>CM019236.1:824020-854606 GCA_009741485.1 Malurus cyaneus samueli | reverse complement strand
GAGATGTGCCAAATGATTTGGCAGATATTTCGCATACGTCTGAAAATAGGAGCACCTGCTGCTGGCCTACGGGGAGGCTGGGGATGAGGGGGATTTCATTAGTTGCTAATTACAGGCCCTGTAACGAAACTCTCACATTGGGTGTGTCAGCCGGGCGCTGCAAGGAGAGACCCATCTGCCCAAAGATGTACAGAGGCACCCACTTAAAATAATTTCCTCCCAGGTCCCTTTTCAGCCATCTCGGGCAATTCCATCACATTGTAATGATGAGGAGCATGATTGATCTGGTTTGTCAATCACACCGCATGACTGCATTTGCACAACTGGCAGATACAGACGGATCCGATTTTTTGGGGATAGAGGAACTTGTGAAAGCTCCATCTCAGCTCCTGCTTCATAACTTTCCTTTTCATGGATTCCTAAAAAGTCTGCTGAAGTTTAAGCCAGAGACAGAGAAGAATCACTAACAAAAGCTTTATTATAAAGTATGTGTAGAAAGAATACAAAGGAATTTATGACAGGACTTAACTGTGAGCATACAAGACCTCTGTAATCAACAAATTGATTACCTAGAACTCATCTTAGGTAAGATTTTCAGACGAGGAGAAGAACTAGAGTGCCTTCAGGGTCTGAAATAAATAATAATAACATGGACATATGTAAAATATGAATAAAAATTATGCATTAAAATATCTTTTTAAATGCCCCTTTTTTGGTTTGAAAAATTAATTAAGAATAGGACTCAATGCAGACAACTGTCTAGCCTATGTGTGAATAAGCATTTGGCAACTGTAATCACATAAATTGGCAGACAACTGTACTGATGTCAGTCCAAAGACAGTGCAGAATATGAATGCAATAGCAGTTGACAAAATAAGGCAGGTTTTGCTCCTTTCCTCCTGTCTACAAATCTACAGGACAGACAGATGGCCAAAGTTGGATTATTTTTTAACAAACTGAACTTTAACATTTCTTGCTTTAAGTTATAGTTTTAGTCCTGTATTAGGATCCTATTAACTTCAACAATTATTTGGAGGAACATTTGATTTTCTCATAATTGTTATCAGTGCCGCTTCCAATAAAGTCTAATGTCTATCTTTAATTTTTAATATTTATAAAAACCAAACCAAAGCTAAGAATCAGCTGTACACTGGGGAAAGGTGAGCAGAAAGACCAAGACCTGTGCTCATGTACATGGTTAGGGAATGCAGAGAGTCCCTGAGTGTCTTTGCTGAGTTTTGACCCCCCAGGACCAATCTGTTATTTATGCTCATAGTTCAAACAGGATCACTTCCAGCAGCATTCCTCATATTTTCATGCCACGCCTGTTCTTTAAAAATTGTGTGCTGACCCAAAAGATCTCTGAGAAGAAAGAAATTTAGAAAGAATTAAGATTTCATCAAAACAAGCAAGCATGCAAGATCAAATGAAGCATCTCTGCTCATTTAGAATATTTTCCCATCCATTGGCAATGATGAAGTCCTGTTCCAGCATAGCCTCAGGCTCATATTTGCATCTTAGCCCAGCACAGCAAGTTCCTAAGTTAAAGGACAGAAGGGCTGCACTGGACATCTCTGTCTGCTCCGTGTGTCTTTTGGGGTGTCAGATTTGGCCTCAGGGGTCAGCCTAGGCAGTGGGCATCTTTTGGGGACTGGCTGGATGAGGAATGAGATGGCAGGCATAGTAAGGGTTGGCAATGCACTACTGGCTCTGACAGTGCCTGTTTTTATTTTCCTCTTGTTGTTCCCCCTCTTTGTTTCCTCTTTTATCCAGAGAGCACTGAATATCTGGACCTATCAATCTTTCAAATTATGTAGTGGCAAATCAAGTGCAAGTTCAGGCTGTAACAATTTAAAATAGTAAATGTCACTCATTAGAAACCCTGTAACACTTTTTAATAGTTAAAAAAGTTTAAAATTAGGGATTTTATGCTCTCTAGATGGAAAGACACATTTCTTTCAATAACTGTACAAGACTTAGAGTTTAGGTTGTCTCAGGCCAGGCAAATGCCTTGAGCCAGCCACAGAGGAAATTAAGGGTGGCCCTGGGCAGAGCAGTTAGATCTCCAGTTGTCCTGAGAAACTCTTGGTGCAAAAGCAAGGCCTGGAAGAGTACATCAAAAGAAGTTCATTTTAAGTTCAATGACAGACTGTTAAGAGGATGCCAACTAACTATAACCATTCATTCTTACAATCACAGGCTTACTTAATGCAGCAAATTAAGCAGTCTGCAGGCAGAAAAGCATTTCCCCTTGCTCTAGTTTATTCATATCACAGTTGGGGTTTTCAGGAGACACATCATTTCCAAAGCCCAGAGCAACAAAACTTGAATTTCTTGTCTTGGACACAACCTGGCAGTTACTTTTCATGATCTGCTTCTTGTATGGGTAGGGTAGGTATCCTGTACCTCTAGTAGATAGCACGTGGCAGGAAAAGACAGAAATATGTCTTCCTGGTAGTTTGAGATAGAAAATGTATACATCAGTTACTGATACAATCTATTGCTCTTTGAATATACTCTTAGTTTTGTTTTATTTTTATTTCAGGTTTTCATAATGAGCAGAAATATGTACATTTGTGAGGAACCTGAATGGCAGAGCTTTAACTTCTTCTAATATTAATTTTTAAACAATTGTTTTCACTCCACTTGGAAAACAGTGAAATAATGAAAATTAGATATTTTTAATTCTAATGCCTGAACAGTACTTAGGATTTTGACCTTGAGATAGTCACAAGGACGGGGTCACCTGCACTATTTTACTCATTCCTTTTGCATTCTCTCTCAAGCAGAATTATACATTTTCTTACTATTTTTCTTCTTGATAAAATCTCTAGACTGATAACAAAATAGCTAGCGCATAGTGCCTGCTGTAGTTGAATAACTATTTTAATTTTTTTTTTCTCAGGATAAATTGTGAAAAGTAGCATTGAATTAATCCATTCTTGAGAACATCTTTAAATTATAATGAGGACAAAGTGGTACAAAATATATTCATTCTCACGAATTCTTCATGATTGCACCAGAATAGCAAATGACAAAATGTATTACTTTTTACAATAAAAATGTAATAATGACACAAGGTGTTGTAACTTGAGTCAATTGTTGCAGCAAACATAAATCACATGGCCTTATTTGAATAACAGATTGCAATTTTTTAGAAAACGAGTATGATATGAAAATTACTGTAGAGGTAGTAGAAAGACTGGTCTGGTCATGTTGGCGCAGTGTTTAGAAACAGGGTGAATTAACAGATATTAAAGAATTATGAATCTCGTCCAATGTTCAGTAATTTTAACTCTTTGCAATCTTGTTAAAGCTGAAACAATAATAAGTCCGAAGGGGGAAGAAAGTCAGTAATGATGGATGCTAGTAAAGAAAACAGCTGGCCTGGGGAATTGTCCCAGGGAAATGCTCTGTTTGTCCATGGGTTCAGGATCTGCCCTCCTAGTACTCTTGTGGAAGAAATGGTTGTGATCGCTAATGTCTTCCTTTCACTCTTGTGGCATCCCCAGTCAGAGCAGCTTCTGGAAACAGCCTTCAAGCCATTTCACCTCTACTATAGCACAGCTCTGCCTGATGGGGCACGCCGTCAGACAGCTCTGCTTGTCCCTTGCACCCTGGGGACCCTGTGCAGGGAGTGCAGCATCACAGAGAGATGCTGCTGGGAGCTGCCTGGCTTCCTCATGGGATGGCACTCGGTCACACACTCACTGAGGAGTCCTCTCACTGTGTATGGAGTCTTGACACATGGTCACGTCACGCTGGTGCCTCTGCGTATGCACACCACTTCCAGTGTCAGAGCTGGTTTACAATCGTGACCATGATCCAACAGTATGTGCCAAGAAGTCTCCTCCTGACACAGTAATTCACAGCCCTTGATTTCTGTTGCCAGTCATACTTTATTACAGGAGTGAGGAAAACATCACTGTGATGAGGAAAGGGCCACACAGAGACAGAAGCGACTGACACTTACGTGTTGGTGTTGGGAGGGAGATCCTAGAATCACAATGAATACAGGGATAAATCGCCCAAAGATCTGTCTCTATGAAAATTTATTATCCATCACAATCTTAAATACCCCACTAACAGGGGAAGGGCTAACACCAATTAATCCACAAAGAGAAAAGGAATTTAAATTGTTGTCAGTGTCTTGTTCTAAGAATTTAGAAGCTAAAAAGCACTTCTCACCCTGAACCATACAAGTGTGCCCATGTATATGTGTGATTTACAAGTAGAACTGGATGGTGATAACCAGTTCATGGCAAAGGTAACGATACTCTTATCATTGCTAAGTGGAAAGACAATCTGTCTGATGACAAAAACCAAGTTATTCCCACTTTTAATGCTATTTTCAGTAAAATTCTTAATGTTCAGTTGCTTAAAATGAAACAGAGAGTTCAGCTGTTAAAGATGGCTTAATGATAAAAGGGAGTTGGAAACTGGCTTAAAGTTACCTCGGAAGGGCTCCCATAGTGCCAGTCTGGTAATGATCATTTTTCAGAGAGCTGGCCACCTCTAACATTTGGCTGTGCAGCAAGAATACCAGTTGTAATTAAACAAGTTAAAAATACTTTTCACAGCTTATTCAGAGTGACAAATACTTCCTGTTCTGCAAACATATGAAAATTAAAGTAGCTATTCTCCTAGAAATATTTTTCCAAAGTACTGGTTTCATTTGAATGAGTGAGAAGAATTCTGCACAATTTTCTTCAAATCTGTCCCATGCATTTCCACTAAAAAGCTTGCCCTTGTCCCAGTTCTGTAGCAGGGACTCTCACTCTGCTGAGACTGCAGCCTGCTAACAGACCTCACTCCTGCTCTCAACTTGGCATCCCACTGAGCCAGTTGGTCCACAAAACATTTTTTCCTAATGAGCCATCTCTATTGACAGGGAGAGGACAGCTCCATTGTGAAAGTGATGCTAGACAAGGAAGGGCCAAATAATGGGAATAAAACAGTAAAGTAATGATAAAAAAAAGAGGAAGCTCACCCATCACAGGCCAGGCTGGGAGTAAAGCCTGATTTCCCTGGCGTGGATTTAGTCAGAAGGAAGCAGCCATATGCCAGGCTGCTCAGCAGCAGGGTGAGCACACAGGCAGTGAAAGAACCCTCACTCTGGTTCAGTCGCAAATGAGAAGTACATGTGGATCCTGTGGAGCTGGGGCTTGCAATGGGCTGCATCAGACTGCTGGCTAGGTGCCCCAAATTTACCTGATTTGCTCTGTCAGGATGACCAGGCAGAGAAAATCAGATTTGACTGACCATAGAACACTAACCTCACTACTCCATGTGAATATTGCTTTCATTGCTCTCAAAACAACTTAGGACTTATTTACTGTCTACTCTTACACACACTTTTATGGCAGTAATGTGTAAATAGCTAAGATAGAGGCACAACATTCCTGCTAGACTTCTTGGACTCAAGAATTGTATGACAAAATCATGACAAGATCATAAAGGCTGCTCTGTTTCTGTTCCACTATACATATGTGAATAGTGATTTTGTCCTATTTCTCTCTTCATTCACCACCCTCCAGTAAATTTTCTCAGTCAATGAAGTTCTTGTGTTCTCTGTACTGTGAGTTAATGAGATGGAATGGGTGATGTGACTGCCTGTGATAGCATCAGGCTGGCCTTGATGGCTGGTACTGGCCTCTCCTGTCTAGTGTTCTGAGATAAGGGAAAAAATTCAGCATACTTTATTACAGCCCACTAATAAAGTTAATTTTGGAGTAACACAGAGCAAAAATAGAATGTCTTTTTCAGCATTTTTTGTTTGGTTTGGATTTTGTGTTTTGTTTTGGTTTTGTGTTTGTGTGTGTCAGAGAAAATCAGAAATGATGTAAAGGCTGTAAGCTCTGAAAATGGGTTAACTTCAGAAATGAGGTTTCATACTTGGTAAGTTGAAGAGTTCTTCCTCACCATTGCCTTCAGAAGTCATAGAGAACATTAACTGATGCCATGCAGCATTTGAGGAGACTCGTGAAAGCTAACAGGAAGTTGCTGGAGATGTATAAAAGTGAACACTGATGCAGTCTGCTCACATTGTGGTTTAACAATTCCCCGCTGATGCTCCCAGTGAATGAGACAAAACTGTAAAACAAAGTCTCAGGCCCCTCACACTTAGGGTGCAGAACTGCTTTTGTCAGCCTGTTTACAAAGTTCTCTTGGTTTTCTGAGGCAGTTTGGCTCATCACAATCAGTTTTTAATCACCTGTGATACTTCACTTACAGTGTAGCTATGAGAAAATTCATTTTCTCTTCATGGTAATTGTTAGTGTAATTAATGCCTTGCTTTTAGTTGCTGGATCAAATTATTTAGTTAATAATTTCATGCGTCATCTCATGACACAGAGAAGTGCAGAAAGGTATCCCTGACTTCTCCAAAAAAAAGAGGGACTCAAAGATAATTTGCTAAACAAAATTTTTTTTCATCCTGAAACTATATTTTTAAGAAGTAGAGGGCCCAGTAAGGATAGTGGGTAAGCAAATGCAAACCAGGTTAAAAGGAATTGATAATGCCTATTTTACTTCCAGAATGACTGGCCATCTTGGCTCCAATGAGTCAAGTGACCTTGTCTTTATTAATTAACACTGGTGTTAACATTAAAAGGGGAAGTGCTGGAAAGTAATTATGAGCTGGCATTTAGCCATTGTTCAGGGCAGACAACAAAGGACAGGATCTGCTGTTTTCTCACTCCAGTCTTTCTGTTTCATGTCTGCCTGGACTCACTCCCACAGCCAGCAGAACCAGGCAAGCACAAAGGTGAGCTTCAAACTGCCTTGAAAAAATCCTCCCACAAATGTCCTTGCTGCTGCTGCCACATCCTGTGCAGGCTGGAAAGATCTGCCCTGCCACTTGCACCTGAGTATGAATGAGGCAGCCTCGCTGCTGGTTTCAGAGCTGCTGTGGGGGATGGATATTACAGGGTGTGACAGGGAAGTGAGTCTGCAAAAGGAAAAGGAGTGTAGAGCAGACAGAATAGAACTGGATGCTAATTCTGTTATGGGAGACCCCTGGATATCTCTGTGTGTTTCTCCCCGAGCTAGAGAACGGTGCTCCGGGGATTCATATGAAAGGAAAAGGCAAGGAGCTGCCAAGCAGCTGTCCTATCACGTGGGATCTGCAGACGGGGTCAGAAGAGCTGGGAGAAAAGAAGTACATAGTGCCCATGTCTGTCTTCAGGCTATGAATTGGGATGTAGACCACAAAGAGCTGAAAGATCAACAGGGTGCTCTTGGAGCCATGAGCTTCAATTTGAATGTACTTAAAATTGGTACTGGTCTACAGAGTCTTTTGCAGTGGCAATTCGACTGGTTACAGGAGCCAGCACAAAAGGACAGACAAGTCAAAAAGTCCTGTCCTTGCTGCCAGAGCCCTGCACCCCACGCTCACAGAGCTGACAGCTACAGCTGCATTAGCTGGTGCTCCTGGCTCATCTTGTTCAGCCCCGCGTCCCTGCAAGATTGAGCCTATGGTGAAAGAGTGAAGCTCCCAGGATATATCCTGATACGGAGATGACTGTGATGGAGCAGAAATATCTTTAGACTTTTGCATCCCTGTCATGTTCCTGGCCTGGCTTCCCTGCTCCAGACAGACACAACAGCCTCAGACCACAGCAAGGACCAGCAGAAGGCATATTGATCCTTTCCACCCACTGTGGCCCTTCCTTCCTGCTGTCAGGACTGGGTGACTGGGTGTTTTACACCATCTACAGATCCTCTATACCCCATGAAGAAGTTTGTTTGCTTGCTTTACCCAGGCAGTTCACATGCTGCTGTCAATGTCCCAAAGCTCTTGTACTCGACAGCTGGCAGGACGCGCCAGGATGACAATCGTCCTGCAATGAGGACCTCTGTCCTTGACCACTGAAAGCTTCAGGCTTTTGTCACAAGGAAAATGGTCCTGACCCTCCTCTTACACTGCTGACATGAAGCAGACATCTTACCCTAAGAGACTGGTCCTTCAGGATAGCCTCTTAGGTAAATGCCTTATGCCTAAGGAATGACCTATTAAAGGCTATATAATAAATCATATTAAAGACTATATAATAGGTCATATTAAAGACTATATAAATCACGTTACCACACAAAGGTGTTTCAGCAAATAAAAACCTTGCAAAAATAGCACTTGGAAAAGTATCTTTTTAAACTTCCACTGAAGTTTATTATTGAAGCCCTGAAATTTAATATATGTGTTGAATAAATACCCTTCAAATATCTTAGTTATCATTCACATCACAAATGTGTTCTCTTTTGCTCTTTAGCAACATCAAAAATCAGTAAGGCCATCCCTTCAGATGCTGATAGTGGTGTGTTTCCCTGCAGGACAACTGGAGGTGAAAAGAGGAGAAATGCGTGTCACATCTCCATTCCCAAGAAGCTTGTGTCATGCTGTCTGTTTCAACGTTGCAACACATTGAGTTCAAAGCAAAATGGATTCATAACAAAGGGACATTTGTGATGAATTGTTGCCATAATGTGTTAGTAAGGTTTGCCAGGATTGATGTGCTGCCAGTGGCAGTCATCTTATAAAATACATCCCAATTCCAGTGCATATAGGAACTGTCTGTGAGTGGTTAAATGGTTGCTATATGAATACATAAAGATGTAGTTGCTGATGTAGAGCATTTGGGTAGCAGTAAATAAAGCAATCCCTTTAATCCTTCTACTTCCTAGGTAAATAGTATGAAAACTCATATGCATAAGCAATGTTAAAAATGTCTGTGGTACCATGAAGAAATTCAACATCACTGAAGGGATGTTTGCAAGAAAGGATAAAAAAGGAGCTGTGAAACAGAGGCAGCAGAAAGGAGACGTGTAGACCAGTTATCCTAAAGTCTGCAAAGAGTCCACTGAGGACAATAGTGGCTGTTGTTTATAATGCCCACAGCTCAAGCTGCTGTCTCTTGGCCACTTCTCAGCAACAAGAAATGAAAGCTGAGTTGCATTGTGGAGCTGCCACATCCTTGTTCCAGAGGGGTGGGAGGCAGGCATCCCCAGTCTGTGTAAGCATGGAGCCTCCAGCCAGCTTTGCTGAAGGCACCACTGGTGACTCAGTTGGGGCAGTGACGGAGTTCATGTGTCTTGCGAAATCCATGCAGGAGATGAGGGAATATCCATGGGACTAATCTGTGTCAGGTGGCATCCACACACAACTGCAATGTTTGCAATAGCTGAGCTGGCAGTTCTAAAGCTGGTTCAGGCCTGTCTATAGAAGCTGAAGAACAGAAATAGCCTGCAGGCAGTTCTACTTTAAGGTATTCACATGTCAGTGTTTTCCAGCTCATAATCACATAACAGAGTGAATATGAGCGTTGCTGGCTTGGCTAAAAGTTCCTCCACACCATTGTCCCCCATTTCAGTTATGTGCATTACAAATCAGCATTATTTCATGTTGAAAACTGAAGAGACCAACTTTAACGTGAAGACCAAATAGAAGTACAAGCCAATAGTAACTATACATAAAAGAGGTAATTTCTTTGCCTCATGGCCACGGAGAGCAGCTCAGTATTCCTATTTTCTAGGGGCAGATAATGTCCATCTCCTTGAGGCATTAATCCTTCTAAGAGAAGACCACCCTCAAGACTGCACTGCACCCTCTCCATGGCACTCTCAGCAGAGCACTCAGTAGGGGGATGAAGAACCCAGCTCTGACTCACAAAGGGAAAAAGACTGTTCAGAGGGTAAGAGCTGAACAGGAATAGGAGGGGAAAGGGAAAATAGATGATTGTGTTTGGAAAAGCCAGGCACTGTCCTGGTGAGGATGATGAGGTTGTGCCACCATTCTTCAGCCTCCAGTATGGACAATGGATTGAAATGTGGCCTCTTGAAGCTCAACCATGAGAAGGTTCATCAGTGGTGACACAGAAATCCCCTCTCTCCGCAAATCTGCAGGTGAAACCAAATGAGGAAGATTAGCTTAGCATGGGAAGAGCAGCACTTCAGTCTAGAAACACCTTTAAGGTAAGACACCTGAGGGTGTCAATCCAGACACCATAGGCCCAAGCCCCCAGTAGCTCCTTGTGGCTTAACCATGAGAAGCAAGGATTTGTCCACTGGGCAGGACAGTCAGAAGCACAGCACAGGTGGGAAGTGCCAGACTGTGTCACCACGCTGCTGAATGGACACAAGGACTTGCAGTGGGCTGCGGGCAGAGGCACTTGCCATGAGCAAGGCCAGATGCCCGCTGAAGTACATCAGAGGGAACAAGGCTTTTGATCAAGTGAGGCTTTCCTTTACCCAGTGCTAACACTCTCCCAGGACAGAGCCCAGCTAAGGAGGGATTTGGAATTGGAGTCTAGGAGAAGACTGCCAGGATAGACACAACCACCAAGGAGAGGCTTGAGCTGCTGATGCTCCAGTCAATAAGAGAGGGAGCCAAAGGAGTGGTCACCTATCACTACTACTCAAAGGGGAGGTAGAAAGATGAAAGAGCCAAACTCTTCCTGAAAGATGATACAGAAAATGACAATGGTTGCAAGCTGTGCTTTGAGAAGGTCAGAGTAGACATCAGGAAAATCTCTTTGCTAGGTCTGGAGCTCAGCACATAAGCAGGCTGTTCAGGGAGGCTGGAAGTCCTCCCTGAAGGTTTTCAGGACTGGAAGGAACCACAGACAATGGGTGGGCAAAATGCTTCATAAAGCTGTTCAACTGACAAAAAAAATAACATAAGTTCTGAGGGTTTCTTCTTAAAATTTAGGTATGGAAAAAGCTGTACTCAAAATGGCTCTGCATGGCTCCGTGACTTCAGAGCAGGAATGCTTTACTCTAAAAGAAGCATGTGCATGGTGAGAAGCTCCATGTCGAGCCAGGTGGGGATCAGTCACAGCTCCTTCTACTGTGCACAAGTGAATTGCCCAGCTCCCTGAGTGCCTCCTTTCCTCCTGCTCATGGGGAGGGTAAAGAGTGCCTGAGGCAAAGAGGAAAGAGCACTTTTTGAATGAGATCGGGGCTTGAGATGAGACTGTGCTGTGAGCCTTTTAATGAGGCACTGGGCATATGGTTCCCTCCTTCCACAGAAAAGCAGAAAAGAGCTGTTGATGGTTCAGCAATGCTCCATATTTCTGCCACATTGCTGCAACCTGGCCAAAGGTTTGATCACTGTGGGCTCAAGAAAGAGCAAACAAACCTTTGTTTGCTCCTTTTTGTGCCTGCAATGATCAAACCTCTGCCGAGGATGTAGCAAAGAAACTGTGCCACCTGGGACCCACACGGACCCACACCACACAATGTCCCCGGTATGTGCCCATCCCCTCCAAGGACTTCTCCCAAGGTCTTGGAAAAACCACAGAGAGATGTTCCAGCAACCAAAGGAGGACATTGCCTACTCCTCAATTCTGAAACCTCTTCATGTACCCTGCTGCAGTTTAAGGTGTAAAGAGCAGGCCTTGAGCTTGGGTAGTTTTGGTGTTTTTGCTGAGCAGATACACCATCCAACTGAAGCAAAGGGCTGAAGCAAGCACTACTCCCTACCTGGACTGTGAACAAGGACCTCAGTTTTAATTTGAAAAAATACATCCTTTCATTGGGTTTTAAAAAATTTTTCTAACTGCAGGAGAAGATCACCCATTACACTCTATTCTTGATGTCCCCAAGCCCACATATAATTTCCACAGCTCTCCTCAGCATTCCACATTAAAAAAAATCAATCTCTATTTAAGTGAGAGAGGGATATTTATTTCTTAATTTTTAATTATGAATTTTGTGATTTGTTACAGCCCTCATGTTCTATTATTTATTTACTGTGCCTATAGGGTGCCCTGTTGCATGGTAATAGAGGAGCTTCAGAAATCAGAGACCTAAGCAAAACCAAGCTCAATAATTTAGCTGCCTCTAGGACTAGATCCAAAATTAACAAAGGAGCAAAATTGCAATGCAAGAACTATACCATAATGTTTTTCTTCCAAGTTTTTACGGACCCAGTGGAAACGAGCTACAATACTCAGAAAGATCATCACTGCAAAAAAAATTAGAACTAGATCTTAACATATGTCCCAAGATGTTTCAGAAATAAGTAATTTGCTGTGGAGTTCTTAAAAATTAATAATAAACTTGCACACAGGCTGAAACGAAACAACTATCAAGGTTTTATTTTCATCCCTTTCTTACATTCTCCCTTTCAAAATGGACTCAAAAGTCGTCAGATCAGGGAAAAAGAAGATCAATTTACCTCAAAAATGTCTGCATTCATTAGGTGATGTCTCAGCACCATTCGTTTGATAGCAAAGTTCCCATCAACTTCAGTAGGCTAGACTTTATCTTAAGCAGCTGAGTTAATTCATCTCTGAAACCTGAAAGCATGAAAAACAAGAGTTCTGGGCTTTGCCTGCACTTTGTGCTAACCCTTGGGGAAGTTAGGTCTCTACCTGTGGAGGCACGACAGCTGCAGCATGCCTTCCCCAGAGTCTGGCAGCGAGGACCCCCATGGGCAGCCTGGGGCCACAGCCCCTGCTTCTCCTGGGAACAGTGCCAGCGATCTCCCGCGTGATCAGGGTGGAAGAAAGCCAGGTGAAGTGGAATTTACTCACAATGACCACACAAATCCCCATATGACTTTCCTTCATGCCACATGGGATCTGGTACAGAGAGGAGGTGGAATCAGCAGTGCAACGATTTTTCCCTTTGTGAAACTTCTACTGAACTAAACAAAATTGGTCCTTGTAGAGCTGCTTCTAATTTCTCATTCTTTGATCACTCAGCTTACAAACTTCAATTCTTCTGACATCTCTCTGCAAAACTCCATGCCTCATTTCCTTCCCTCAAGACTGCATTGAATAGAATTTTAACTGATGGGTTTTTCTTTTTTGTATTGCTTCTTCCTCAGCTCCACAAGCACTCCTGTCCTGCAGAAATACACCCTTTTTCAGGGCTATTTTCCTGTTGCTCTGTTGCTTATCACTGGCTTTGAGCTGCCAGGCCAGTCTTCGATGAATGTCATACCATGGCACTGTGCCCTTCATCCCAGTGCCAGGTTCTCCCTGCTGGACTGCTCTAAGAGTTTTCACAGATGGCAATAAAACAATTTATGTGCTGACTATCAGACTATTTGTGGTGTTGGCTGAGCCAGTAATAGAGGTGATCATGTTGAGCCTTCCCCTGCTTGCCACTGCCTTTCGAGGTGTTGTACTTCCTCAGACACTAGAATAAGAAGAGGACAAATTACTTGGTTTCATCTCTGCTTTCTGTAGCTGATGAAATGCTGAGGGTCTGGGCAAAAATTACAAACCCAGCAGTGAGAGACTCAGCAATCTCAAAGCCTACTTGGAATCGCTTCAGAGGGGAAAATGTCATTTTATTGCCCTCCAAGACTGGCTGTCTGAATCATGCCTAAGAGGAAATTCTGAGAAACCCATGTACGGACCATGGGTTTCTGTGGATGGCACATCCTTGATGCACCCTGTCACTGGCCTTGGCATCAGGGGTCTGGTTTTGCCTCATACGCAATAAAAGCTCTCCAGTTTTAATTGAGCATGGCATACAGACAAGGCAGAGCAATCCGAGTGAAGTTCTCAATTTGGTAACTCACTGACTGACCTCAGCCAGCCAAGGCTGGTTAGAGCCAGACACAGCTGGCTCCAAATGCTTTTCAGCTCATCAGCATCAAAGCTGAGCCTTTGGTGGGCAGAACTTGAGCCTGGCTGCCTTCAGAGGCAACCCTGACTGTGTTCTCCTGAGCAAGGTGAAATGAATGTCCCACTGAGGCAGAGCAGCACTGCCCTTTCTGCTCAGACAATGAATCTGGGCTGGAAGCTCAGAGCCTGTTTTGTGAGTGATCCAGGAGCCAGTGCTGGCAAAAGGGCTCACCCCATCCCTGGCAGGGTTCTGTTGCCTCCCCAGCCAGTGCAGTGTGCCTTCTGCCACTGCAGTTCTCTCAGCAAACACAGCTGACACACCTGCCCAGACAGAGCTGCTTCCTTCCTGCAGGTGGGTGTGCTGGAGTTTCCTCTGCTGGCCATGGCACTAGGCCATCACAAGAGTTCCTGCTGGATCCCAGAGACAATTCATCCCTCCCTATATTTTGTCTTTTGTGATGCTGTACTGGGAGGGCTTCATGGCACATGACCTGCCTGGCCAATGCCTGCATCTTGGTGTTGGGATGGCCTCCAGAGGGTACCTTCATGCACAGCTCTTCTAGCAACTCTTTTAGGGTCTTTAATCCTCTAATTGGCCCAACCCTGCACAGGGCCCATTGACACTGTCCACTTCTGCTGCCTCTTGTGGCAACAAATCCTTATGGACACCTTGTAGAAAAGGACACCTTCCTTCATCCACTTTAAACTGGTCCCTGTCTAGTGCTCCCTGTTTCTAGTTTGAAAGGATTTGGGATTCAATGACTCACAATATTGAAGTCACCTAATTGATGCCTACATGGTTTTGTAAAGGATGTTGCTTCTTTCCATGGCTGCAAAATAAACATCCTGAAGCAATATTGGAGATTTCCATTCCCTTTGCTGCTTTGGAGACCTGGAAGTCACAGAATTCACAGCTCTTTTAAGAGAGTAGTGCATGCTTTAGACCTGCTTTTTTGTTGGCAAGTAGTGTTTACAGATTCTAAGTTAATTTTTAACTCACTGAAACTCTTCTTAATTTTTATTAATGAATTTTGTGATTTGTTACAGCCCTCATGTTCTATTATTTATTTACTGTGCCTATAGGGTGCCCTGTTGCATGGTAATAAAAATTAAGAAGAGTTTCTCACTGGTCCTTTCCACAATTAACAGCTCTGCATGAGGGCAAGAAATTAGCTACTACCCTGTCTTATATGTTTGCAAAAATACTACCAGATACACACCTGCAATTTTTAGAGCTCAAATGCCTTTGAAGAATCGTAGGTCAGTTTTAAAAACTACCTACTACACTTTATGCTGTGTAAATACATTTCTTGCAGTGATGTCTCACTGTGGTTTTGAATTAATCATTCAGAGACTATTTTCATTAGTGATCCCCTGTCAGTTAGCCCTGGAACTTATGGCATAATTTGCTGAAGAGTACAAAGCATTTTGTGACAATGTTCAGAAAGTCTGGCCATAGATATGATAGTTTCACTAACTAGTCTGTAGTAGCACACTCTAAAGAAGAGTGGAAGTCTTTAACAACCTGCCCCAGAAATCTACGTACCACTTTCTCCCTCTGGAAACCAGACCAAATAAAACAAGCTGGCCCCAAAGGGACTGCGTGAATTTTAATTGGCCCAAATTCATAAGGTGCCTTGAGAATAAAAGGTGTTATGAGGACTCTGGGAATGGAGCCAAAACATGTCTCCCGTATGTAGTCCAGAGTAATTCTGTGCAACTCTACCACAGGAATGATCTCTATATTCTTTTAAATCTGCTGGCTGCCTGTGTTGTTCTTAGTCATTTTAGTTGTTAGAAAACAACCAGCTCAAGACTTTGAATCAGCAATAAATTAACTTTTTAAACAAAAAAACATGGCACACCCAGTAGATCAACTGACCTTTAGCCCTGAGCATAAAACTGAGAAGAACATTGCTGTTTGTTCAGTGACACACCAGGCAACCCTCTGCTCCTTTGCATCCTCATGTGGTGCTCCTGGTGTTACTCTCGGCTAAGCGATCACAATGCCATAGTGATTCAGACTCTAAATAATTTGTAGGCTTCTTCTCCTGAAGGCATTAACATGCCTCTTCTCCTGAGGCATGTTAATAGGTTAAGCTGACAATTGCTAATTTTATAGTATTTCAAAATATGATTATATATTTATCCATTATTTATTGCACAAGTCTAGCATGATACATTATTTACAGCAGTATTAACAGTATTTATTATTTATTATGTTCCTATAGTAATAAATATTATTTCAAGCAAGCCTTTTTCCAGTGTTGTTGACTTTAGTTACTGGAGTTAGTATTCTGTGGAGTTGACAGCACTGTCCTATAGGCTGAGACTGCTGAAATCTAATTACCTTGGCCAAGAAATGTCATTCACTTTTGCCTGAGCAATATTTTATAACTTGGGGACAGATTGTGGGTAGCTCTGTCTGGATATAAACAGCCATAAAGAGGAATGTGAGGTATCTGCTCTTCTTCTCTATGTGGTGTGCTAGTTCAGAGCCCCCAAGTTCTAACTTTCTTTTCCTCTGCCTGCAAGCCTGGACAGACCCACAGACGGCTGCAGCTGCTACAGACATCCAGGGACCTGTGGACACAGCCATCCCTTCATTTTCCTCCCTTTGAGGAGGAAAATATAAAATTGGCACAAGCCTCAGCTGATCCAGCCACTGGCCTGTAAGGGAGCTGATTTCTTGAAATGACATCGCAGCAAAAGCTCTAGCTTTGGGTGATTAGAACTTCATAAAAAGGTCTTGCTGAAATAAATTATTTTTTGCTGGGGAATAGAGCTGTACAACAACGACATGTCCAGTCGTCTGTGGCTTAACCTCAGGAACTGACCTCTTGTCTTGGAGGAACAGAGCCTGACCGCTGTCTCAGAGGAGAGCTACTCTTGGGAAATCAGAAATAAGAGTTGAAGATTATGAAGGGCTGGAAGGTGCTTTGCAGCAGAAACAGGAACCCATACTGAGCACAAGTTTCAAAACAGCAGCGACCACAGCCCCACTCCTCCTCAGGAGTGCTGGCAAGCTGCTCTCTTGAAGCTTCTTCTGAAGAGTGATCAGCTTTCAGTGGTCTTTAAGATTTAATTTTTATTCCCATCCTGCCAAATGCACTGACAGTGCATCCCTACCTACCTAAAGCCATCTCCAGTGCTCTGTTGAGCTTACGTAGCCTGGGTAGTCTGGCTTATTCAAGAAGTATCTGTCCTGCAGTAAGCCTCTCTTCTTCCAGCTCCACCATCCCAGACCTCATATCTCCTGGCTGGCATTGTCCCTTCTTTCATGACTTGTCATAAAAGAGGCTCTGGAGTTCACTCTGAGACACTTTTCACTTGGTGATGGCTGTTTGCTGTGCAGCCCTTACTGCTAGTAGGTGCTGATGACATCTTAAATACAATAGGTGAGGGGTTTCTTAACCTAAATAATCTTCATTGGGAACACTGTCTCACGTGGTTTTGAGATATTGTCCGGGGCTTCAAGGACTTTAGTGGCCTAAACTCTTTGGTCATCATCATATCAAACCCTTCTGAACCCCTCAGCTCCCTTTATGTGATGTGTGTTATTTGTGTCCTGATCTCTTCAGGTACTCTGTCTTTTCAGCTTTGGTCCCTAACATTCTCTTCAGTTGACTCTCTGAACTAAGGCCTCCTCATCAGGCCAGTTTGACTCCCCTCTTTTGGTCTTCCCAGCTTGCCTTCCTGTTCTCCCCCTTTGGTTTTTCTGTTTGCACCAAAAATACTAGAACTGCCTCACTTCAGCTCTGTTGACAAAACTGTTGTGTATTGTCATTGATCTTCTCACTTATCCTGACTTGTTCCTACTAACAGTGGAGGAAAAACAGCTGTTTATCTCAATTAAATTTTGGTTGGCAATTAGCATTTACCTGTCACTATTCAATTTTCTCTAGTGTCCCCTTCAGCTACTTTCTATGCTATTTTTTCACCTGGTTTCCATGAGAACCATATCTTTCTATCCTGACAGCCCTATATTTGGTTCCTGTTAGGAAAGAACAAATAGAGTTTACTCTCAGATAACATTGGAGGCTTCAGCTGTTCCAGCAACACTTAGAATACGGTGAGAATCACCTCACCAAAATGTACCTGGGACCCTCCATGTGCCCATCCCTCTATACCATAATAAATGGAAGTCTATCCCTAGCACACTGTCTGTCTACAGCCAGCTTCAGGAGCAAAAGCTTTACAGATGTGCTTCAAATCTCCACCTGTAGTAAGGAACAAGTACAAAGAGGATGCTCAGATATCCTTTTCCTTAAGAAAACAGCTATCTTCCTTTCAAATCTCACCAAATAGCCTGTGCGATGGGCAGCTGGACTTCAGTCGTGATCCCTCCCTTCTGTTTTGTGGACTGGCCTTGTGCGAGCTCGTTTTGGAAGTTCACTGAGCTGTTCACTTGGAGTTTCACTGAAATGAGGCAGGAGAGATGGGGCTGCTCTCCTCTGATGGGACCTGTATCTCCCTGGCACAGGGAAGCAATGGACCAAGCCTTGCAGAGGTCACAGCTGGGACTGGCAGGTGACTGAAAGCCCCTTAGGAGTCAGGACAGGATATAAACCCTTATGAGTGGTAATAAAGCATAACGCAGGGATCTCCCAGTGCCCTCAGGGCAAAGGAATTGTAACGAATTAAAGATGGTGTAATTTGTGTGAAAGATGTTGCCGAATAATGCTATGCTATATACAGCCTCTGACAAACTGATACTAAAGGGCTATTTACTCCACAAAGCTTCCCCACACCACCCAGCAAGAGCGTTTTTAAAAGCTGTTAGCTGGGCTTGGCATATGTGAGAAGTCTTAAACATTAATAATTCAGTTTATGCCAGTGAATGCATCAAATCTCGTCCACCTTCAGCTTTATGACATTAGTTATTGTGTCTTTAAAACATGGTATTTCAGACAGTTGAGTATCCCTCTGTATGGAGGTGCTTGTTTTAGCCCAACACCTGATTCTTAGGAAGCTTAGGAAGATTGCCCTTACGGTGTGGGGAGGAACAAAGAGCTGGAAGCCACTACATCATACTGCTCTATAAGCTTGTGAGAGCGTATTCTAATTTTATTTTATATCCAGCCTGAATGGGATTGCGTGGGATGAGGGCCAGTGGTGTTTGCACCAGTCAAACTGTCTCAGTGTAATCTTGCCAAAACCCAAAGACCAAGATATATCTATGAGGGCTTTGACATGCTCAGACATGGGCTCATGTAGCACTGCTTGTTATTACTCATGGCATGTACGAGAACAGTGTGAAAAAGGAAAATGCAAACTCCAGTTCTTCAGGCAGATAGTGGATGCAGGAGCTTCAGCTGTGCTGCAATAACTATCGGGAATGCTAGATAAGAGGAATATGAAGTTCTCAATAAGAAAAAACATCAAGTACTGCAATTTTTTTAGCAAGGATTTCAGTAATTTCCCAACTTGTTCATCATTTTTCACCTCACCTGGATAGAGCAGAAAGGCCTCAGACTTTAACT
This sequence comes from Malurus cyaneus samueli, assembly GCA_009741485.1. NCBI lineage: Eukaryota > Metazoa > Chordata > Aves > Passeriformes > Maluridae > Malurus > Malurus cyaneus. Next base: position 835,549 of record CM019236.1, on the reverse strand, counting down.
CTCCAGACGTTTTGTGAAAATAAGCAAAAAATGGCCTATGTTTTCTTCTCTCATCCTTCTTTCACTCATAAAACACTTACATGTTAGTCTGCTGGGAAAGAGCAGAGGAAAAATGGGTAAAATAGGTAAAGGTACTGAGAGGAGAAGCTGACTGATGGGCAGGGCAGAGAGGCGTGGTAGCTCCCAGGTGCAGAGAGTGAAACAAATATTTTGCATTTGCAAAGCAGAGAAGGTTTAGGGGTGGATGGGAAATGAGGATTTGTTGAACCTGAGGCTGTTAGTGTCTGTTTCAGACTGAATCACTTCCTCTTTGAATCTGCCCTCTTTTGACTTCTAGTTCATTACTGCTTGGCCAGATCAGTGGAGGAAATTTGGAGTACTAAAATTTACCGATCTCCAACTCTGTCATCTTGCCTAAGAAGAGATACTATTTCTCTCTTGGAAAGAGATACTATTCCATCTTTAGACTCACTGCTACCAATGCTGCTGAATTTTCAGCATCTTCTGCTGCCTTATGCTCTTGGTGTTTTTTCAGATGCTGTAAGCTAGTTGACCTGGGTTGCATTCCATCTGTAATCTGGATTTAAGAAGATCTGTCTCCCACACATGGCCCATTAAACTTTCTAGAAAAACTCCAGATACAAATATCTGGTGAAGCAGGCTTCTTAAATAAGTTACTGCTGTGGACAAGGATCCATGACTCATAACTCCAACAAAGGGTATGATACTTGGGCAGACTTCGGGGTTTTTATTTTCAGACTGTTACATTCTTGGATTTTCTTTGAAATTTCAGTTGATTTTTGCTCAGAAACTTCCTGTTTTGATTTATGAGATTTATTTGTACCTGACATTAGTGGAGAGATGCAAATGCTCATGCAGAAATGAGCAGATGTGGGAAGGAAAAAATGGGGTTTTGACAAAGACACTGCCACTTCATGGAGCTCCTGCCTGACAATAAGAAGATCTTGTCAAATATATATCATGTACTCAAATAAAGCTTACTGATGTTTATGTTTGCTGTGATTCTGAAGATAACATGGTTGTATACACTGACATCTGACACTGAGTTGACTGGTCACTATGTTTGGTCCAGATGGTCAGCAGAGTAGGAACCAACCTCAGCCTTGGAAGGACATTGCCATCACCTTCACCAGAACTTCATCACACAGAAGTGGTCATCAAAAATACATTGTAAAGCCTGAGAACCTTGTTAAAAATCCCAAAACACCATTATGTTTATCAGCTTAATGAAGAAAAAAAAGGTAAAAAGTCAAATCTTGTTCACATATCCTATTAAACTAGTTTCTGCCTTAATCTGTGGGATGCTGAGACAATGCCAATAAACCAAATATGATTTGATCAGCTCTGACTGTTCTGATCTGACCAGCATCTTCGTTTGGAGAATGATTACTTGGCTATCCACAGAATATTCATGGACTCCCCAGAATATTCATGGACTCCACAGTATATTCAGCTCTTCCTCTATACCTGCCAAAGATTTCTGCTGGAATTGCAGGTCTTGTTACCTGACATATATAGACAAATAATATTAGTCATTCCAAATGTGTTTAGGAATAAAAAAGCAAAATTAAATTATGACCTATATTCAAACATGTTTTTCCAAACTTATGCAGACTGTTTGTTCTTTTTCAGTTGTGGGGGATATTCTCTCTTTCCAAGGGATGGCTGCTAAGGAGCCTTATGTGGGACACAGCTCTAAATATTCCTCCTGTGTAGGCCGCTCACTCCATGATCAAAGGTGTTTGTAGTTAACAAATTTAAATTTTGCACCTCTCTCTAAAACCAAAGTACCTCTTGAATACCAGTGATACCTATCAGTATCTTTCTGATACTCTCTTGCTTGCACACATTTTACAACCTTACCTAGCCCAAATTGTGGAGCCTGTGTACGTTGTTCAAATATCCTTCGAGCCTGTTTACACATGAGATGACAATCGAGGGAAAAGATAATCACTCCAGTTTACAGAATACTTGCAAATGTGGAACATCACTTTTGCTTCCATTTGGGAACTGGCTTGCAAAATTTGATCACTTTATGTTTAATTGTTATAGAGTAATTATAATCTTATTTATTTTGGCTTTTCCTGATTCTTTCTAATCATAGGGAGATTCATAGAATTCCAGAGTGGTTTAGGTTGGAAGGGATCTTACATATCGTCTATTCTAGTCTAGTTCTAGTTTCCCCATCCCTGGGCAGGGATGTCTTCCACTGGATGAGGTTTCTCAAAGATCCACCCAACACATCCTTTAATACTGCCAGGGATGGTGTGTCCCCATCTCAGTCAACTTGTTCCAATGTGTCATCACCTTCACAGTAAAATAATCCTTCCTAACATCTAATCTGAATTTGTCTTCTTTTAGTGTAAAGCCTTTCCCCTTATCCTATGGCAATCTGCCCTCTTAAAAAGGGTACTCTCCCCACTTTTCGTAAGCACCCTTTAAGTACTGGAATGCTGCAGTGAGGTCTCTCTAGAGGCTTCTCTTCTTGTAGAATAACCCCAGTTTTTTCAGTGGGACATCACAGGAGAGGTGCTCCAGCCCTCTGACCATCTTTGTGGTGTCCTCCGGACTCCTTCAGCAATGTCCTTCCTGTGCAGGGTCCCCAGAGCTGGATGCAGCCCTGCAGGTGGGGTCTGAGCAGAGCAGAGCAGAGGGGCACAATCCCCTCCCTGGCTCTGCTGCCCACGCTGCTCTGGATGCAGCCCAGGACACGTTTGGCTCTCTGGGCTGGGAGTGCTCATGGCTGGGTCATGACCAGCCTCTCACCTACCAGCATCTCCAGATTCTCCTGGGCAGGGCTGCTCTCAGTGAATTCTTCTCCAGCCTGCACTCATATCTGAGATTGTCCCAATCCAGATGCAGAGCCTTGGCCTTGTTGAACTTTATGAGGTTTTCACGATTTCAGTTCTCAAGTTTGTCCAGGTTCCCTGGATGGCATCCCATCCTTCTGTTGTGTCACCTGCACTGCTCAGGTCCCTATCACCTGCAAACTGTGGGTGGACTCAGTGCCAGTGCCTCTGCCATTGATAAAGATACTGAAGAGCCCAAAGATACTGAAGAGCCCAAGACACGAGTCAGAGCCCTGGGGGACACCGCTCATCCCCAACCTTCACCTGGATATGGAACCACTGACCACAACTCTCTGGCTGTGTCCATCCAGAGAATTCCACCAAACAGTCCACCCTTCCAATCCATTCTCTCCAATTTTGAGATAAGGATGTCTTGTGGGACCATGTGGAAGGCCTTACAGAATTCCAGGCAGATGATATCAATTGTCAACTTCGTACATGACTAGCTGCTGCAGTGTCTGCTGTGGCATTGATGGTTTTTAGATGGAACTGAGTCAACTTTTTTTTTGTTGACTGATTTTTATAGCATCAAAGATGGGTGACTCAGTAGACTCTCTCTGACTTGCTTCTATCAAAACAACAGCATGAGGTATGTGGATGGTGCTGTTGCTGGGACCCACAGCTCAGCTGGACAGCGAGAGGAGTGGGCTGCACTGGGCAGGAGACCCAACCAACTCCATTTCGACCTTTCTTTTTTTTTTTTTTTTTTTTTTTTTTTTTTTTGTCTGAGGGCTAAGTCCTAGTGCTAGGTTTACTATTACAAGATCAGGTTTTATATTACAAGTCAAATAAACACTATAACAGTATATAAAGTTTTATATACAGAATCTTCTTAGGAAACATACTATTTCTTGGTCATATACTTCAAATAACTTGAACTCAGGAAATTTTTGCCAAAAACTTTCTCAGTTTCTCTTTAATGAGGTGGTAATTATAGATAAGGACAATAATCAGAAGATTACTGTCTACTGTTTGTAATAGTCATTTAAAATAAAAAGTTTGTGACTTAAATACACACATATGAGCAGGCAGCTTCCTGTTCTCAAACCATACATCATGCTTGATTTTTGCAACAGTTAGGGAAGGTAAATATATTAGGTCTTGCTTTTCACTGTTTTTCTTCCATTGAAGACAATGAGAAAAACTTCCATTAATTTTGTGGAAACATCATTATTTATAGCTATTTTACTTTTCTCTTTTCCCACACTTTCCTTTTGAACAACAGCTAAATGACAAATCCTGAAAAACAGCACCTTGTCTGAGGCTGGAGAAAAATTTAAAAATTAATGGAGAGTACAATTACTTTTCTGTACATATTACTGCACATAGCTCTGAAAATTATAGTTCTTATCATTTTAACACATCAAAGCCTTTTTTTTTTTAAAGTGCTACTTTCAATTTCTTTTCTTGTTATAATTTAACTGTTTAAGCAGATGCTGTAAAATAAGTTTACTTCATTGTCTCTGTTTTGCTACAGTGAAACAGTTCCCAGATTTGTTTGGGTAGATTTCTCCTTAAGTTTGCACAGTGAAAAAGAGAGCATGTCCTCTGATTATGCAAATTTACCATGGAATCTGTCTCAGGAATCTGTAGCTGAAAATACCAAAACACTTCACTTAGGGGTTATGTAACAGGGGAAAAGGAAGGATCAGACAACATCCCCCAGAAACCCACTTGCTGAATTTCTTTCCTGTTCCTCTGTGTCAAGCTGGAGAGAGGCTGGAAGATCAAAGTAAAAATATCCTGTTTAGATGATATTGTATTAAGCTGACTGCATTTGCTGCTAAAGATCATTTAAAATGAGGATTTTTGACTGGAAGAGGAACCTGATGGTAAAACCCCATTTTTCGTAGTGTGTACACATGTCCAAGTAGCCAACTGTGGCTGATATGGCACTGACCCTTGGGGCTGCCAAGTTGCGGCACTCACCAAGTCCCCACTTGGCCTCTGGAGGGTTTTACATAGTGCTTTCTGTGCAAAATTATACTGCTTCCAGAAAATTGCATGATCTACGCTGCTATCAGTAGCTGTAAGGATTTAGCAGCACAGTTGCTGGTCTCAAATATAGTTAAAGCCACAGAAGGACTTTGCCGTAAGCACAGAATGAGGTAATGGTCCATGTTTTTAAGGAATAAGGTCCTTTCTGCTGCTGAAGTTCTCTTTTGCTATCTCCTCTCTACTTTCTCTCTTCCTTTTACTCCTTGCTATCTCTGCTACCCATCGTGCACTCTATTATCTGTCCCCAAGGTGCCACCCACCCTTTAATTCAGAAAGTAGCACCTTGGCATTTTCATGCAGGGTCATAGCCCGACTCAAGGTCTCCCAGAAAGCTGGCCATGGAATGTGGGAACATTTCTTCTCTCTGTGCCAACAGTCCACACCTACACAAACACACACCACCAAAACTCAGGAATAATGCTCCCTTTTTCATTGAACATGCAGCTGCTTCCACTGCATGAAATTGTCAATTTCACTACATGTTTTCACCGCTCAGCAGGAGGTTGCAAGCTTTCTTGTGTCATGTCACTGCTGTTAATGCATCAGTTGAAAATGTGAATAATTGAGTGTTCAATCCAGACAGCCTAACTCTGTGTTGGAGTGACTCAAGAAAAGCCTCATTCCAACAGTCTGGCTTGCTGAGACTGAAGCCGAAATCATGTCTCTTTTCTCTGCTTATTTTCATCCTGTCCTCATTCATTGTCCAGGCTGAAAAAGCCTCTCTGCCTCTTTGGGCAGCTTTTCTCTGTGGGCTCCACCAAGCATCAGCCAAGCATGCAGGCATGGTGAGGGCACATCCTTCTTCTGCAGCACCACTGCCCAGGCAACGCACCACTGACTCCTGTGCAGCTTGGGCAGAGCAGCCCTGCAGTAAAAGACCTTCACTGGAGGGTCTGTGGCATGCCCATGGCTGTGGGGAAGCAAGTGTTTGGATGGCAATCATAAATTATAGGGTAATGTGTGACCTCTGCAGCACCATGGCTTGTAACACTGCCATGTGGCCATGACCTGTAAGGCACTAATAATGCAGCAGCAGCTAATGCTTGTGCAGTACAACCTGCAATAAAACACCGCCACAAATAAAATGATGCAGAGCTGAGACAGGCTCTCAATGGATGGCAAAAGACAGACAATGTATAACTATTTTGCAACAATCCTTTGGAAGGGCTTTTGACCATGACAGTTATTTCACATCCTGGCTGGTAAAAGAAATCATATTGATAATATACAGAAAGAAATTAGGATACTACTCCAAAAGTCTGTCCTTCATACGTGCCGTCAGTATAGGTTAATATGTAGAACAACAGTTATCATCCCATGCCAGATAGAGGGAAAACTATTTTGAAAAGTAAGTCAGTACTGTTAATGAATTCCAGTTTAGTATGTACCATACTTCACCTGAGGAGCATGTATTCTGGGATAAGTACAACAAAAACTTCAAAATTTCTAATAAAACTTTAAGATTAATTTAACAGTAAGTTAATGGATCCCATTTTCCTTTCATTTGGGAAGGTTTACATCAATGGCATTGCACAGATGTGGAGAGAAACCATTTGAGTGGGGGGAAATTACCTTACAATACATGTAAGCAAAATTATGGCAGCAAAATTAGTTAAATCACAGAATCATGGGAAAACAACCTCTATTGTTAATAAGTTGGTTCAGTGCCACATTAATGTTATTGGGATTTTTTTTCATTCACCTAGGAGGTGTCTCACCTAAATGCTTGTGTCCTCTGCCACATCACAAAAGATCATGACTGATATCCATTTTGATTTTTCATCTCCTACATATACTTTATTTGCTGGCATCATAATTCATAAATAATTGCTAATATGAACCTATTTCATACAGCATTTAAAACATGTTCCAACTTTTTTTAAAAAGTACAAATCCTTTCACATGCTGCACAGAGAAAATAGAAGCTCAATGACTATAGCACCCCAAGGATATCTGTGGCCATAAAAAGTTCCTAAACTTGCTCTTGAATGGGGTAATCCAAAACAAATAAATCGTGAGGGAATGCTACTGCATTGACTCTGAAATGTTAAGTATGAGTTAGAATTTTCCATTACTTGCCAATAAAACTTTGAAATGGTTGTCTAAAAGCTGTCTACATGGCCAAAGAAATACAACCCCAAATTTCTCCAGTCTGTTATCTCTAATTTAGCAGTAAAATCACAGAAATTTCTTTCTTGTAGTAATGCCTTGAGAGTATAGAAAGCAAGCATCTTGTTGCAGGGTGAATCCAGTAATTTGGAAAAAAACATAGTAAGTTACTCGGACTACGGGAAAAGCATCCCATGTATTTGCAAACATTTAATTTCAGACAGAGCGCTAATTTATCATTTATTTTAATAACTTTTTTCCTCTATGTTTAAAATGTGAGAGAATTGTTCAGTATTTTGATTCTTTGAATTTCCCATACATACCTAGCAAAAAAAAAAAGAAAATTTAAATTAACACACCTTAAATAGTATTATTTAGAAATAAATGTAGATGTAAACATCACTGAAGTATATAAATATAAATGAGTAATCATATATGATATGCATCTACATACCGTCTGACTCCAGGTGGAGAAGAATCAGAGATTAATATCACACACTATTAAATGAAGTACAGCAGTGATATGGCTCTAAGGAACATGGAAGAAATGCAAAAGAAATGAGGACAAAATCACATTGTTCTCACCATTTTTCCTGCTGTGATTTCTGTGGTGCTGGTAAGCTGTGGGAGCTGACAGGGCCCATTACAGACTGGCATTGGCACAACACAGTTGGCAAAGGGACACATTTGGAATAACATCTATACAATGTGCTTCTTGCTCAGGTGTGCAGAGCCATATCAGAGTCAGAAATGCAGAGGAGTTAAATGAGAACATGAGGGCACATGAGAACATCCAGGACCCAGAGTAAACTGGACCAGAGCTCTTTTTCTTCTCATCCCTCTTATCTTCTTATTTCTGGTGCAGGACTATGCTACGGTATTTCTGCATTAGGAAGGATCCCACTGAAATGAGCTTCCAAAAAACACATGTTTTGGTAGAAGTCAAGTTAGACCTGAATGCAAAGAAGCCAGAAAGCATAGAGTGATGATTTGTCCTGTTTCTACAAAGCTTGGGGAACTCAATACATAGGGCTGAGGTGATCACTGCCAGTTCCCACTCCCATTTTGGAGCTGGGAGGAATCACTCCCAAGCTGGTCCTTCTCCCTGGACAATTACAATCTGATCAAAACTTCAGTGTAATGCCTGTATAAAAGGTGTTCATGGTCTGTTATAACAAGTGTGGCATGTTGTACACTTTGTATGTAGAAATGAGAAATGGAAATTAAATTAGTTTAATGCACGATACTGAAAATGTGTTGTAGGTTTCTGCAAAGGAGCCAAAGCTAATGGAGAAAGCTCAAACCCTTTATAGAAAATGACCTTTTCCACTATATAAGATGGGCCCTTTACCACTATTATGGGTGGTATTCACTTCCAGGACTTTTCTTTCATGCTTGGAACTCCTTCCAAGCATCTTTTGTATTAATGCACCAAATATTGGCAAAAAAGAAGCATGGTAGTCTACTTAGTGTGTTGTAAGAATTTTAAGCAATATTTATCATTTTACACAGCTGACCTGTGTAAATATAACAGTATGACTCTGGCAGTGATCTTTTGGATAAATGACTGTCAAAATTTTTATGTTTTTGAAAAGGACTTACTCTGGGTCTTTGCTAAATTTTATGCTAGTTAAGAGAAATATTATTCCAGAAGAAAAGCCTTCCATGTATTTAAAGCACAAGCATAGTTGTTCTTTAAAGGACTGTTCCTGGCCATAAATTAGAATACTTAAAAGTGGTAATGTAAGCCCAGTGTTCTGAGCAAAATTCTGGGAGTTGAACTGCTCTGGAGCTTTTTTCATTTGTATGTAGCCAGAATGCTTTCATGGTTCTTGCTCCAAAAAGTGTTAGGTCCCCAGTACAACTATGCTGCACCTGTGTAAGGTTGGCCACATTTTATGCAGGATAGCACATTTAGAGGAAAAGAAGTATTTTATCTTAAGTGGTTCTCCACTTAAGCAGCAGACTAGTTAAGCACTTGTAAAAAAATGTGATTTCAAAATCTGGTGCAAGAGAGGCAGTAGGAACTCATGAGAGGCAGGGAAGGTGAGAGGGACCACCTGCTTAACTTACTGCTCACATTTGGAGCACGAGAATACTTTCAAGGTGTCCTAATCTCCTGCTTTTAGGCTTGCCTCCTTCCCATATTCTGGGAGGAGGAATAGCTTTATTTTATTCAGTTATATAAAAGTAATGCTGAATCAAGTCAATTTATATAAAACTCAAACAAAATATTTTATTTCCAGTTTCCAAACCAGTGTAGATGAGTTTAAAAAAAGGTGGTGCTGGAGAAATGAAACAAAATTACCCCTGGTTTGCATATCCCATGGTCGAAGTTCAGAGACCTCCATATCTCCCTTAATCTAACTAACTGGGATACAGTGGATGATCCTCTTGTTGACAGCTCTTAGAGCACCTTAGAAGATGGGACAAATGTGATTTGCCATCTGTGTTTTATTATCCGCTATCTTTTTCCTTTAATTGGATATCTTTTTGTATGTTAGCAGCCTGACACAAACAGCTAGATACTGTGCTCAGTCACTCCAGAACCTGCTCATGGCCTGTGTGTGGGATGTGCTGCTCCATAGCTAATGCCACACCATGAGGCATGTTGGGTTGACTGATAGGAATGCTGTAAGAAGGTTGAAAACTCATAAAATAAAAAATCTCATCTCAGTGAGACAGTGGGCTACATTTTGCATGTTATCTAGTATAGTGCAAGTCCTTAATTCACGGGGAGTCATGTGCCACACCTCTTCCTGTGCCTGTTGTAGACACAGTGACGAGTCAGAGGAAAACTTCCCCTTTTAAGGCACCCAGTAATCGAAAGAAAGAAACATTTGGCTGAAAACCAGATTTTCTAATTTCTATCTCTTCCAAAGACAGTTGGTAGTATTTCCACAAGGCACCATGGTCAATACTGAGCTAGGATTTGCATTCTTCTGCCAGGGAGGAGAACTCCAGTCTCCAGAGTAACACATCTAAGTCCGTTCCCTCTGCATGCCAAATTGCAATTCCCGGTTACACAATCTGCAGCTCTAAATCTAATTACAAGACTGATTATTTCCAAGATATGCTGATCCTAGAATTACTCCCCTACAGCTGATTACCTCTAGGATGTAGCATATGTTCTGTGTGTCTCCTGGGATGTTCTGGGCACAGCATAAACACTTAGGCGTTCCTCCGTGTGGTATCTGGGGTGTTCCTGGAAGCTCTGAGTCAGTTTCTCTCATTGGAAGAGCCTTGGAAATTAAGCTATTGCTATTTCTTTCCAGAAGAAGAATACCTAACTTGAAGTAAAACCTTGTCATATCTGAATTTTAGTCTAAGAACTTCATTCAGCTGGGCTGTTGCACCAGCATTTTGCACTGACACCTCCCCATCCTGGAACACCTGCACAGCCATTGGCATTCACTGGATGCTCACCAATTTCCTCTACAGCTTCTGAGGATAAGGGATGCTGAGCCAGGAGCAGGAACAAGCCCTTCTGTTGACACTGGGGTCATGGAAGTTCACATCTCATCTTTCTTCAGCTTGCACTAATGTCTTCTTAAAGATGAAGATCAAATTTACAGCAGTTGTAACTGTGGCACAAAGTTTCTCAAACACATGAGTTAACTTCTCGAGTCATTGCATCAGACACAACAACACGGGGTGCAGGAAGCTTGGCAGACCTCTCTTCAGATCAGGGAAATAGCACACAGCTGCTTGTTTGGTCCTGAGCACCATTAATGCACTAACAGAGGTTCCTCAAATTACATATCCCCAAATCCTCAGTGGCACAGTGGTCTAGTGAAAGTAGAGAGTGTCAGCTGAGACAGTCAGTTTTGATAATAAATTTCTTTGTTTTCATGGACCTAAAAAAATATGACTTCACGATGTAGACCCTAATCTAATTTTAATGAAGATTTTGTGCATTAATTCCCTTCAGGTACAGTCCTTGTCATTAATACTTTCCATTGCCAAAGAATGTGTTAGAAGAGAACCTTGCCAGCTGAAGAAAGTATTTGGCTTGTCTTGGTGTTGCCAAGCAGATTTATTTGTTATTTTCAAGGAGGTTTGAACAAAAAAAAAGGGCAATTCTCCACAAATTAAACTTAATTTTATAGCCAGTGTACCTGCTTGCAGTCTCATACAGTGCTCAGTAGTTTCAGCGTCTGTAATGAAAAATTGCAGGGAATACGCACAGAATATTCCTGGCTTTCATTGATGAGTTCTGTACACTGATCAGCTAAGCGTTCCCAGCTATCAGACACATGTTGGGGTGTGCCACGTCTGTCTTTTGGTTCGAACAGTTTCTGCTACTCCTGGAAAAATAACTTTTGTAACTGTCTGGGCTGTGAAGAGTCCCAAATGGATGAGATGATAGGTGATTTAAGTTGTTCCAGACAGTGTGTTTTAGGTTGAGTTGGAGTGGCCAGACTTTAAAAGGTACAAGAACAGGTGCATGGACCACATTTAATTCTCCTCGCCTTGGACAGCTCAACCATCATGCTCCTTGGAAAATCCTGCTCTGGTAGACCATGTCTGGAACACCCATGACCTAAGGTTT
>CM019236.1:801063-824000 GCA_009741485.1 Malurus cyaneus samueli | reverse complement strand
GATGCCATGCTGATGAACTGTCTGAGCACCTCTGATGAACAGCAAGCAAAGAAGCCAAAGGTGGCCAGACACTGGACCTTGGAGAAAGGAGCTTGGTTTGCAAGTTTAATCAGTTATTTCCCTATGTCACTGCACTGGCAGTAAGCTGGGCGAGAAAAATCCTGTCAGGGTGCTCAAATTAAACGCTGAGGCAAAGGGTTTACACATGAAAAGCTTCAGCAGCTGAGACAAATGTTAATGTCTGTGCTCAGGGCAAGCTGCTCAGAGGACAGGAAGCTTGTCTGCTGCTGACATGAGCACACACTGCCTCACTGGGGGTTCTACCCAGGATATGCACCCACCCAAGTGTGTATGTGTATCAAACAAGGTTCATGATATGTAACTGCAAAGCTGAATGAGCTTTCCACATCTTCTCTTGAAAGGGTTAGCATTTTTTAAAGGAAAATCCCATCTCTTTCTGGAAACATTTCCAAAGTTTCCTTGCATCAAGCTCTAGGCTCCCATGTAAATTCAAGGTAATGATAAAACTTGGTACATCTACCAGCTGTGTGTCTGCAATATCTTCAGAGGAGCATTGAAGATCTGTGTTAGTTTGGGACTCACAAAAAGTAATTCATTATGCATAATGGTCATGTTGGCAGTGCATGCCAAATGGTTAAATCTAATGTAGCATAGAGTTTCATTAAGGCACAACAAAATTAATCTATCCCTTCCCACCAGGAGGTTTAAACAAAAGCAATGGGGAAGGAGATGCACGGAAAAAGCAGCAATTCATTAATGAAATGAAGACATGTTAAATAATTAGGCCTATAACCATAGATAAGGGGACTAAATTAACCCTGTTATCTTCTGTCCAACATGCACAAGTCTGAACCCTAGCACTGAGTGTTAAGTAAATGAAACTTTAGGTGTCTTCCAATTTTCTTCCAGGGAGGAGATGAACAAGCAGATCAAAACAAAGCCACTAGTTCCTTTGAATAACTTTATTCTGGTTTGCAGAAACTGCCCATGGTGACTATTTGTATTCAAAGCCTGGCTTTTGATCTCCAGTGGGAAATTGCAAGTGAGTGAATTAGAGAAAGTGTTGCCACTAAACTGGTGTACAATAATTTGTGTAATTAATATTGAAATTATTCAATATTAATATTGAAACTAAGGGACCAACCTAAATTAATGGATGTATAGAGCTTTCTCTTGTTTTATTAGTTATGATAGTTAGAAGGCACAATTTTCTTTCCTTTGTAAGTCCTGTTTCCCCAGTAACACAGGTGCATTTTTTAAACTATTCTATGCCTTAGCAGATGCAGCTTACTTTAAGGTGCAAAGGAAAGACAACTGTTTGAAAATACACTGCATTTACAGGATAAGAAAAGAACCAAATGCACAGACCTTTGAATAATCCAAGCAATCACAAAACTTCCTGGCCTTCTGTACTTTAATTTTCTAATTTAGCTGAACACACTAGGAGTTTTATCTCTATTTTCTGTTTACAGCTCTCAGCTCTGTTCTGGAGGAAAGAAACCCTAAGCGCCCAGCAGTGCTTAGCGGATGAGGTGAATTTAGGGCACAGGGAAGCTCTGCAATGACTGCAGCTCTGAGAAGCACAGGACTCCCACCCCCAGGGCTCACTCCAGCCCCATCTATGAGGACCTGGAGTCTGTGTCCTGTCCATTGCCTGGATGTGAGCAGTGGAGCACAGATGTCACTGGAGCATTTTGTCCCACTGAGTGCCCAAAGCCAGAGCACTGGCATGTTTTAAAAGCCATGTGAGAATCTGTGAGCCTATCAAGTGTATAATGCAGCATCAAAAGCCTCAAAACACACGCTGAGAACCTGACACTTCACTGTCAAGAATGACTCTGCCAGAGTCTAGAAATGGGAGCCAAGGCTGGCAGACAGCAGTAATATCACAAGAGGCGGTTGTGTAGGCACATGAATCTATGGCCCCAAGGGAAATGCATCACACCAAATCCTGCAGCAAGTCTGCATCCCAAAATGGAAGGAGGAATTGTAAGGCCTCAAATAAGCAGCTGCAAGAGCAGAGCAGGTGACTGCACCCAGCATCTCACCACAGCAGAACCAATGTCACAGTGCAGGGCATTCTTGAATTCGGGTAGACAGGGCTGGTAAGTGACCAAAGTGAGGCACTGTCAAATTGGTCCTTTATTAAATATTACTCACTGGTAGCTGAAGAAGGAAGGTTTGGGGAGCTTCTTAAGCAGCTTTGGTCTGAGCCAGCTGGAGCTCATGGTCTTGTTCAGGATCCTCTCACACTCTGTTCTGATCATGCCTATCTCCAATGCTCATCCTGTGCTCCAAGGGATCTCTGCGGAGATGGGGACACAAAGATGGGGAAAAGCAATGACTTGCTCCTGACTGGGGTAAGCTGAAATCTTCTCTTTGAAGTGTTTGTACCACTCCAGTACTTCCCTTCTGTTTTCTACAACAATAACCATTTTAGGGGGCCGATTCTCCTCAATCTGGTGTCGTAGCTTCACTGATCACAAGAGAAATACAGCTTTAAGTGCCCAGAATCTTTGGTCTGATGCAGGAGGTAAGGACATATAGATTTTGTTATGGCAATGTTATCTTGAAAAGCAGTGACACACTTCCTCTGAGTGCAGTACCACAGGTATTGCCATTATTTAATGCATTTCACTTAGTGAAATTGGTGCACTTCTCTCTCTGTCCTGTCCATTTCCTATCAATCAGCCTGAAGGAGGTATGCCCACACAGCAGAGGAATTGGCTTTGGTGATACTTCTTCAGAGTTAGCTGACAAGCATTAAAATTAATGGACTTCAATGTAACTCCTTGGGTACTTACTTTGTTCATTGAAATTGACTAAGCAGGTGTTTTAAAGGTAAATATGAAGAAAATAGTGAGGCCACTAATATTTTATACTTTTTGAGTGATGGTGGTGTGTCACCAAGCTGGTTCTGTGCCCACTGCATAACTGATTAATTTAAGTGGGCACTCCAAAGCTGGTGACTGGAAAATTCAAGAATCCAGAATTAAGTATTGCTAGGTCATAGATAACAGCCAGAAAAATTGAGAAAACTGAGATCTATCTGACCATTCTTCATTTATAAGGTACAACTCAACCTCTTAATATTAAATATTTGCCAAGATGTGCATGGTAACATGCAGAGATAACAGTGACACTTTGGTAAAGATACCCTGTTTTAGAAGAAAATGGTCTTACAGAGATGACCCAAGGTTTCCTGAGGTAATACGAGCTTGCAGGGAACACTGGTGGAAAATTCAGGTTACAGGGCATTCCTCTAAAAAGGTGACAACAACACAGCTGAAGTGCCTCTACACCATTGCACCGTGGGTGCAATGTGGGCAACAAACAAGAGGGGCTGGAAGCCACTGTGCTGCTGAAAGCTGTGAACTTGTTACCAGCTCTGAAAGTGGGTGTGGTGAATCCCGTGACTGGAGTGTGGCTATTGATGGCTACTGGCTGTTCAGAAGATCCTCTGTGGGATGCCCTCTGCATCAAGGAATGAATGGATTGTGAAGGGCTCTCTCTGAAGAATGGCCACAAACAGGTCAGAAGTTCATGGGTGAGAATCAGAGACTGAGGGAACAGAAGGAGCCTTGTGGGTGGTGTCTGTCAGAGGCTGCCTGAGCAAGGGGAGCCCATTGACAGCAACCCCTTGGTGCTCCAGGCACAGGAGGCACTGGGGCACTTCAGCCCCTGACATCTGCTGGAAGAGGAGCATGGTGAACTGTGGGCAATCCAGGAGGCTGCTGGAATGCAGGGAGGATTCATCTCTTAGCCAGGTAATGACAGCCCTGACAGAGGGGATCTGTTTCTGGACCCGACGGTCACCAGGGCCAGTGAGCTGATGGGTGATGTCAGGGCTGGAGGCAGCCAGGGCTGCAGGGAGCATCACTGGTGGAGTGTCTGCACGAGGGACAAGGGAAGAGCTATGGATGATGTTATCTGGATTTCTGTAATGTCTTTGACAAGGTCCTCAGCAACATCCTTAACTCCAAATTGTATGGATGCAGATTTCATGGGTAGAGTTTTCAGTGGATAAGGAACTGGATGAATGGACAGAGCCAGAGAGTTGTGGTCAATAGTTCACCATTCAAAAGAAGATTAGTGACAAGAGGTGTCCCTCAGGGTCTTATGGACCAGTATTGTTTAATTTTTCATCAATGACAGACGATTTAATTTTTTCATTCAGTGACAGACTGTGCATTCTCAGCAAATTTGCAGATGATCGTTAGCTGGGTGGTGCTCTTGACACACCTAAAGGATGGATGTCATCCAGAGGGACTGGAGCAATGGAAGTGTGCCCAGGAGATCTGAGTTTAGAAACCAAGTGCAAGGGATCTCACCTGGATAGGGCAACCCAAGCTACAACACAGGCTGGGGAGAAGGGATTGAGAGCAGCCCTGTGAGAAGGATTGGGGTGCTCTGGATGAGAGTGGCATGAGCACAATGTGCACCCAGCCCAGAAGCCAAAGACAAACATGTCCTGGGCTGCATCCAACAAGCAATGTGGGCAGCAGGGGAGGAGGGGATTGTGCCCTCTGTTCTGCTCTGCTCAGACCCCACCTGCAGGGCTGCATCAGCCTTGGGGACCCTGCACAGGAAGGACGTTGCTGGAGTAAGTCCAAAGGAGGCCACAAAAATGATCAAAGGGCTGAAACACCTCTCCTGTGAGGAAGGACTGAGAGAGTTGGTCTGTTTAGCCTGAAGAGAGAAGATTCCAGGAGATCTTATTGCCCCAGTACTTAGAGAGGCCTTGTAAGAAAAATGGGTACAGACATTTTAGCAGGGTGAGTTGCAGCAGGAAAATAACTGATGGTTTTAAACTAAAAGAGGGGGATTCAGTCTATATTCCTTGATATAAGAATAAATTTTTTAGTTAGGTGGGTGAACCATTAGAACAGGCTGCCCAAAGAGGTGGTAGATGCCCCAGTGCTGCAGCTCATTCAAGGTCGTGTTGGAAGGGATTCTGAACCTCTGCAACCACTTGCAGATGTACAGTAATAGAAAATGTCTATTTCAGGGGAGGTGACTAGACATCCTTTAAAGATCTGTTAAAAACTAAAGTGTTCTATGATTCTACGATTTTGAGGTTTCACACCACTGTAGGTGTGTCTTCACTTCCTCCTCTGCAGTCACAACCCTGTCCTTTTCTGCTGCTTTTGTTTCCTCATGTCTCATATCTTAGCACCAGTGTCGGCTCATCTCGGCTCCCCATCACAGCTGTTCCTTTCTCTGCTCAGTGCTGGTCCTGGCATGGCAGTGGTTTGATTATTGAGATCGTCAGGAGCACGACTGAAAGCGCTATCAGTCACAGCTCTGTCCTCCCATGTTTGTGCATTGACAATGGTGCTGGTGATTTCCAGAGTACAACCAGCTTCTCACTAAACTCTGATATTTGGTCATGTCTCTAAATAAAGAAGAAAAGTGAAATATGTCATATTCCGCAGTATGTCTGTAGAAACTTCTGAATTTCCACTTTTACATATCACTAGCAGAGAAGAGAAAAAACAACCCAGACTGGCTGTCAAATTCACTTGAGTCTTCAAGGCCAGGACTTAAGGAAGACTGTTTTATTTGTACATTGAGTAAATCACATCTAGGACCCAATGGGATGGGACAAACCTGTCAGCCACTGATGCTGTGCTCAGGGTGCCACTTTGGAAGAAATCCTTGTGAGATTGGGTCTCCAGCTGAATAAAGACATTGCTCTGGCAGCTGAGCAGACACTAAAAAGATGAGGAGAGCTTGTAGGCCTCCTTCCCCATGACTGGCCTTTCCTGGAGCCAGAACAGTGTGATTAAATTACAGCACCGTGGACTCTCCTGGCAGATGTTGTGTAATGCTGACCCAGTGCCGGAGGACCCACCAGAGAATCTGGAATGCCCTTTCCATTTCCATTTAGGACACAAGTGGGAAACTGGTGGAGAACGTCCAGTCTGAGAGCCTTTGGAGGCCTCTGCAGACTCTCTGATTCCTCTGTAAAGCAAATAAGCCAGAGGCCAAGACTGCATTCCTAAACCTATTTAAAATTATAAATTACCAGCTGGCACATGATTACAGTGCACGGTCTCCATCAAATTAATGGAAATTTTGAAAATAATTGATAGGATCCTGAAAATTTCCCACAGCCTTCTTTTATTTTTAAATTAACACCATTTTCAAAGACATGGGAGATGTAAGCCTAAATACTGCCATCAGTTATGCACACATATCTCCACTGCACACAGATTTTCCTCCTAAATGACTGCTGAGTATGACATGCAAGGATCTGCGCATTTCCTCTTTGTAAGATGGAAAAAATTCTGCAAAAATGGACCTTTTTTATCTCTTCATAGAAAAGATTAGGGTGACTCATTTGATTCCACTTTAAACTGTTTTATATTTATTGTTTTATATAGTTATTCTAGGCATCTGCGTCCTCAACAGTTACTTAAAAGCTGCACTTGCCAAAACCTGTCAATTAGTGCTTCAGTCACAACTTGCACAGTAACTGAGATAGCAGCAGAGAAAGAAATTTTAAACTCATTTGGATGTCAGAATTTCGCAGTAGAAACCTATCTCTGTGGATATCAGTGTCACCTTTTCAAGGAATACTTTGTGAGGCAGTTTGAAAGAAACTGCTCCTGGGTGAGCAGCTCATTGGACAGGAGAGGATAGTGGTAGGTGTCAGGGGAGCCTAGCTGATGGCAGGGAGAGGACATTGCAAAAATATAGGGTTGGCACTGGGGAAAACGAGGCAGGAAAAAGTTGTCTTTTGTCATGTCTCAGCATGTGGGTGGCTAGATCAACCAATTCAAAAAAGAGCCTCATGTTACTCACAGCCTATGGTCTAAAGATACCTTTGCTGTTGGCCAGCACCCAGAAAACCACACAAGTGTAGCTCCTGGTCTTTGGGCACTGTGAGGAGTGGTGGATCTGACAAAAGCAGAGCTCTAGATAGCAAGAAACAGCCAGAACAGAGAGTAAAGGCTGATATGCACACAGTTACAACACCCAGGGCCAAGAGCAGGCCACAGCAGCACTGACTGCTCAGCACCTGGGAGAAAAGTGAACTCTCCTGGAAATGGCACAAACCCCAGAAAGATGACACCAGTGATGGGGTGCCAATGGTGTAAAAGAGACTGTAAAGGGATCCATAGGTATTTACTCTTTTAAAAATTCATGGATTTTTAAACTTGTTCAAGTAACCTTCAGTCCTAGTATTCCTTGACACCATCATGATTTCTCTCTACACTCCTCTGTCATTTCAACTTCATGCTCTTTGCAGACTGCCTAACAATTCAGCAAATAAACACTAATACGCAAGCTACCGCTGATAGTCTTTTTTTTGGTCTAAATAAGGGACCATGCTGGCCCAGAAGAACAGTTAAGGAAAAGGAAGGTATGCATAGCCTCAGGTAGGAGATAAACATAGATCACATCACATGCCTCTGTGCTTACTAAAATGCCTACACATTTAAAAGTGTAAATAGCACTCAGACTTTTGCAACAGCTCTTTTAGAAGAAAAAAAAAAGACTTTCGAGAAAGACTTCCAACTAGCAACCAGGACCCAAATGATATATATGAAGAAACTGGGAGTCAGCCACTATTTAGGTAGCAGCATGAAGCAACAGAACTTAACCCAGTAGATTTGTCCTCATGGATTCTTTGTCCTCATGGATAGAGTGCTGGAGGTGAGGGCCAGGGAAGTGCTATATTTACTATAATAAATAAAACTCACAAACCTAATAGTTGTTAAGCTATGTTTGCTTTTACTTTTCATTTTAGCACATTTTTATTCCTTTCCCATTTTCACTGGTTGAAAGGCTTCCACAAAGAGAAGATAAATGCTGGTCAGAGCAAGACTGGTAGTGTTAATATTTTTCTCCACTGTAATATAAAGAATAGGTCAATCTCCTCAACACAATTTCTTACATGGCCAATGTCTGGTTATTTTTTCAAGTTAGAAAAGAAGCAAGACTTTTTCACTTTTCAAGGTGTATTCTTTGGACTGAGTTCAAGTGAACAGTTTCACTTAACACAAACTTTATTTTACTGAATAATGATCCACCTAGAACACAAAAAAATGTTTCTCTGGAAAGACTTACGCAGTTTTATCTATATGTGCTCAAACAATTAAGCAATGCCCTGGTAATGCAGGTGAAAAATATCAGTGCCCAAGTCATATTCTCATCTATTCTACTGGTTGTAGGAAAGGGGACAGCCAGAAGCAGGAACATAGTGCAGACAGCATCTGGCTCCATGGCAGGTGCTGTAAGGAAGGTTTTGGCTTTTATGACAATGCATTGTGCTTTAATGATTATAGCCTGGTAGGGAGGGATTGGATCATTATGTCTAAAAAGGTCAAGAGAATCTTAGGCAGCAGGCTGTTCAGTTTGGTGAGAGAGGCCTTAAAATTAAGGACTCAGAGGGTGAGGTTCAAAGTGGCAATGCTTGCACCATTTCTTCCTCCTGGTGACTAGGTCATACCAGCCAGAGCAGTACTTTTCTGGTAATAACTGCAGCCTCCCTGAATGCATAGTCTTTTCAGTGTGTAGATTATTTTGTTTTTACTTTCTCCCCAAGTGAAAGATTGCTGTGTCTCTGTGACATTGACCCTGATTTGTCTGCTGTGATTAGACAGTCCTGTATGGAACAGTAACTACAGCTGACATTGGCAGAGGGTTTCTGTTTTTATCAGCTGAAATGGAATACTAAGAAACATGAGATTATGATGTAATGTAAAACCTGTATGCATACAGTCTAACATCTCTAAAGGCTTCAAATGCTCCACATTGAACTTTTCTGTTGTGAAAGAACCAGGTTCTTTGCTGCTGTTTTTAATCTCTGGTTGATCTCAGTTGAATCTTCACATGTCCTGACGATAGGCTATCATCCCTACACATGGGGCAGTATAGCATCAAGTCTTCCCATCTAATTATTTTGTGCTAATAAAGTGAACTGTTAATATATTCTGATTTAGGATTTTGTGCTGGTGTCATTGAAGGCACAGCTCACATAAACATTTAACAGTCTGAACACTGAGTCCTTTGTTATCGGAGTAATCATATTGACTTAGGTATATGTTTGTTTCTGAAATGGTATTGGTGCTGTATTGGGATTTTTCTATGTGGTAACTGTGTTTGTCCCAGCTCTCAGCTGCTTCTGAAATGCATTCTGAAGGAGAGACAGGAAAGAAAGGAAAATACTTTTTTTTCTGTAAAAAAAGTCAAAGAAAAAGTTAAAAGTAAGAAAAGAAGAATTCCAAGCTTCTCAGTTAAGCAAAGGATCCCATGTTAGACTGGTTAATAACCTTAATATGGGAGAAGGTAGGGCCTCTGGAAATCAGCACTTTTACTAGGTGATCTACACTTTTGTGCTGATTAAGCTCACCCTTCCATTGTTTCCAAGCTGTGGTAGAAAGGATGCTCTTTTCAAGCATCAATTGTTAACTGTAGTAAATTTTATGTTAGATTATAGTGGGAAGGGCATTAAGAAATTTTAAGAAGAAATTGTTAAAGGAGGAGTGATAAGGTCATCCTGCTCTCATCCTTCCTGGTAATGTTAGTCTATTACATCAGTAATTTAATGGAGTGATACCAAAAGACATCACCATTAGCAGAAAAGTCTTCTGCAATTGTAACCAAGTGTATATGCAAGTGGTGGATAACTAGTTTTTCTGTAATGCTGGTTGTATTAACTAGAGCTAGTTTGTGCTATTGCTGTTTTGGATTTGGTGAATTACGATGTATAATCCTCCCAATTAAGGGTCTGTAATCGTTGATTATTTCCCCCAGATTTTTTTGAGAAAAGGGCTAGTTCTGTCCGTATGGTGTCATGCTAAAAGTAGAAGCCTTTTCATTAAGGAGATGTAAAAACTACTTCTATAAAAATACTTTCTGAAAAACTAATTTTGAGATTTTGCTGAATTGACTATTACTGTATTTTCATTTAAAGAACCCTGTGAATATCTTTTCAGAAATAGGAATAGGTCTGTCATATATTTGTAAAATATTGTGAGGTTTTTTCCAAGAAGACTCTTAGGAGATTTGTATTTGCCCTTAAAGAAAAAAAAAGAAAAGAAGAAATGTTAGAAAGAAAAAAAGAGTCTTATAAATTTTAATCCTCTGACTCCTGTGATTTGGAGCAAGCTCTTCACCCGTATCTTCTCCCCTTCAGACACATACCTGAAATAGCAGACTGTAGAGTTCATACTTGATACAGCAGTGAGGGACTTTCCAGTTTGGAAAGTTTGTGGAGAGACTGAGACAGAGTATTTAAAGTATCTTGGGGAAGAAACTAAGTGTAGGACTTGTGTCTTCTGGCTATTAAGCAGGTAGAGGAGTTTGAACCAGTATCTCATATCCTGGAGAAATCTTTTGTTGTGTTGTACGTGTAATGAAGACTATCAAGTTTCAGTGGTTTTTTTCAGCTGAATGCTCTTTCAGGTTTTGCTCTCTAAGAGAAAATGTTTCCCTTTTACCCGTGTGAGCCTGCTCTTTCTCAGTTTTCTCAGGAAAGGACATTCATCTCTGTTAGGTAAAAATCTCTAGAATATAGGGTGATTATTGATGGCATGGGTAGAGAATGTGAATCTTAAAAAAATAATATTTTATTAGGGGAGATTCTGAAGTTTGTATTAAAATGTAAATCTAGTTGGGTGGGATCGCTGATGGGTTGGGGTTTTGGTGTGTAACTCCATAAGTTGATACAGAAAAAGTAAGATAATGTTTATGATTTGGGAAAGTGAATGCTTGGGATGTTTAATGTGTGTCTGTAGAAGTGAAGTAGTCATGTGTACATGGGTATGTGTGTGTATATGTGGATTCATAGGAGACATCATTATTAAATGTGTGTGAATAATACGTATAATAAAAGCCTTGAGTGGCTGCTTTTTGCAAATGCTTCATTTTCTTTCTAATATTTGTACAGTGATATTACTGAAATTGATTTAATAAAGCTTTTTCAAAGTTAGTGAAAATACAGTCCAGTTAAATACTCTCCCTCTCCCTTTTCTAACATCCTCCATTCCATCCCCTCCATGATCCATTGCCCCTCTTTTCTCTCTTCTTCCTTCCCTTTCTTCATTCACTGTCAGGAAGGGACGCCTCAGAAGAGTCATTTCAGCTCAACACGCCACCGTCAGAGACTAGTGGAACCATCAGCTACAAAAGTGAGTGCCTTTATTGAAGGACCATTTCTAAAATGGAATGTTGTGTCAGCAGAGGACTTACTGCTAAAGAGAAGCTCTTCTATATGCTTGGTGGGGGATTAGTTATTTTTACTCATCTGCAAGTGATACAATGGCTGTCGCTAAAGGTGAACTTCAGCACTGAATTGATCCATACTCAAGTGCAGCTGCTGTGCTTTAACTTTAAAGTTGGGGCAAATATTTTTTGTGTCTGCAAAGTCTAATAGAAACTGTATGAACAATTCCACTTTGTTTTTATTAGTTTGTGTGATGTCTTTTTGTAAATCTGTGTTCAATTAATCTGTCTCATTCTTAAATGAATGGCTTTCGTCGAATAAAAAAAATTGACAAGGATATGGAAAATAAAACACTGTTATCAAGCATTATGAAGCAATGTTAAGTTTCAGAGTAAAAAAAAACAAACAGATTGGCATCTAAAGATGGTATTAGCAGATAGAATAGTAGTACTTGTTAGTTCATAAGCCTGTTTCACCTTTTTAGAAATGTATGCCGAAAACTTTGTAGGTTCGGTGAGGGTGATGTTATTATGGAACTTCTTATGAAATGTACTTTAGTGCATGTTTTAGAACAGCAGTATTCACCTCTATGTATTTTGTGCTACTTTTTTTGTGAGAGTCCAGTGAAAATGAAACTACCACTGCCTGGAAATCCCATTTTTCACTTTATTTGAGATATTGCAGAATTAACTGCAGTATTTACATACAACTTTTGATACACTTTGAAGTAGGTCTGTGACAGTAGTTCTGGTCTTGAAAGAAATGCCCTGGTTTTATATTTTCCCTTACATTCTAATTAAGACTCCAAGCACTGTTGTCAGACTGATTCTTTCTGTTGCTATATGTATTCATTCATTAGGTTTTACGTACGTTGACTTTTACTGTTTCTTTCATCATGTAACAACATTATCAATACTAAGATATCCTTTTAGGGATCTGGGGAGGGCATTTTGGGGTTAAAGAAGCAAAAGTAAGTCTAATTACACTACCCACCACCCACTTCTATATATATATTTATAATTATGGTATATCAGCTCGATTCTCTCGACAAGCTGCTTTCTGTGTGCATTGCTGTTTACTAGAATCATTCCACAAAGTGTTGAGGCAAAGGAAAAATATCTACTGAAGTGCAATTCTGTGGACATAAGTGTGTTAGGTTTTGTTCCCTCTTACCTAGTTTTCCTGCCTTTTTTTACCATGCCTGAGTGCCCTACTGTGCCTTTGGATGTACTTTATCAAAGGTAGGTGTCCTGTCAAAACCTCCATGTGGTAGCTGCAGAGTAACTTCAGTATTTGCTCTTTTGTTTTGTTTGGGACAGAAGGACCAGAAAGGACCAGGGGGGGTTGGGGTTGTACAGGATTACTACTACTCCATGGACTGAGAAAGAAGCACATGATTGGTGTTTCTGGGGTCCTCAGCCGCTGTCCTTTAGGATCTCTGCTGCAGGGAGAACATCCTGATGCAAAGAGAGCAAGTCAATTGGCAGCTCAGCACTGCTGGATACCAGGCCTGCTTCCAGTGGCACACACCATGCTGCACCTCTCCCCCTTCAATGACTGCCAGAGTTTCAGAATGACCATCTGCTTAGAAAAGACTTCTCAGCACAGAGTAAGGACCTTGCTCTAGTTGAATGTTCTGTTTTGATTAAAATGTGTCTGAAGAGAGAATAGAGAGGAGAAGAGAGATAAGAAACAGGGATGGGAGAGAGAGAGAAAGGAAGAAGAGAAAAGAGGAGAGGAGAGGAGAGGACGAGGAGAGGGGGGAATCGGGAGAGAGGATGAGGAGAGGAGAGGAGAGAGAGGCAGAGGAGAGGAGAGGTATTAGAGGAGAGGAGAGTAGAGGAGAGGAGAGGAGAGGAGGGAGAGAGAGGAGAGGGAGAGGAGAGGAGAGGAGAGGAGAGGAGAGGAGAGAGAGGGAGGAGAGGAGAGGAGAGAGAGGAGAGGAGAGAGAGGAGAGGAAGGGAGGGGAAAAGAGAAGGGAGAAGGTGAAAATGAGAGAAAAGGAGAAGAGGATGAGCAAGCAAAGAGGGAGCATTCTTCAGTTCCACTGGGGAGAAAGAGAAAAACTTGCATGTTCATATTTCTCTCTGATCTGCAGGTCTTCACATAATCTTCTCCCTCACTTTCCAGGCAAGAGCAGACTGGTTTGAAAATCTGGAACAGTAATCTTCTGAATCCTATTCTTTGGCAACATTTCACTGAGTGGGCAGTACTGACACATGGCAAACCTGTAAGACTAGCAGGCACCTGTACCCATCTGTACTGACAGTCATGCTGTCTCTTCCTCTTCTCTGGTACACATTTCTCAGTGAAGAATAGATGCCTGGCTTTGTGTCTTAGGTATATATGATTTTTCTTCTCACCCTCCACCCTTGGTATGTTCTTGAAATCAACTCCTACAGCTGAAAGGACTGTACATCCCTGGTTTGACTGAGGTAATTTGAGGTATTAATTACTGCATGCTTCCTGCTCCTTCCTACGTGCTTTTTTCCTTCTTCAGTGCATGGGTCTAATGCAGGGGCTTGTATGACGTGCTTTGGGCTCATGGAATCATAGAATTGTAAAGTTCATCTCAAAGGTCATCAGACCCAGCAGTTAACCCAGCACCATATTCACCATTAAACCATGGTTCGAGTTGGCCACATCTACACGTCTTCTTAACACTTCCAGGCATGGTGATGCTCCCACTTCCCTGGGAACCTTGTTTCAATGCCTGACCACCCTCTCAAAGAAAAACGGATTTCTAATATTCAGTCTAAATCTCTCATGATGCAGCTTGTGTCTAATACTTTTCTACGTCTCAAGTGTGGGAAATGTCAAGTTAACCTGTGGTCATACTCCACTGAGGCTGGCCCAGCTGATGGTGCGTACTATCTGAATTAGGCCTTGGCAAATCAGCAGAAAGTTCTGCTGAGAATAGGGATATTGGCTGGTGATCATACGACAAGATGGCATAGTTTGCTGCTCTACATTGGATGTTCTAGAAGTGGACACGAGAGGTGTGAGAAGGCTTTGTTCAACACCTTTACTCAGGACTGTTGGGGCTGTATTGGATTACTGCTCCATGGACTGAGACCACTCAAGAAAAGGAATGAAGACAAATCTTGAAGACAAAGCAGCAGGTGCTACAGCTGATTGTGTGCTGGTTGGAAGAGAAGTCCTGAGCAGATTTGGCTGGAAAGTATATCACACTGCGCTGTTTAACAAAAGGAGGAAACATTGTGTTCTTAAAAAGCTGATCTGTGTTCCGAGGACGTACTTCAGGCAGTGTGAAATTCTCAGTATTTTCTGTTCAGATCACTATAAAAGTAGAGTGGGGAAGTGCTGTTAGCACGGGGGCTCTGAGGGACAAGCTGTGCCTTTCCTTTGTATTCCTGCCTGCACTTGAAGAGGTGTTGTTTTCTGTCAGTCACCTGCAGACTGCTGCAAGTCAGTAGGAATGTCATCAGAACCCGTCTTTCTTGTTGTGGGGCATGTACTAGTAGTTGCTGTGGCAACCTGACCAGCACTCTGCTTGAAGGAATCCGTTTGCAAAAGCAGTTGATGAAAAAAGCCCATGAATTTTCTCTCATGAAGTTATAATCCGGCTGGGAAAGTTGAACTCCATCATCTCAAAAGGCAGCAGCACAGCCTGTCTCCCAGTCCTACCAAAGACTTAAGCTTCATACTCCATGTACCTTTGCAGGCACTGCTCTCCTTACCTTTCAGTGCCCTGGCTGCAGTGCCATTTCTGATGCCTGGCTTTCCATTTGGCCTGCAGGTCACTGATCATACATTCTTGGGCTGTATGGGAGTAAGGATGCTCTCCTGATCAAGGCCAGGAGGATGGGTGAGTCACTGTGCAGGTAATTCCAGAGCAGGAAGCTGTAGAAAGGCAAAACTGGCAGAACTGCCCCAGCTGCTTGTTTTGTCACACTCATTTATTGCCTCAGGAAGAGCTGCCAATTGTTCTCATGATACAGGTGCACAGAAGCCTCATGGCCTTCTTGTTACCCTAAAACAAGAACTACTTTGCCTGCTCTTAGACCAAAGGTGGCAAACTGCCACCAACAAAGCCCACATGCTTTTCTTTAAACTTGTAAGCTCTATCTAGTTTAAAAAAACACACCACACACAAACATAAACACGCACACGCACACATGCACACACACAAACCTTAAACATCCCGCCCCCCCACCAAACAAAATCAAAACCAACGAACTTGTGTATTTTGAAACAGGTGTTTTGTTCTTGGTGCTGCAAAGAAGAACCAGTGGGATTTCTTTTATTCCTTTTGCCTTCCTGTGCAGCAGCTGTTTGCCCAGGTGGCAGGATGTAATGGAAGCTCAGGCTGCGCAGCTTGCAGGGACTTGCCAGTATCAGGGATGCTATTTGGGCTTGGGGGAAGAGCATCACAAACTCTTAAAGGAATGCTGGTTTTGTGCCTACATTCTGCTGGGCTTTGTACTGGTGTTTCATTCTGCATGTCTGGCCCTGGATTTCCTGCATCTGCCTCCTAGCCCCATGGTTATGGGAGAATGGTTGTTGTATTCTGGACACTTGGAAGCAAGGCCTGTCTCCTGGGAGCAGCAGCAGTGATTGAGTCAGAGGACACTGAAGTACAAATTGCCCAATAGATCACCTGTGGTCAGCTGACTACAGTGATTCACTTGCATTTGCTTGTCCTGGATCCTGCTGAAATGTGTTTCTGGGTCAGTGATTTGGGTGACCCTAAGCAGTAAGGAACATAAAGGGACACACTGTATTGACTTAGCGAGACTAATGTTTCCTGAGGGGAGAGGATCTTGGCCTGTCAAAAGAGAGTAGAGTTGTAAAGATACGGTGCTTTGAACTTGGCCAGCTATGAGCTCATGTTTGATCTGATGCACGTCAGGGAAAGCTAAGTTTCAAACAAGTATGCAGCTGTACAATGGTTTGAATTGGAAGGAACCTTCAAAGGTCACAGTTCTAACCTCCTGCATGGCAGAGGACACTCCCTGCCAGGACTTCAGAGCCCAATTCAGCCTGGCCTTGAACATTCATGTAGGGGGCATCCACAGGTTCTGGGCAGCTGTTTCCAGTGCCTCTCACCAACCTCACAGGAAAAGAATTTTTCCTAAACATCCAGTTCATGCACCCTCTTTCAGTTTGAAGCCATTACCTTTTGTCCTCTCATTACATGCCCTTTCAAAAAGCTGTCCCCCTCTTTCTTGTATGCTTCTTAAGTACTGGGTGGCTGCAGTTAGGTCTCCCTGAAATTTTCTGTTCTTGAGGCTGAACAATTCCAATTCTCTCTGCCTTTTTCATAGGAGACATGCTTCATCCTTCTTATAATTTTGGTGGCCTCTGGCCTTACTCCAACAGGTCAATATCCTTACTGTGCTGAGGGCCTCAGAACAGAGCACAATATTCCAGGTGGGGTCTCGAGCAGAGCAGAACAGAGGGGCACAATCCCCTTCCCTCCCCTGCTGCCCAGCTGCTCTGGATGCAGCCCAGGACACGTTTGGCTCTCTGGGCTGGGAGTGCCATGGTGGGTCGTGTCCAGCCTCTCATCCAGAGCACCCCAATCCTTCTCAGCAGGGCTGCTCTCTGAGATCATCCTCGAACCTAATGCTGGGAGTTGCCCTGACCAGGTGCAGCACCTTGCACTTGGTCTTTAAAGCTGCATGAGATTCCCATGGGCACACTCTAGAGCTTGTCCAGGTCCCTCTGGATGACATCCCATCCTGGGTGCCAGCGTAGCGACCAACTCACCTTGGGGTGTCATGTGC
The DNA here is from genome assembly GCA_009741485.1 of Malurus cyaneus samueli. Lineage (NCBI taxonomy): Eukaryota > Metazoa > Chordata > Aves > Passeriformes > Maluridae > Malurus > Malurus cyaneus. The sequence goes on along the minus strand of CM019236.1, from coordinate 807,053 downwards.
AGATTTGTTGAGGGTGCACTTGATCCCTTTGTCTGTTGTCATTAAGAGCATATTATGTAACACTTAAGCACCCCCGAGGGACACAGCTTGTCTCTGTCCATTGGGTTTCTGAGCCATTACTGCTCGCTGGATCTGACTGTCCCAACCAGTTCCTTACTCACATAACAGTCCACACAGTGCAGCCATTGAATCCATCACCCTCCAATTCAGAGGGATGGATGCTGTGGGGGACTGCGTCAGAGAAGTGCAGATAAATGATCCCTGTAACCCTGCCCTTGCCCCTGATGCAGTTCCTTTGTTAAAAAAATGTAAGGTTTGAAAGATGCTGAGACACTGGGGATTATGACTAGTCTGCTTGACTCTCAGAGAAGGCTTTGTCCTCAGATATACATGGAAGCAATATAGATGTAAATAGCTCTCTAAATAGCTTTTGCTGTATTACATTACATTAATGTATTTGCATTAGCTGGTGGTGCCTCGAAACAGAAGCTTAATTTAAAGGTTTGCTGATTAATTTGTTTGCTAGAACTTCTTAGTGGGTAACAAATATGGGCACAGGTAGACAAAGAAAGTATTCCAGGAGTAATGGTCTAAAAGACAAAATAAAACATTGCTTTATATAGCTGTGAAAGTTAATAGTTGAATAAAAATCAATTTGATATGGGAACATGGAGATTGGGAAGGAGTTACAAGGGAAAGCATTCAGACAATTTTCAAACTTTTTTTGTGTTTCAGTGCATAAATAAAACTGTATTCCAGTTAGGCTGCTGCTATAAATTAGGAACATCTGTCTGTAATAATTACAAAGATTACTCAGAATTTTGTTAGCTTGGAAAAAACACTGTTGAAGAATTAATTAAATAAACTTCATACTGGTTGTGAAGAGAGAAGCACAGATAGTTTGTTTGCTTCTACACACATTCTGGTGTGAGTACCCTATCAATTAATTATAGAGCAAAGAGGCCTTCCCTCAACTCATACTGAGCAATTTCTGCAGCAGTTTTTTTAAAAAATCAAGTCCTTTTCTTGCTTTAAAGTAATTTTTAAATTTAAAATAGATCATTTTAATATAACTTTTTGAGCTTGGATTGAACAGTTTTTTACAACTATTCTTATTGGCTCATTTTACAATTATAATTGTAATTGTAACGAAATAGTTTGCTGCTGAGACCCATGTCTCTGCCTCTTAAGCCTGGACTGTAAGTCGTAAATAGTTGAGAGGTCTTGTTAAAAAAATGATTTATTTATGGCTATTGATAATAAATGGATCAGCTGCTGTTTTATATCTTTCTAGGCTCCACCTTAAATATGTTTTAAACCTACAGTCTTAAAATGTTACTGCTTTTTATCATAAAATCAACACAAATTTGTCTTAGCATAAGAATAGGATATTAGTGTAACTTGTTCATCACAGGATCTGCTCATGTCAAAAAGAAATCATCTAGAAGGAAGGGGAGTGCAGAGAAGGAAGCACTGTTCCTTAGCACTCGTCTCTGGCAACAGCTGACAGAAGGTTGGTTTGATGGCCAATTGATTGCTAGAAAGTTATGTTTAGCAAAGGTTAGAGAGTCTGGCAGATATATAAATAGAAGCAGAAAATACTTTACAGTCAAATATCATGAATGGATCCTCCCTGGCAGGTTAAGGTTTTCTCTCTTATAAAACTGAACTCCTGAACAAGTCAGTCTACCAGAAGTGTAATATTTGTTGCACTAAATATGTTTCGTAACTTCCTACTTGAAACCAGGGGAAAAAAAATCCACAGTACTCACTTTCCTCCTTATTAAAACTTCAGTTCTATAGAAGGCAATACCAAGTTATAATTAGATATTTTCAGCTGTTACTTCAGATGTGTGTGATCACTATCTGAGTGTTGCTTGCATGCTTCCCAGTTGATCAAAAATAGAAGTAGCTGTGGCAGAAATAGTATTATAAATAGTTCGGCTAGCATAAATGCTAGTATGTATGCAAGGGAATATTACAGAAATGTAAATTCAGTCTTAAAATATGGTTAAATTAGTCAGCATGCATCCTCCTTTAAGCGTGGAATGGCTGCGTAGTAAGGACACAAAAAAAGGGTTGGAGTGGGACCAAATTGTGAGCTAGATTTTGAAATGTCTACCAAGAGCTGGGGTGGGGGAAGAGTTGGGTCACATCAGTGTTTTTGTTTTTCCACAGAGAACTGTTTTATTCACAGAATCACATAGTTTAGAAGAGACCTTTAAGATCTTTGGTGCAATCTTTGACTTCACCCTCTCGTAGAGCTATGTCCAGTGATTTCTTGAATACCTCCAGGGATGATGACTCTACCACCTCCTGCTGGGGCAGCCTATTCCAGTGCTTTGCAATCCATTTCTTTCTGACATCCAACTTGAACCTCCTCTGGTGCAGCTTGAAGCCATGTCTTTTCATCTGTCTCTGGTGCCTGGGAGAAGAGGTCAACCCCACCTGGCTACTCTCTCTACACATTCAGGCACTTCGTGCTGAGAGCAATGAGGTCCCCTTTGAGCCTCCTCTTCTCCAGGATGAACACCACTGGCTCCCCCAGCTGCTCCTCATAGGATCTTCTCTCGAGACCCTTCACCAGCTCTGCCCTGGATACACTCCAGTGCCTCAATGTCCTGGATTTGAGAGGGGTCGAACAGGGATTGGGCATTTCAAGCATGCTCCTTATCAAGGCTGGTACAGGGTAACCAAAATCATTTGCCGGTTCACTTGCCGTATTATGTGATCCCAATTGGATGCTGTTTGGGCACTCTGGCACTTGGGTCCTATCCTGGGCTCATGTTCATTCTGTTGCTGTGTTCCTTTCAGCCACTCTTGTCCCAGCCTGTGGCACTGCCTGGGATTGTTGTGAGCCCCAGGGCAGGACCCGGCCCTGGTTCCTGTTGAACCTCACACCCTTGGCCTTGGCCCATTGATCCAGCCTGTCCAGATCCTCTGCAGAGCCTTCCTGCCCTCAGCAGCTCAGCATCTCTTAAGTAGTTTATCCATGATTCCATGACACTCTATTTCCTCTCCAAATCATCAGTAAAGATTTAAACATCATTGGGCCCAATGCTGAGCCTTTGGAGACCTCACTAGTGACCTGTCTGCCAACTGGTTGTGGGGCTGTTTTCCCTAAAATAATTAAAAAATTAAATTATCTGAAAAAAAAAAATTTTTTTAAAAAAAAACCAAAAAAAAAAAAAAAAAAAAAAAAAATAATTAAAAAATTATTTAATAAGTATTTTTAAATTTAAATAAAAATAAATTTTAATAAAAGTATATAAGATATAATATTTTTAAAATAAAAAAAATAAAAAAATAATATAAAAAATAAAAATTTTAAAATAGAAAATAAAAAATGTTTAATTTATAAATTATTAAAAATTAAATTAAATAATTAAAATATAAATAAAAAAAAAAATATTTTTAAAAATAAAAAAAAAATAATTATTAATTAAATAAAATTAATATAAATTAAATAAAAAATTTTAAATTAATATAAAAAAATTTAATAATTATAAAAAATAATAAAAAAAAAATTAAAAAATAATTAAATAAATAAAAAATTATTAATTAATATAAGAAAAAATTATATATAATAAATATATATAAGAAAAAATAAAATTACTTTATAAATTATAAAATATTTAAAAAATAATTTATAAAATTAATATTAAATATTAAAATTTTATAATAAAGATTATTAAAAAAAATATATATTTTTTTTTTTTTTTTTTTAATTTAAAAATATAAATTATAATATAAAAAATAAAAATAATTATAAAAAAAATAAAATAAATATTAAAAATAAAATTTTATTGATAAAAAGTAAATTATAAAAAAAAATATATAAAAATAGTAAATTTTAATAATATAATTATTAAATATAATTAATAAATTAATCATTTTAAAAAATTTTAAAAATAAATAAATAATAATAAATGAAAAAAATAATAAATAAAATTTATAAATATTAAATAAAAAATAATTTTAAGATTTAAAAATAATTTAAATTAAAAAAAATATAGATTTTATAATAGTAAAAATTATATAAAATAAATATAAAATATAAAAAGTATATATTTTTTATAATTAATAATTATCTTAAGTAAATTATATATAAAATAAAGATTTTAAAATATTTAATATAAATTATAATTTAAATAATATTTTTTTTAAATAATAAATATTAATAATAAAAAAAAAAATTTAAAAAATAATAATAATAATAAAAAAAAAAATATTTTTTTTTTTTTTTTTATTTTAATTAAAATAAAAAAAAAAAAAATAATAATTAAAAATCTAAAAATAAATGATAAAATTATTTAAATTAAAAAATAAATCATATAATTAAAAATTTTAATATATTATATATAATTAAAATTAAAAATATAAAAAAATATAAAAAAATTGTAATATTAATATAATTATATAAAATAAAATAAAAGTATTTTCCAAAATGTTAAATAGCAAAATTATATGAAAAAATAAAATCTTCAAATATATAAATAAATTTATAATAATTAAATTAAAAAAAAAAAAATAATAAAAATATCATAAAAATATTTATTAATTACATTAAGAATTTAATAAAATTTAATATTAAAAATTTAATAAAATTAAACTTTAAAATAAAATTATTATCTAAGTTTTATGATTTTAAAATAAAAAAAAAAGAAATAATAAAAATTTTTATTAAATTAAATAATATAAAAAAAATAATTTAAAATTAAATATAAAAAAAAAAAATTTATAAAAATCTATTTAGAAATTAGATTTATGAGACTACTAATGGACATTAATCAAGAATGGCTTTCCATAAAAAGTGTTGTTCAGCTGGTGTGCCGAAGGGCAATGCAACACCAAGCTGAGGTATTTATTCATAATTTTGTTTATGGCATGAGTGCGGCGCAAATCTACCAAAGCTACACACCATTCTTGAACCTTTACAACTTTTCACTAATAGAGACATTTGTACAAGTTACCTAGTTCTGTGTTAATAGTATTTGCGATTTATAGTTCAAATTTTCTTCCTTCTCACACCTAATTAGTCCCTATGCTCAGTCTTGTCTTCTTTTGTCAGTGGGTTTCTTTTATCCATGAGTCGAGGACCACAATTTCCCCTGCCAATGACTTTTACCCAGTTGTCTTGGTGTGCAGCTGTATAGGAGTTGAGCTCACAGGAGCCTGAGGTCAGAGGCTGTGAACTGGCATCAGTCCTTTGCACTACAAAATCCATGAGTATCTGTGGCACCGTCCAGGTGACAGGAGTGAACAGCAGGAGCTAATGGGCCCCAAGATTTGCGACGAGATTAAAAGCCCGGGTGATCCCTGTTCAGGGGTCCTTTCCTTTGAAGCTGTGAGGCTTGTTTCAGGAATAGCCAAACCTACTGGTCACAACCTTCTTCTATTCTCTGTAATTCTGTGGATGAAGTGTTCTGACCTTGAAGCATCAGTACATTCATCACCACTCTGAGCCCAGCCGCCAAGCTGGTTTTTAACTCAGTAGGAAAAGTGCGCTTTCCAGTTCATGGGCTGACACCTTCTCCCAGAAGAGAAGACAGTATCATAGGCTTTGGTAAAGGTAGAGTCATTCACAGACTTTCCTTCGTCCCCCCAGTGCGGTCCTAGGAGGAGATCAGGTTTGTCAAGCAAGACCTGCCTTTCCTAAATCTATGCTGACTGAGCCTGATCCCTTGGTTGTCCTGTATGTGTTGTGTGATAACACTCAAGGTCGTCTGTTAAACTTCTTAGGCACTGGGGTACATCATTCTGCATGTATTTATTTTACCTACTTATTGTAAGTAAGCTCAGGACACGTGGGCTGGATGAACGGACAGTGAGGTAGATCAAGGACTGGCTGAACGGCCGCAGTTTCCAGGGGTCGATGATCAGGGCAAGGCAAAGGATCCAGTTGGAGGCCTGCGCAGTCAGTGGTGCTCCCCAGGGATCAATACTGGGTCCAGCCTCACTCAGCTCGTTCATCACTGACTGGAAGAAGC
>CM019236.1:783742-801038 GCA_009741485.1 Malurus cyaneus samueli | reverse complement strand
GACACATGTTCCTTGACTGCTTCTCAAGATGATAGGCACAGGGCTAACCACATCAAGGGTGTGTATGGTTATGATGAATCCTCTTAAACCCTTCCTAGGGAGCCTGCATGCTTGATTACCTCGCTGAAGTGCCTGTGCACAAATGCACACAGCACAGAGAATAAACAAGCAAGAACTAGAAATCCATGTGCAGCAGTCACAGGGCCGTGATCTCATTGTAATTATGAGACACGGTGGGACAGCTAACATGGCTAGAATGATGCCATGGATGGCTATGTACTTTTTAGAAAGGACAGGCCAGTGAAGCGTGGGTGTGGAGTTACACTCAATGTGAGAGAGCAACTGGAATGTATTGAGCTCTTCTCAAGGACAGACAAATGAGTTGAGAGCTCATGGATAAGAATTAAGGGCCAGGTTGCTGTTGCTGACACTGCAGTGAGTGTTTGCTGCAGGCCCCTTGAACAGGAGGAATTTGATGGGGCCCTCTGTGGGAAGCTGGAGATAACCTCACCTCCAAGCAGTCACAGGCTGCTTCTCTTGGGGAACTTGTACGACCTTGATATTTGTTAGAGAGACAGCACAACTCAGCACACACAGTCTAAGAAGTTCCTGCAGATCACTAAAGATAACTTTTTGATGTAAGTGGTGGAGGAACCAAAAAGGGAAGGCAGCGGACCTTGTACTGACAAACAGGAAAGGCTGGTTGAAGGTTTGAACATTGCAGGCAGCCTTGGCTGCAGTGACAATGAAATAGCAGAACTTGGGAACTTGCAAGGAGTAAACAAAGCAGTAAGCAGGACTGGAAACCTGAACTCCCAGAGAACCAATTTCAACCTCTCCAAACACTTACATAGAGGAATTCTGTTGTTTAGGACTCTATCTCTTAGAAGATAAGGGAGTCAAGATAGCTCATCAATATTCAAGCATGACTTCCTTCAAACTCAAGATGGTGTATTCCCATGCACCAGAAATCAAACAAAATGGGTAAGGGAACTGTATGGATGATCAGGGAGTTTCTAGCTAACCCCAGAACCAAGACAAAATGTATGGGATGTAGAAAAAGGAAGAGGTCGCATGAGGGGGCTAGAGGAATATCATCAGAGTGTGAAGGGATGTGAAAAGGAAAGGCCAAGGCACACTTGGAATTGAGTCTGGCAAGGGATATCAAGGACAAGAAGGGCTTCTGAAAGTACATCAGCAGCAAAAGGAATACTAGGGAAAATGTGGTGCCCCTGCTGAATCAGATGGATGTCATGGTGACAGAAGATGCACAGAAGGTGGAATTGCTGAATGCCTTCTTTGCCTCAGTCTTTACTGCTGAGGTCAGTCCTCAGGAACCCAGATCTTGGAGGTAAGGGAGGAAAGCAGGAGAAAGGTCCTTTCTTGGAGAGGGCTGGGTGAAATATCATCTGAGCAGACTTAACACCCCTGCATCCATGTTCCCTGATGGGATACACCCACGGGTGGGCTGAGGGAGCTCGCAGATGTTGTTGCTAAGACACTCTCCATCATCTTTGAAAAATCATGGAGAACTGGAGAGGCGGTCAATGACTGAAGGAAAGCTGCCATTCAGCAGCTGAAAAGGCAGAAAGGAGAGAACTGATAGGCTGAAAAGTTGAAGGAGAGAACCCTCACGAGGTTCAACAAGGGCAAGTGCAGGGTCCTGCAGCTGGGCAGGAATAACCCCAAGGACCAGCACAGGCTGGGGCTGCCCCACTAAAGAGCAGCTCTGGGGTCTTGGTGACAAAGGTGACAATGAGCCAGCAGTGTGTCCTTGTGGCCGGGAGGGCCAGTGGGATCCTGGGCTGCATTGGGAAGATGTGGCCAGCGGGTCAAGGGAGCTGATCCTCCCCTCTGCTCGGCCCTGGTGAGGCCACATCTGGAGTGCTGTGTCCAGTTCTGGGTCCTCAGACAAGAGAGACAAGGAGACTGGAGAGTGCCCAGGGAAGGGGCACAAAGATGATGAGGGGTCTGGAGCATCTCCTGATCAGGAGAGACTGCGGGAGCTGGCCTGTTTAGTCTGGGGGAGAGAAGACTGAGAGGGGACGTCACCAATGCACATAAACACCTCAGGGGCTGGTGCCAAGTGGATGGTGCCAGACTCTTTTCAGTGGTGTCCAGATACTGGACTAGGAGCCTTGAAAAGTTGCAAAATAAACAAGTGGAAGAAAACAGAACAACAAGAACAGAAAAGAAATATAGCTGCAGCAAGAAATGTTAGCTAAGCTTTACTAAAATGTATGAACTACCTTTATCAAACATTTATTACAACAAGAAAAATATAAATCTTTCTCTTTTTTTTTGATACAAGGTACCCTCAGCAGGTTTGCTGATCACACCGACTGGGGCAGGGGCTGATACACCTGAAGGCTCTGCTGCCTTTGGGCTGGCCCTTGGTGGGCTGGAGAGTTGGGTGGAGAGAACCCTCACGAGGTTCAACAAGGGCAAGTGCAGGGTCCTGCAGCTGGGCAGGAATAACCCCAAGGACCAGCACAGGCTGGGGCTGCCCCACTAAAGAGCAGCTCTGGGAGTCTTGGTGACAAAGGTGACAATGAGCCAGCAGTGTGTCCTTGTGGCCGGGAGGGCCAGTGGGATCCTGGGCTGCATTGGGAAGATGTGGCCAGCGGGTCAAGGGAGCTGATCCTCCCCTCTGCTCGGCCCTGGTGAGGCCACATCTGGAGTGCTGTGTCCAGTTCTGGGCTCCTCAGGACAAGAGAGACAAGGAGCAGCTGGAGAGTGCCCAGGGAAGGGGCACAAAGATGATGAGGGGTCTGGAGCATCTCCTGATCAGGAGAGACTGCGGGAGCTGGGCCTGTTTAGTCTGGGGGAGAGAAGACTGAGAGGGGACGTCACCAATGCACATAAACACCTCAGGGGCTGGTGCCAAGTGGATGGTGCCAGACTCTTTTCAGTGGTGTCCAGATACTGGACTAGGAGCCTTGAAAAGTTGCAAAATAAACAAGTGGAAGAAAACAGAACAACAAGAACAGAAAAGAAATATAGCTGCAGCAAGAAAATGTTAGCTAAGCTTTACTAAAATGTATGAACTACCTTTATCAAACATTTATTACAACAAGAAAAATATAAATACCAACCCTAAATAATAAGAGTACTTATCCAGCTTAATCTAACTTTCGCAAGCTTACTTTGTGTCCATCTCGACTTCTTCCTGCATCATTCCACAGCAATAATCACAAACTAAAACACAAGAAGTTCCAGCACAACTTGAAGAATAAGGAAGTGTCAGAGCACTACAACAGGCTGCCCAGGCAGGCTGAGGAATCCCTCTCTCTGGAAACACTCAAAACCCGAAAGGACATGTTCCTGTGTCACCTGCTGTAGGTGATTTTGCCTTGGCAGTGGGGTTGGACAAGATGGTCCAGGACTCCTTACCAACCCCAGCTATTCTCTGATTCTGGGATTCAGGGATTCAGGGTGAAGGGTCATGTCTTATGACCAGCACTCAGCTGGTACAGATGTTCAATTAGATGTGAGGCATTTTGTCACTGAAGTCAGCACTGCAGATTTTTCAGGGAAAAGTTAAGAAAGAGAACACCTGCATGGCAAAAGATAATGATGAAAAGAATTTGTCTCTCCAATTATCTTTGATAGACTGGCAAACAGCAAATAGTAAATGAGTAGTAGGCATGTCTTACCTCCCTCCAAGGGATTTATAACCATCAAAATGATTCTGTAGATACTTTGATTTTATAAATAGTTCCCGTCAGAAATTATCTTCATTTAAACTCCTGTTTGCAGTTTAGTTGCTGCATAATTCTAGAATAAGGTGATGGTTATTGCTGCTGGAAGGTACCTAAATAAAAGCAGATTTGCTCAAAAACTTCACTGCTAGCAGAAGTGGGTAGGCTGTTCCCACTGCTGTGCTAATATTGCTGTACAGGGACTGATCTCGGAAGAAATAAGAAATTACCCAGGTTTTTTGACACCACAGACGCACCTGGCAGGCAGCAAGGGAAGATGGACCGACACAGTCATCTCGTTAAAACAACTTTCCTTTGATTTAGCAGCAGATAATTCCCCACAATTTCAGTGGACATAGTTCTTTGATGGAACTCATCTGAGGGAAGAGTGGTTTTTTAAAATGGTTTCAAAGACTCCTGTTTCATTTAGCTAGCCCACTTCAATAACTCTTAGAGCTATTGTTCAAATTACTGCAATTTTCTGATAAATTCAGTAAGGACTCCTGAGACTGATAGCTGCAAATGACAAAGGAGTGCTCCTGGGGTCATTGCGACTTGTACCAAACACAAAACTTCACTTATGAGCTGTTGGTACATCACCCAGCAGGGCTCTCTGCCCCACTCTTTCTCAAGCAGTTTGCTGACCAATCATGAGGGGAGATCTTCAGGACTCCAAACACAATGAGCTTGTAGGCAGAGGATTTTTGTTATTACAGTGTCAAGCGTGTTGACCACCAAAATTCAGGATGAGCAAAAGCAGCTATACCAAGAAATGTTAGTCATACCTCCCTTTCTTTAGTCAAGTCTTCTACTGAAGGCTCGGGGAGGACAGAGAGGATGTAAGCCCGCCAACACCCTGACTCAAGGCTCATCCCATGGCAGTGTGGCTCTCCCAGGATTCCCCACAGCTGCACAGGGAGCAGCACTGGGGCACAGAGCAGGGCTGGAGCTGCTCTTGCCATACAATTGCAAGTCTGGATAGATACATGCTCCACAGACTGGGGGTCCCTTCATCACAGCTTTCTCCATAATTATATATCGAGGGGCAAGATAAAATCGGATCATCTGTGTCATTATAATCGACCCATTGGATGGATGCAATTCCAAAGATATTGTCCAGCAGCGATGAAGAAAATGACACTGCCACCTGATATTCTGGACTACCTTTTCTAAAGGGCAGAGCTGCAAGCTGCTGCACACAAATTTACTCTGGGTAGCACCTGAGTGTTGCTGCTGCTGACACATTTCTAAGCCCATGGGAATTCCTGTTTGTCCCTAGCAGACACTGCAGCAGCGTTCAAGCAGTGGACAGACTGCAAGAGCACTGAGTCGGTCAGGAAGGATTCAAAATCTGCGCGATTCTTCCATGTAACCATCACCATAACGAAATAAAATAGAGATAAGGATAGGATCACCTGGGAATCGAATCCTAGTAATTTAGTAGAGACTGTTCCATGGGGAGCATGAAGGACAAAGGCATCAAAGAGATGGGTTTGCGGCAACGTTAATACAAAATGGCAGCTCCAACATTTTAAAATTAAGCTGGAGAGAGTTCATTATTTTTTCCCTTGTACTACCACTACACTTTTCTACTATTTTTTTTTTTTTTTTTTGGGGGGGGTTTGTTTGTTTTTTTTGTTGTTGTTGTTTTTTTGTTTTTTTGGTTTTTTAATCTGGGCATCCCTTCTCCAGTTCCAGGCTCCACAAAGGGATCCATGATCCCCACTGCTTTCCTTGCAGTGCATCCTAATCAGATCTGTGACTGGGAGCTTTAGACCTGAGGTCATCTCTACAGGATGTTAGTGTTGATCTTAGGATCACACTTTTTGTAAGATCTCCTTTTCAGTTAAGAAGAGCAGCCTGGAGCAGCAGCTGTTGCATTCCCATGCCCTGTCTAATAAGCAGGGTGGTGCACAGGCAGCAGCACTTCCAGCACCATTCTCCTGCTCTCCTAACTCCTCTTGGTACACAATGCACACACCAAGAAAAGCTGCTCTCAAGTTCACTGATGGCCTGCAGCCTTTCCAGGTGATAATGGAAAATCTGCAATTCTCTGTGAAAACCAGGGCAATTCTCAGCTGCATGTGGCTTGTATGAAATCAGCTGCCCTCAACAGTTTCTGTTCAGCTTGTAGCTCTTCCACTTTTAGAAAGCTGCACGTGTGAAACGAAGCTCAGCCCTCTGAGAAGACTCCACACAGACTCCAATGCTGAGATAGTTAGTAAAAAGCTTGCCTACATTGGAAAAATGCATGTTCCTTGCCAATTACATGGCATTGCAAAGGTCTTTACAGAGGACAGATCTGAATCTTATCTTCCCACAAGTACAGAGGTGTGAGATCCAAATTCTTAAGAAGAATTAAACCCACGCACAAATTAGGTATTTAGCCTTAGATTACCTTTACCTTGGATTACCTTTCATTCTGGTGGACTGCTGATTTTGCAGGCTTTCTCACTCCTAACATTTATCATTCTGTTTATACCCAGGTATTTACTGTATTACATTTATACTCTTAGGGTATGATTACCAGCAGGGTTGCCTTATATACTTGATGGAAACAGGTAATTCAAAACAAATCTAAGAAGCAGAAAGGAGAAGATAAGAAGATAAGAAGAATTTTTCATTCTCCAAACAAAGCTGGTTAAGTGACCTATCTCAATTTCTAGAATCTAGACAATATATGAGAAATTGCAGTAGAAAACTGAAAAAGAAGAAAAAGGTTTTGGCATGTGGAGCCAGGAATGCAAAAGTTGATGGTTGTGCTTCACAATGCATCTGGCATTTACGGACAGCTGTCTTCACTGGAAAATATATCTATGGAGCTATGATGGCAGCTTTTGATAAGGATTTTTATGCTTAAGGGGTGTGAAGTCATTGATGCCAGCTCAGATCTGGCCTCAACAGCAACAGGACACTTCAGGCATGCTGGAGAGGAAGCAAAGAAAACCAACTTGCTTGCAAAATGCTTCAGACACAAAATACTGCTCAACACACTGGCAATAAGAATGCCCTGTTCCCAAACGACTTGTGTTTATACTCCTGGCTTGATAAAGAAGGAAAATTAAGTGATACCTGCAGGGCACAATTTAGAAATATTTCTTTTTCTCTAATTTTTGAGGTTTTAAATGGTAGCCTCAAATTCCCCTCTGTCTTGCTTGAAGAAGGAAGCAATAAGTTTCGTGATTGCCATTACTATACAAAACACTCTAAGTTCATTTTTACAGAGAAATATATCTTAAAATAATTCAATCACAAATTATTTTTATGACTGCAGCATTTGTCTGCCATGTTTTCAAGCAGAATATCTGAAAGCTAGAAACACATGTTTAAAATTATGTCTGTTTTTCACTCTCGAATGGTAGATGTGTGCTCTGTCACCGTCATGCACAAGCAGCTGATTGACAACCAAAATGGAGGAAAATGAATATTTGCTGTAAGCACGCATGTCTCTGGGCTTTGAGCTCAGATGTCTAACTTCTAGAAAATTGGGTGATGCCTGTCTGATTTTTGACAAAGTTTCTCTTATGCAATTATAGAACATAGGTTAAAAAAGAGGCTTTTACAGGCTTTATCTGGTTCCCGTTAAAATCGTTCAAGGCGTTCACTTCAGCTGGAGCTGTACAGAAAAATTTCCAAATGACATAGCCTATTCTTTCAGAAGTAGCTCTATTCCTCTTGTTTTCACAAGTTTTTGCCGTACTGTCTAGCTAATCTCATGTGAAGATTCTGAAGATTTATGAGTTGCCATTGTTGGTTTGTTCTGCTCTCACCAACAGCCACAGCCTCTAGAGCTCTCTTGTCTGACATTTTGCAGAGTGCATTTCTGAAATCCTGTTTGTTGGGAATACTACAGCATAGCAGAAGCTCTGTAATAACACCAGGGACATTGCTCTTTGCCTAACCTTGGAGAATCATGGGCTCTAATTCTGCTAAAGGAAAACTAATCATAATCAGCATATGAGAGAAAGAGCTTTGTGCAGTTGGAAATGACACGATCATTTGCAATTGGGAGATAAAAATGAAGGGCCATTAATTTTATAGCATTAAATGAAGAGAAGTATTAGGCCTGTGTAATTAACTTCAATGAATGCATTCAAAGACATTTTCACATAATGTATGCAAGTATGTCTATATACACTGCTGGAGAGAAAATAATTATATTCAATACAATCTTACAGACTCTAACTGCAAATGTTAAATATAGTGCATATTTTGACAGATTTCTTGTTCTTTTAAAGTTTTTCTAAGTGCCCAGGCCCACTAATGGACATAATTTCAAACCAGCAATATAAAGATTTCTCTGCAATTCTTGATCTCTAGTCATCTGTGCTCCTCTGAATATAAACTGTGATTTAAAACTATGTGTGAACTATGGCACTGGTCATGTTGCCCAGTTCTGTATCACCTTATCAGCTATTTTAAACGTACTTACAATTTTGTGTTAAAATTTGAGGCTTGATTTTAAGTTTCAGAGTTTGGAATGGTTTATTATTATTTCGTATTTTCTTTTACATTGGGAAAAACTTACTTCAATTGGGATTAGCTACTACCAGCAACCAGTTGGTGGAGAGATGCTCCAGAGAAACCAAGCAGGGTAAACAGATACAAAACCAGGATGACAGAGTCTCCACATTAAAATAATTAAAGGAATGTGATGCTTTACCAGTTCCAACATTGGGAAGAGCTGACAAAAATGCTGGTGTGGATGTTAGAGACGCCATTGCAGCTTTTTCTGGTCTGTTTTGGACACTCAGGGTAGTACCTCGCAGAGGCACTTTGTGTGCATCCACTGCCTGATCATCCTCCACAACAGCAAATCTTCCTCTCCCTGTTTCCTCTACAAAAACAGTGATCTTGACCCTGTCTCTGCTGAACTGCCTGCTGCAGTCATTCCTCTTTTTCTTTTCAAGCAAACAGCCAGTTATTTCTTGTCATTCTGTCCTGGAGATGGTGGAAGAGATTCCCCTTAGGCACCCATTCTTCTCCTTGGAGTCTTGCCTCCCACCTCTCCTTTGCTCTGACTTGCACTTGCTGAAGCTCACACTGAGAATGTCTGTGAAGCCCCACATCAGCTGTGAAGGTACAGGGGAGGCTCTGGATGTGAAATGTTCCCTCTGCTGCTGACCTTGGCTCTGTGCTTGCCCAGCTCCTGTGGGACAGCTGAGGCTGGGGTGCTCCACAGTCCAGATTTGGGCATGGCCTGCCCTCAGTTTGCCTCACCTGCCTGCCATCCACCATCAGTGTCTCGTTTTATGCCAGGCTACTGGAGTCACAAACGCTCCCCAGTGCCCTGGCACAGGGTGACACCTTTCCCTCAGGTGAGGGTAAGGATGGATCCATCTTATTCTTTTATTTTGAGGAAAACAACATCCAGAAATCTGTCAGTTTGCAACCAAAATACCAAAATTATTAAACAAAAATGAAGCAGATCAAATGCATATTAACAAACGTATCTACCAACCACAACACTAAAAGTGATAGCGCAGGATTAGAATGTGCAATATTACAGAGCTTTTATATAAACTACTTGTATGCCAGAAATGTATTAAAACAAAATTAAATTAAACCAGAAAAGGAAACACTATAAAAACAGAGAGCTCAGCAACAAAGGACAGATTTGGGCACAACAGTTTAAAATCAGTATTTCCTGGATTTTACTGGGTGAAGAACAAGTGGTTTCAAAAAGCCTGATCTCATAGAAACTGGGTGCAGAAATGGGATAGAGAAAGCCTTCTTTTGAGATCTCACAACTCAGCATGACATAGGCACACCCGATCTGAATAAAGGCCCCTCCTGCAGCTCTGTCCCCCTGTGACCGTGCAGTGCCCCTCTACTTCCATGTGGGGAAATCACCAGGGGCTTTACTTTGCTCTAGTGTGCTTCTGCTGAGCACCTAGAAAAAAAAAAAAAAAATTGCAATTTTGTCTTCTTTTCCTGATACCCCAAATCACAAAGACTTTTTGTTCCACACAGGTATTTTTTTGTACTCAGAAAAAGTAATTATATTAATTTTTCTCATCCAAAATTTTACATAGACTGCTGGCAGAGTGAGATGAGAATTTTGAGAGGGTAGTAGAGCTGTGAGTGTAGAGTCTCCAAGGCCCAGAGATCCTTTGCTTTCTTGGAGCCATTTTTATCAGAAATCCCTTATTGGTAGAGTGACGTTTAGGGTGTTTTTTTCACAGTAGAGTCTACACGGAAATGTTGCATATGACCTGACACACCAGTGCACTGAGACTGCACAAAGAGCTTCTGTTTGTTGTCAAAATGCTGATGCTTCCTGTACCTTTTTTAGGTTTTACTCTAAACGGGTAACAGTGGAGAAAATGCTTCTCAGTGGACATCGGGGTAGAGGCAGGCGGAGCAAACAGCACTTTGGTTTGCCCTGTAAGTCTGGTTCACCACTAAGCTGGGTGAGGGAGCAATGCTAGGGGGTCTGGTGGAGCAGCTGAATGGTGCATCTTCTGGAGCAGGTGTTCACATGAGATTTTTGTGTTCAGGAGCTGCTTCTGCAAGACTCAAGTCGTGGCTGGGTGCCTTCTGTACCTTATGATAACAGGACTGTCAGGGTACCTGTTCTAACTGCTTGCTCCTTCCATGGGAGAGCCAAGCCCAGCTGTGAAAGCAGACCAGGGCTTAGAGATGTGGACAGAAGGTTTGTTAGGACACTTTCCAGCATTGAGAGTGGGATGATCGGTCAGTGTAGGACCAGACAGTCATTACGTCTCACCCAGGCAAAGATCTGCTACAAGATATGTTGGTGTCTGGCACTGATATTGATTTGCCCCTGTTCAATTCCTCCCTGGGCATTCTGCCACACCGGGACACTGGAAGAAGTGTCTCTGCAGGTGTGCACCTACAGTCCTGATGGCACCAGAGGTGACACCCCTACTCTCACGTGCTTCCAGCTTTCTAACGGGCCCTGTTTCTCTGGCTGTTGAGTGTCTGGAGACTTTGGACAGTTGATCAGTGCTTGAAAAATGTTTGTAATATTTGAAACAAATTTCAAATTGTTGGGATGATGAGTTTTGCTCAAGTGGATATTTGTGGATTTTTGTTTTTGTGTGTTCTTGTTGGAGACTCCTTGAAGTAAAATTGGGCTGACATAGCCTTGGACGCATGGCTTTAAAATGTGTGTCATGTTTTCTCACTATGTTCCTATATGAGTGAATATTTTTCAAGTGAGGGGTTCATCTGCATGCAGAAACCTGTGTGCAAAACCTTGATTGAGCCTAGACACAGTCTATTTTATAATGTCTCTTTGAGAATTTTCTCTCCAATGGCTTCTGATTTCTTTGGTAAACACAACTATTCCATGCATATGTAAAAATGTGCGCCTAAAGGAGTGATGGTCTGAAGGTTTATCAATTATGTAATTATTTACTTACCCAGAATTTAATTATAAAAACTGAAATACACTGATAAATCATAGGTTCATTATTGCAACACCCCACACACATACATATTACCAGTGACAAGCAAAAGGAACCCCATATCCCCGCAGTCCCACCTAAAGGCACCTCCTCAGTAAGTCACCTCCATCCATCAAGCCTTTTCCCACCATTTTTTGGAATTAGTAACTTGCAACATTGGTACATATGTTGTGCCATTTAATAATAATTATAAATTTACTATAGCTCATGTGTGTTTTCATTAGTCTGGAAAATTCTAGTATTTCACCCCTCCAAACGCAAGCCAACACACCACTTTTGCTGATACAAACTTTCTTTCATGGTTTTATTCTATGAGACATATGTTTTGTCAAGTAATTTCCATTGTTTGTTTTTCCAATCAAATTATATTTAAGTGTCATATTCCAGAGTCCTATTTCTGAATGGGAAAAAACAGGTCATTACAAAAACATCATCTCTTTAATTAGTTGTGAGAACTGATGTGTGCTTTTGGACAGAGAAGTGGAGTTGGTATCAACCAGGGCCCCCCAAACACTGACACTGGTGCTGATTTTAACCTCCAGGGAGATAATAACCATGTTAAATCTTCATCAGATCTTTCAGCAAACTCAGCTTTTATCACTGCAGTATTTAGATATCCATTAATTGCTCAGCCAAAGGCCTGACCAAGCCCAGCCTCGGCCAGCCTCTATCACATCAAGTCTGTGCAACACAAATATCTCTGACCCCTGTCTCAACCATTGGAGACTTTCGAGATTGAAGTCTCCCTATCTACCCCTTCCAATGAGAGACGTAATTGAAAATAGTTAACAATTACACTGTTACATTGACACAATGTTTCAAATTCTATAACACATGTAGTAACTAAAATAACCAAATGCTGCGTAGTCAGAGCTCTCTGCTCATGTCCAAACCCTTTTCCAGTTTTCAAGCAAAAGAGATTGAAACTTGTGTGGCCCTTTTCTGGACAAAACTCTTTATTGCATAACCCACTGGTATGTGATTTCTGAAACGAAGATAACAGCTCGGCTGCTGTTGGTACTTTGTGCCCATTTCAGGAGACAGCCTCACACAATAGAAACTCTTTCTTTGTATTCTGTTTCTCAAGGGCTCTTTTTTCAGATTTTTGTGGCTAGAATGACCATATGGGACAACTCTCCATCCTCATGATGTTCTGCAATAGAAGCCAGTAAGTAGTCTTTGCTAAGTTTACTATTTGGTGACCTTTTCCACCAAACCACATGAATAACAGGGACTATCTTGACTAAACAAGCCTTCCATGCTTGAAAGCCTTGCTCAACAAACATATGCAGCCTTTTTCAGACAACACAGTGTCAAGGTTTCTGCATCTGGTAATGATCACTATCACATCTTAGTTGTGTTCCTTTTTTGCTGAAAAAAATAATCTGTGACATGTCTACATCACTTGGCTTTATCCAAGAGTCACAGACACATCTACAAGGATTCCACTTTTCATGTCATACCGTGAGCCTGGCCACATTCCAAAGAATCATAGAATCATAAATCAGTGTGAATTGGAAGTGACTTCAAAAACCATCCAGTTCCAACCCTGCATGGCAGAGACACTTTCACCTAGACCAGACTGCTCAGAGCCCCATCCACCTGGCCTTGAACATTCCAGTGAGGGGGATCCACAGCTTCTCTGGGCAGCTGTTCCAGTCCTCCTCACCCACAAAGTAAAGAATTTCTAATATCTAATCTAGGATATGTTGTCTTTAAATTTAATTTCTTTTTTTTTTTTTTTTTTTTTTTTTATTGCTACCTATGCCAATGGCAATCAGAACCGTTTTAATTTGAGATATTTTTTGAGTCATTGATAAAGATATGAAATCTCCTGGATTTAATTTTACTGCTATTGTCAAGTTCTCTATCAAGTGTTTTTGCAATATCCAGATCTCTCCACTATTACATTCAAACAATAAATCTTAAACCTTCACAGAAAATGAAATCCCTTTAGTCTTGAATTCATTTTGGTCATCATTGTGAATATTACACAATCACTCTGCAATGACACTGACCTCTCAGAAATAAAGTACTGAAAGCATTTGCATGTTAGGACTAAGCATCTTAGCCTATGTGACACTACTGGTTTCCAGTTTTTAAGATATCTATGGCACATACGTTAAAACTCTCTAAATAAGACCTGCCAGATGTCTGAGCACCAGTATGACCTTAGGAGCTGTGTGCAAGATAGACTTTTGATCAGAGTTGGACCTCAATAATTATCTCAATTCTTAAGGTTTGCCTTTATGCATTTTTGATATCTTTGACTTAAAATTCCTTTAAAAACAGAGTACTTTATTAGTTTTCAGAGGCATGAGTCAGTTTTTCTGTCTGTGCTTCCCTTGCCATGCTCACATCACAGTTTCTAGCACTGTGGGCACATATTCCCATCCTGCTGTTGTTGAATGGCCTTTGGAGAGCAGCTTTTCAGGGTGGGCAGCGCGGCCTGAGTTGGTTTACTGAAAGATACTCGTGAGTCTCCAACCTCGCAGGTTTGCAGGACTGGGATAGAAAAAGCCGTATCAGATTGATGTGGTGCTGGTCACACCAGCTGGAAGGATTTGTTGTCACCTCCCAGCCAGCATTCTTTCATGCCCAGCATAAGTTAATGGTCCCTCCACCCTGAGCTGTAATCCTGGTGAATGTTTCACAGAGGGTTTCCTGTGAGCTAATGGTGCCGTTGTCATCTGCTCTAAGCTGAGTATTATTTATGCAAATCCTTTGAAGTTTTTTGAAACTTTGTTGTCCTTTGGAATTGTTCCTTTTTAAAAGGCTGAACACTGTCTTGACTTGCATATTTTGCCATAGTGTATTCATATCAGGTCTAGTTTTTATCGATCCCAGCTTTGATCCTTTTGACTCTCAGGCACTTGACTATTACCATGCCGTTTCACATCCCCCAGCACACACACTTTACAGAACTCTCTGCCCCCACTCAGCTTCAGGCAGAAGCAGCCAACTACATTTGACTGGCAAATTTTGACTGTCTTGTCAAAATTTATTTCTGGGTGCTTTGTTTGTTTCCCAGATCGTCTGGCACAAGGAACCTCCTGCCCAATCGGGGGCACAGTTAACCACTCCAGCCTGACAGCGAGATTGATCCCTTGAGGTTCAATCATCTTGTCTCTATCTAAAACCATACAAACCATATGCTGAAAAGTCTTATGAAAGCAAAAACACTTATGCAGAGTTCAGGATTTCTCAAATTTATGCACAATATCTTCATAGTTTGCCCTCTCTGCATGGGTTAGTTGAGTGAAACCTGCTAAGAACATCAAGTGTCTGAGAACCACTCATTGCCAGAAATAAAGCTACTTTCTGATAATTTACCTCCTTGTTGAAGATTACAGCTTGCAGAGACAGGGCAAAATCCTGGTTAAACCACCTTTAGTTGTTCTTGCCACATCCAGCAATTTCATGATGCAGTATTTAACCGATTCCCTCTGACACTCAGGAATTTTTTCTGAGTTTGTCTTTATAGGTAGTAGCAGATATTTTTCAGCAACTGGCCAGAATCAAGGTTTCTACAAACTTCTGCCTCATTTGGCCCAGTGAATGAAGGAGGAGATGGTCCCGCTGGTGCATTTCAGACCCATCCTAAAAGTACTGCTTCCCATCGAACATTCCCTTGCCAGTCAGGTGGTAGCTGAGCTTGCCCTTTTGCCAACACTGCAGTGGCTGTTTGTAAGTAAAGGAATTATTAATAAGCTAATGACTGGAAAGGTTCCTTGAGAGACAGGCTTCTGCAGCAGAAAGGAAGCCTTCAGGAATGAGACTTGTGCATCCATCCTCTATGCTTCAGAAAGCTCTCTTATGAAACCTGGTTCCAACCACCTTTGCCTTGTTCTTATGCTTACTTACCTACCTGAGTACTGAGTATCTCCCTTCTTATGACTGCAGAAATACGTATGAAGTCATGTTTTATGTTTGGGGTGATTTGAACCTTCTTTTTCTCCTGCAGGTATTGGTATTCTTTCTTGTTTTCTTTCATTTAGATGATGAGCTATGTTGTCCAGTTCAGGCTGAAAATAATCTCATGGCCTTGTTTTGCTTCTTGGATAGAACAATCTCTTTAATAATAAAGTTTTGCTTCTTCATGCATCCAGTTCTCAAGTATTTTTTTAATCCTTCTGCTCTGGAATTTACTTTTCAGATCTTGATTCTGGATGCATCTCAGTCCCTAGTTGTTTCCTTACTCAAATCACCATCATTGTTTTTTTGCTGGCCAAAGAGCTACAGGATATTTCTCCTGATTTGTTACTTCTCAGCTGAACGCTAGGAGCGTCCTCATAACTGGACGTAGTGCAAGTAATAGGACCATGTACACTAATGGCAGCATTAGATATGCTGTCCTTGAGGCCTCTGATGACAGCTGGACTTTATAAAAACTGCATTATTGCTCAGCGAAATGTGTCACCAAAGAAGGAAATGGGCCACAAGAGTGAGACTGCCAAGGCCACAGTTCCTCTGCTCTTTTTTTGTTACCATAAGACAAGGATTCATTTTGCCTAGTGGTGCAACTTTAGATCCAGTGCCAATCTGCTGCTTGTGAAGCAAGCCACACTTTTATTACTTGCTGTGGTGTTTTTCTTTCAAAGACGTTTTTTAAGAACTGAAAGAATAAGGATCAGCTGTTGGGATTCTCTCAAGTATAAAACACATGGACATAATTCCTACTGGTGTTGTGTAAATGATCTATGGGATTACACAGAGATCATCTCAGGTTCCTTATGTCATTATGGTGATACGATGTAGTTTTACAGAAAACCAAAATAAAGTTGGAGCCTTAAACTTGATTTTACAAAACTACCTTGATTTACAGTTTTTATTGATGTGTCCTCTAGCTTGCAATATACTACAGAGTAGTCCTTTACAGGTAAACAAGATTTCTGTTAGACCTGGGTATCTGTTGTAGTAACAATTATTTGATTAGATTTAGGTTATTTCTTATTTTTCTTAATAATCATCACATTTGCAGCTGTACTTAAGGCTGTTGATTGTAACAGGAAAAGATCCTATATAAATCAGTGAATTAATAACTGTTTTAGGCTTTATTTTATTTTATTTTTGAGCTACTTAACTAGCATGTGCTAATAAGCACATAACGGAAAGATATTAGGATGTACTTTACCCTGACTATCTTAGAGCAGTACAAGGAGAATTTGGAACAGCAAATGGCATGTATGTAATACTATACATACTATAGAGTCTGTTTATTTATTATATTATATATATTATATTACTTAAAATTATTTTATGTAAGAAATTGAAGGAAATCACTGTATTGATAATAATGTTAATTTTATTTGATTGATGGTTGAAACGAAAATGTCCCTAGTAATTTAATTTAAAAATCAAAAAAGCAAAACATAAAACAAAAATTTCCAATATTTTTCAGTTTGTAAGGATTAAATAACAAAGTCTTGCATTCTTTATTGCTGATTTCTACCATTAAACCCAACTACGTGCAAGCAGTGCTGGTTGCAATATTAAAGAATTATACCCTGGGCCTCTTGTATTCATCTCATTCTACACTAAAAACCCATTCATCATGCCTTGCACTGGTACCAGGAGTTTAGCATGTTGCCTTGCTTATTTTATTGTCCTATTGCAGTGCGCCTTCTGAGATGAGGGGAGTGAGTGTGAGTGCGCAGAGCGATGCTGTAGTCCTGCCCCACACACACAGATTCTGTGTGTGCATCTCACTGCACATCACACGTTTGATTTGCAGAGCCCTTTCTCGGGGAGTGGATTACCAAAAGGGCTGGCACCCCGCTACTCCCAGACCTCCCTATTATTGGAGCTTAACCAAACCCATCTGTAAACAGCTACGTGAGTGTCAGCACCAGGGAGTTTTTGATATTGCAGCATAAGCAAACGCTGCATAAATAAAATGATGGCGCAGTTAATCCTACAAGCACTTGGTGATTCAGCCCCTCTGCTAATTGATACAACACCATTGTCTCTGGCTTAAACTTATCAGTATGCAAACCGAGATGTCACTAATGATGGGTGGTAACTTGGGTTTTGGATCACTTTCTACATTTCTGAAATGAGTATAATTATTTTCAGAGCTGCGGGCAACTCATGCATGTTTTATCCTCCATCTGGACCTGCGTGGTACACAATTAGTGATAAAGATGATTCCTCCCTTTGGTT
>CM019236.1:742692-783717 GCA_009741485.1 Malurus cyaneus samueli | reverse complement strand
AAAAAAAAAAAAAAAGAAAAAAAAAAGGAAGGTGAAAAGGGGAATCTAAAAAAAACAAGGAAAATTCCCATGGGCTTAGAAATGTGTCAGCAGCAGCAACACTCAGGTGCTACCCAGAGTAAATTTGTGTGCAGCAGCTTGCAGCTCTGCCCTTTAGAAAAGGTAGTCCAGAATATCAGGTGGCAGTGTCATTTTCTTCATCGCTGCTGGACAATATCTTTGGAATTGCATCCATCCAATGGGTCGATTATAATGACACAGATGATCCGATTTTATCTTGCCCCTCGTCCACAAAGGGATCCATGATCCCCACTGCTTTCCTTGCAGTGCATCCTAATCAGATCTGTGACTGGGAGCTTTAGACCTGAGGTCATCTCTACAGGATGTTAGTGTTGATCTTAGGATCACACTTTTTGTAAGATCTCCTTTTCAGTTAAGAAGAGCAGCCTGGAGCAGCAGCTGTTGCATTCCCATGCCCTGTCTAATAAGCAGGGTGGTGCACAGGCAGCAGCACTTCCAGCACCATTCTCCTGCTCTCCTAACTCCTCTTGGTACACAATGCACACACCAAGAAAAGCTGCTCTCAAGTTCACTGATGGCCTGCAGCCTTTCCAGGTGATAATGGAAAATCTGCAATTCTCTGTGAAAACCAGGGCAATTCTCAGCTGCATGTGGCTTGTATGAAATCAGCTGCCCTCAACAGTTTCTGTTCAGCTTGTAGCTCTTCCACTTTTAGAAAGCTGCAGTGTGAAACGAAGCTCAGCCCTCTGAGAAGACTCCACACAGACTCCAATGCTGAGATAGTTAGTAAAAAGCTTGCCTACATTGGAAAAATGCATGTTCCTTGCCAATTACATGGCATTGCAAAGGTCTTTACAGAGGACAGATCTGAATCTTATCTTCCCACAAGTACAGAGGTGTGAGATCCAAATTCTTAAGAAGAATTAAACCCACGCACAAATTAGGTATTTAGCCTTAGATTACCTTTACCTTGGATTACCTTTCAGTTCTGGTGGACTGCTGATTTTGCAGGCTTTCTCACTCCTAACATTTATCATTCTGTTTATACCCAGGTATTTACTGTATTACATTTATACTCTTAGGGTATGATTACCAGCAGGGTTGCCTTATATACTTGCATGGAAACAGGTAATTCAAAACAAATCTAAGAAGCAGAAAGGAGAAGATAAGAAGATAAGAAGAATTTTGTCATTCATCCAAACAAAAGCTGGTTAAGTGACCTATCTCAATTTCTAGAAGTCTAGACCTAATATATGAGAAATTGCAGTAGAAAACTGAAAAAGAAGAAAAAGGATTTTGGCATGTGGAGCCAGGAATGCAAAAGTTGATGGTTGTGCTTCACAATGCATCTGGCATTTACGGACAGCTGTCTTCCACTGGAAATATATCTATGGAGCTATGATGGCAGCTTTTGATAAGGATTTTTAATGCTTAAGGGGTGTGTGAAGTCATTGATGCCAGCTCAGATCTGGCCTCAACAGCAACAGGACACTTCAGGCATGCTGGAGAGGAAGCAAAGAAAACCAACTTGCCTTGCAAATGCTTCAGACACAAAATACTGCTCAACCACTGGCAAATAAGAATGCCCTGTTCCCAAACGACTTGTGTTTGACATCCTGGCTTGATAAAGAAGGAAAAATTAAGTGATACCTGCAGGGCACAATTTAGAAATATTTCTTTTTCTCTAATTTTATGAGGTTTTAAATGGTAGCCTCAAATTCCCCTGTCTTGCTTGAAGAAGGAAGCAATAAGTTTCGTGATTGCCATTACTTATACAAAACACTCTAAGTTCATTTTTACAGAGAATATATCTTAAAATAATTCAATCACAAATTACTTTTATGACTGCAGCATTTGTCTGCCATGTTTTCAAGCAGAATATCTGAAAGCTAGAAACACATGTTTAAAATTATGTCTGTTTTTCACTCTCGAATGGTAGATGTGTGCTCTGTCACCGTCATGCACAAGCAGCTGATTGACAACCAAAATGGAGGAAAATGAATATTTGCTGTAAGCACGCATGTCTCTGGGCTTTGAGCTCAGATGTCTAACTTCTAGAAAATTGGGTGATGCCTGTCTGATTTTTGACAAAGTTTCTCTTATGCAATTATAGAACATAGGTTAAAAAAGAGGCTTTTACAGGCTTTATCTGGTTCCCGTTAAAATCGTTCAAGGCGTTCACTTCAGCTGGAGCTGTACAGAAAAATTTCCAAATGACATAGCCTATTCTTTCAGAAGTAGCTCTATTCCTCTTGTTTTCACAAGTTTTTGCCGTACTGTCTAGCTAATCTCATGTGAAGATTCTGAAGATTTATGAGTTGCCATTGTTGGTTTTGTCTGCTCTCACCAACAGCCACAGCCTCTAGAGCTCTCTTGTCTGACAATTTTGCAGAGTGCATTTCTGAAATCCTGTTTGTTGGGAATACTACAGCATAGCAGAAGCTCTGTAATAACACCAGGGGACATTGCTCTTGCCTAACCTTGGAGAATCATGGGCTCTAATTCTGCTAAAGGAAAACTAATCATAATCAGCATATGAGAGAAAGAGCTTTGTGCAGTTGGAAATGACACGATCATTTGCATTGGAGATAAAAATGAAGGGCCATTAATTTTATAGCATTAAATGAAGAGAAGTATTAGGCCTGTGTAATTAACTTCAATGAATGCATTTCAAAGACATTTTCACAAATGTATGCAGAAAGTGTATGTCTATATACACTGCTGAGAGAAAATAATTATATTCAATACAATCTTACAGACTCTAACTGCAAATGTAAATATATGTGCATATTTTGACAGATTTCTTGTTCTTTTAAAGTTTTTCTAAGTGCCCAGGCCCACTAATGGACATAATTTCAAACCAGCAATATAAAGATTTCTCTGCAATTCTTGATCTCTAGTCATCTGTGCTCCTCTGAATATAAACTGTGATTTAAAACTATGTGTGAACTATGGCACTGGTCATGTTGCCCAGTTCTGTATCACCTTATCAGCTATTTTAAACGTACTTAACAATTTTGTGTTAAAATTTGAGGCTTGATTTTAAGTTTCAGAGTTTGGAATGGTTTATTATTATTTCGTATTTCTTTTACATTGGGAAAAACTTACTTCAATTGGGATTAGCTACTACCAGCAACCAGTTGGTGGAGAGATGCTCCAGAGAAACCAAGCAGGGTAAACAGATACAAAACCAGGATGACAGAGTCTCCACATTAAAAATAATTAAAGGAATGTGATGCTTTACCAGTTCCAACATTGGGAAGAGCTGACAAAAATGCTCGGTGTGGATGTTAGAGACGCCATTGCAGCTTTTTCTGGTCTGTTTTGGACACTCAGGGTAGTACCTCGCAGAGGCACTTTGTGTGCATCCACTGCCTGATCATCCTCCACAACAGCAAATCTTCCTCTCCCTGTTTCCTCTACAAAAACAGTGATCTTGACCCTGTCTCTGCTGAACTGCCTGCTGCAGTCATTCCTCTTTTTCTTTTCAAGCAAACAGCCAGTTATTTCTTGTCATTCTGTCCCTGGAGATGGTGGAAGAGATTCCCCTTAGGCACCCATTCTTCTCCTTGGAGTCTTGCCTCCCACCTCTCCTTTGCTCTGACTTGCACTTGCTGAAGCTCACACTGAGAATGTCTGTGAAGCCCCACATCAGCTGTGAAGGTACAGGGGAGGCTCTGGATGTGAAATGTTCCCTCTGCTGCTGACCTTGGCTCTGTGCTTGCCCAGCTCCTGTGGGACAGCTGAGGCTGGGGTGCTCCACAGTCCAGATTTGGGCATGGCCTGCCCTCAGTTTGCCTCACCTGCCTGCCATCCACCATCAGTGTCTCGTTTTATGCCAGGCTACTGGAGTCACAAACGCTCCCCAGTGCCCTGGCACAGGGTGACACCTTTCCCTCAGGTGAGGGTAAGGATGGATCCATCTTATTCTTTTATTTTGAGGAAAACAACATCCAGAAATCTGTCAGTTTGCAACCAAAATACCAAAATTATTAAACAAAAATGAAGCAGATCAAATGCATATTAACAAACGTATCTACCAACCACAACACTAAAAGTGATAGCGCAGGATTAGGAATGTGCAATATTACAGAGCTTTTATATAAACTACTTGTATGCCAGAAATGTATTAAAACAAAATTAAATTAAACCAGAAAAGGAAACACTATAAAAACAGAGAGCTCAGCAACAAAGGACAGATTTGGGCACAACAGTTTAAAATCAGTATTTCCTGGATTTTACTGGGTGAAGAACAAGTGGTTTCAAAAAGCCTGATCTCATAGAAACTGGGTGCAGAAATGGGATAGAGAAAGCCTTCTTTTGAGATCTCCACAACTCAGCATGACATAGGCACACCCGATCTGAATAAAGGCCCCTCCTGCAGCTCTGTCCCCCTGTGACCGTGCAGTGCCCCTCTACTTCCATGTGGGGAAATCACCAGGGGCTTTACTTTGCTCTAGTGTGCTTCTGCTGAGCACCTAGGAAAAAAAAAAAAAAAATTGCAATTTTGTCTTCTTTTCCATGATACTCCAAATCACAAAGACTTTTCTGTTCCACACAGGTATTTTTATTGTGTACTCAGAAAAAAGTAATTATATTAATTTTTCTCATCCCAAAATTTTACATAGACTGCTGGGCAGAGTGAGATGAGAATTTTGAGAGGGTAGTAGAGCTGTGAGTGTAGAGTCTCCAAGGCCCAGAGATCCTTTGCTTTCTTGGAGCCATTTTTATCAGAAATCCCTTATTGGTAGAGTGACGTTTAGGGTGTTTTTTTCACAGTAGAGTCTACACGGAAATGTTGCATATGACCTGACACACCAGTGCACTGAGACTGCACAAAGAGCTTCTGTTTGTTGTCAAAATGCTGATGCTTCCTGTACCTTTTTTAGGTTTTACTCTAAACGGGTAACAGTGGAGAAAATGCTTCTCAGTGGACATCGGGGTAGAGGCAGGCGGAGCAAACAGCACTTTGGTTTGCCCTGTAAGTCTGGTTCAACCACTAAGCTGGGTGAGGGAGCAATGCTAAGGGGGTCTGGTGGAGCAGCTGAATGGTGCATCTTCTGGAGCAGGTGTTCACATGAGATTTTTGTGTTCAGGAGCTGCTTCTGCCAAGACTCAAGTCGTGGCTGGGGTGCCTTCTGTACCTTATGATAACAGGGACTGTCAGGGTACCTGTTCTTAACTGCTTGCTCCTTCCATGGAGAGAGCCAAAGCTCCAGCTGTGAAAGCAGACCAGGAGCTTAGAGATGTGGACAGAAGGTTTGTTAGGACACTTTCCAGCATTTGAGAGTGGGATGATCGGTCAGTGTAGGACCAGACAGTCATTTACGTCTCACCCAGGCAAAGATCTGCTACAAGATATGTTGGTGTCTGGCACTGATATTGATTTGCCCCTGTTCAAGTTCCTCCCTGGGCATTCTGCCACACCAGGGACACTGGAAGAAGTGTCTCTGCAGGTGTGCACCTACAGTCCCTGATGGCACCAGAGGTGACACCCCTACTCCTCACGTGCTTCCAGCTTTCTAACGGGGCCCTGTTTCTCTGGCTGTTGAGTGTCTGGAGACTTTGGACAGTTGATCAGTGCTTGAAAAATGTTTGTAAATATTTGAAACAAATTTTCAAATTGTTGGGATGAATGAGTTTTGCTCAAGTGGATATTTTGTGTGGATTTTTGTGTGTGTTCTTGTCTGGAGACTCCTTGAAGTAAATTGGGCTGACATAGCCTTGGACGCATGGCTTTAAAATGTGTGTCATGTTTTCTCACTATGTTCCCTATATGAGTGAATATTTTTCAAGTGAGGGGTTCATCTGCATGCAGAAACCTGTGTGCAAAACCTTGATTGAGCCTAGACACAGTCTATTTTATAATGTCTCTTGAGAATTTTCTCTCCAATGGCTTCTGATTTCTTTGGTAAACCACTCATTCCATGCATATGTAAAAATGTGCGCCTAAAGGAGTGATGGTCTGAAGGTTTATCAATTATGTAATTATTTACTTACCCAGAATTTGAATTATAAAAACTGAAATACACTGATAAATCATAGGTTCATTATTGCAACACCCCACACACATACATATTACCAGTGACAAGACAAAAGGAACCCCATATCCCCGCAGTCCCACCTAAAGGCACCTCCCTCAGTAAGTCACCTCCATCCATCAAGCCTTTTCCCACCATTTTTTGGAATTAGTAACTTGCAACATTGGTACATATGTTGTGCCATTTAATAATAATTATAAATTCTACTATAGCTCATGTGTGTTTTCATTAGTCTGGAAAATTCTAGTATTTCACCCCTCCAAACGCAAGCCAACACACCACTTTTTGCTGATACAAACTTTCTTTCATGGTTTTATTCTATGAGACATATGTTTTGTCAAGTAATTTCCATTTGTTTGTTTTTCCAATCAAATTATATTTAAGTGTCATATTCCAGAGTCCTATTTCTGAATGGGAAAAAACAGGTCATTACAAAAACATCATCTCTTTAATTAGTTGTGAGAACTGATGTGTGCTTTTGGACAGAGAAGTGGAGTTGGTATCACCAGGGCCCCCCAAACACTGACACTGGTGCTGATTTTAACCTCCAGGGAGATAATAACCATGTTAAATCTTCATCAGATCTTTCAGCAAACTCAGCTTTTATCACTGCAGTATTTAGATATCCATTAATTGCTCAGCCAAAGGCCTGACCAAGCCCAGCCTCGGCCAGCCTCTATCACATCAAGTCTGTGCAACACAAATATCTCTGACCCCTGTCTCAACCATTGGAGACTTTCGAGATTGAAGTCTCCCTATCTACCCCTTCCAATGAGAGACGTAATTGAAAATAGTTAACAATTACACTGTTACATTGACACAATGTTTCAAATTCTTATAACACATGTAGTAACTAAAATAACCAAATGCTGCGTAGTCAGAGCTCTCTGCTCATGTCCAAACCCTTTTCCAGTTTTCAAGCAAAAGAGATTGAAACTTGTGTGGCGCCTTTTCTGGACAAAACTCTTTATTGCATAACCCACTGGTATGTGATTTCTGAAACGAAGATAACAGCTCGGCTGCTGTTGGTACTTTGTGCCCATTTCAGGAGACAGCCTCACACAATAGAAACTCTTTCTTTGTATTCTGTTTCTCAAGGGCTCTTTTTTTCAGATTTTTGTTGGCTAGAATGACCATATGGGACAACTCTTCCATTCCTCATGATGTTCTGCAATAGAAGCAGTAAGTAGTCTTTGCTAAGTTTACTATTTTGGTGACCTTTTCCACCAAACCACATGAATAACAGGGACTATCTTGACTAAACAAGCCTTCCATGCTTGAAAGCCTTGCTCAACAAACATATGCAGCCTTTTTCAGACAACACAGTGTCAAGGTTTCTGCATCTGGTAATGATTCACTATCACATCTTTAGTTGTGTTGCCTTTTTTGCTGAAAAAAATAATCTGTGACATGTCTACATCACTTGGCTTTATCCAAGAGTCACAGACACATCTACAAGGATTCCACTTTTCATGTCATACCGTGAGCCTGGCCACATTCCAAAGAATCATAGAATCATAAATCAGTGTGAATTGGAAGTGACTTCAAAAACCATCCAGTTCCAACCTCCTGCAATGGGCAGAGACACCTTTCACTAGACCAGACTGCTCAGAGCCCCATCCAACCTGGCCTTGAACACTTCCAGTGAGGGGGCATCCACAGCTTCTCTGGGCAGCCTGTTCCAGTGCCTCCTCACCCACAAAGTAAAGAATTTCTAATATCTAATCTAGATATGTTGTCTTTAAATTTAATTTCTTTTTTTTTTTTTTTTTTTTTTTTTATTGCTACCTATGCCAATGGCATCAGAATCCGTTTTCATTTGAGATATTTTTTTGAGCTCATTGATAAAGATATGAAATCTCCTGGATTTAATTTTACTGCTATTGTCAAGTTCTCTATCAAGTGTTTTTGCAATATCCAGATCTCTCCACTATTACATTCAAACAATAAATCTTAAACCTTCACAGAAAATGAAATCCCTTTAGTCTTGAATTCATTTTGGTCATCATTGTGAATATTACACAATCACTCTGCAATGACACTGACCTCTCAGAAATAAAGTACTGAAAGCATTTGCATGTTAGGACTAAGCATCTTAGCCTATGTGACACTACTGGTTTCCAGTTTTTAAGATATCTATGGCACATACGTTAAAACTCTCTAAATAAGACCTGCCAGATGTCTGAGCACCAGTATGACCTTAGGAGCTGTGTGCAAGATAGACTTTTGATCAGAGTTGGACCTCAATAATTATCTCAATTCTTAAGGTTTGCCTTTATGCATTTTTGATATCTTTGACTTAAAATTCCTTTAAAAACAGAGTACTTTATTAGTTTTCAGAGGCATGAGTCAGTTTTTCTGTCTGTGCTTCCCTTGCCATGCTCACATCACAGTTTCTAGCACTGTGGGCACATATTCCCATCCTGCTGTTGTTGAATGGCCTTTGGAGAGCAGCTTTTCAGGGTGGGCAGCGCGGCCTGAGTTGGTTTACTGAAAGATACTCGTGAGTCTCCAACCTCGCAGGTTTGCAGGACTGGGATAGAAAAAGCCGTATCAGATTGATGTGGTGCTGGTCACACCAGCTGGAAGGATTTGTTGTCACCTCCCAGCCAGCATTCTTTCATGCCCAGCATAAGTTAATGGTCCCTCCACCCTGAGCTGTAATCCTGGTGAATGTTTCACAGAGGGTTTCCTGTGAGCTAATGGTGCCGTTGTCATCTGCTCTAAGCTGAGTATTATTTATGCAAATCCTTTGAAGTTTTTTGAAACTTTGTTGTCCTTTGGAATTGTTCCTTTTTAAAAGGCTGAACACTGTCTTGACTTGCATATTTTGCCATAGTGTATTCATATCAGGTCTAGTTTTTATCGATCCCAGCTTTGATCCTTTTGACTCTCAGGCACTTGACTATTACCATGCCGTTTCACATCCCCCAGCACACACACTTTACAGAACTCTCTGCCCCCACTCAGCTTCAGGCAGAAGCAGCCAACTACATTTGACTGGCAAATTTTGACTGTCTTGTCAAAATTTATTTCTGGGTGCTTTGTTTGTTTCCCAGATCGTCTGGCACAAGGAACCTCCTGCCCAATCGGGGGCACAGTTAACCACTCCAGCCTGACAGCGAGATTGATCCCTTGAGGTTCAATCATCTTGTCTCTATCTAAAACCATACAAACCATATGCTGAAAAGTCTTATGAAAGCAAAAACACTTATGCAGAGTTCAGGATTTCTCAAATTTATGCACAATATCTTCATAGTTTGCCCTCTCTGCATGGGTTAGTTGAGTGAAACCTGCTAAGAACATCAAGTGTCTGAGAACCACTCATTGCCAGAAATAAAGCTACTTTCTGATAATTTACCTCCTTGTTGAAGATTACAGCTTGCAGAGACAGGGCAAAATCCTGGTTAAACCACCTTTAGTTGTTCTTGCCACATCCAGCAATTTCATGATGCAGTATTTAACCGATTCCCTCTGACACTCAGGAATTTTTTCTGAGTTTGTCTTTATAGGTAGTAGCAGATATTTTTCAGCAACTGGCCAGAATCAAGGTTTCTACAAACTTCTGCCTCATTTGGCCCAGTGAATGAAGGAGGAGATGGTCCCGCTGGTGCATTTCAGACCCATCCTAAAAGTACTGCTTCCCATCGAACATTCCCTTGCCAGTCAGGTGGTAGCTGAGCTTGCCCTTTTGCCAACACTGCAGTGGCTGTTTGTAAGTAAAGGAATTATTAATAAGCTAATGACTGGAAAGGTTCCTTGAGAGACAGGCTTCTGCAGCAGAAAGGAAGCCTTCAGGAATGAGACTTGTGCATCCATCCTCTATGCTTCAGAAAGCTCTCTTATGAAACCTGGTTCCAACCACCTTTGCCTTGTTCTTATGCTTACTTACCTACCTGAGTACTGAGTATCTCCCTTCTTATGACTGCAGAAATACTGTATGAAGTCATGTTTTATGTTTGGGGTGATTTGAACCTTCTTTTTCTCCTGCAGGTATTGGTATCTTTCCTTGTTTTTTCTTTCATTTAGATGATGAGCTATGTTGTCCAGTTCAGGCTGAAAATAATCTCATGGCCTTGTTTTGCTTCTTGGATAGAACAATCTCTTTAATAATAAAGTTTTGCTTCCTTCATGCATCCAGTTCAATCAAGTATTTTTTTAATCCTTCTGGCTCTGGAATTTACTTTTCAGATCTGATCTGGATGCATCTCAGTCCCTAGGTGTTTCCTTACTCAAATCACCATCATTGTTTTTTGCTGGCCAAAGAGCTACAGGATATTTCTCCTGATTTGTTACTTCTCAGCTGAACGCCAGGAGCGTCCTCATAACTGGCACGTAGTGCAAGTTAATAGGACCATGTACACTAATGGCAGCATTAGCATATGCTGTCCTGAGGCCTCTGATGACAGCTGGACTTTATAAAAACTGCATTATTGCTCAGCGAAATGTGTCACCAAAAGAAGGAAATGGGCCCACAAGCAGTGAGACTGCAAAGGCCACAGTTCCTCTGCTCTTTTTTTGTTTACATAAGACAAGGATTCATTTTGCCTAGTGGTGCACTTAGATCCAGGCCAATCTGCTGCCTTGTTGAGCAAGCACACTTTTATTACTTGCTTGTGTGTTTTTCTTTCAAAGACGTTTTTAAAGAACTGAAAGAATAAGGAATCAGACTGTTGGGGATTCTCTCAAGCTATAAAACACATGGACATAATTCCTTACTGGTGTTGTGTAAATGATCTATGGGATTACATCAGAGATCATCTCAGGTCCTTATGTCATTATGGTGATTACATGCTAGTTTTACCAGAACCAAAATAAAGTTGGAAGCCTAAACTATGATTTTACAAAACATACCTGATTTACATGTTTTTATTGATGTGTCCTCTAGCTTGCAATATACTACAGAGTAGTCCTTTACAGGTAAACAAGATCTTCTGTCTAGACCTGGGTATCTGT
Organism: Malurus cyaneus samueli; assembly: GCA_009741485.1. Classification (NCBI taxonomy): domain Eukaryota; kingdom Metazoa; phylum Chordata; class Aves; order Passeriformes; family Maluridae; genus Malurus; species Malurus cyaneus. The sequence goes on along the minus strand of CM019236.1, from coordinate 772,699 downwards.
TGTAGTAACATTATTTGATTAGATTTAGTTATTTCATTATTTTTCTTAATAATCATCAACACATTTGCAGCTGTACTTAAGGCTGTTGATTGTAACAAGAAAAGATCCTATATAAATCAATTGAAATTTAAATAACTGTTTTAGGCTTTATTTTATTTTTATTTTTGAAGCATACTTCAAACTAGCAATGTCTAATAAGCACATACGGAAAAGAATATTAGGATATACTTTACCCTGACTATCTTAGAGAGTACAAGGAGAATTGGAACAGCAAAATGGCATGTATGTAATACTATATACATACATCATAGAGTCTGTTATTATATATATATAATATATATATATACTAAAATTATTTATGTAAGAAATTGAAGAAATCACTGTATGATAATAATGGTAATTTTATTTGATGATGTCTGAAACTGAATAATGTCCCTAAGTAATTTAAATTTAAAATCAAAAAAGCAAAACATAAAACAAAAATTTCCCAAATAATTTTTCAGTTTGTAAGGATTAAATAACAAAGTCTGCATTCTTTATTGCTGATTTCTACCATTAAACCAACTACGTGCAAGCAGTGCTGGTTGCAATATAAAGAATTATACCCTGGGTCCTACTTGTATTCATTCTCATTCTACACTTTTAAATCCTCATTTTCATACAATGCCTCTGCACTGGTACCAGAGCTTAGCATGTGCCTGCTATTTTTTGCTCCTATTGCAGTGCAGCCTTCTGGAGATGAGGGGAGTGAGTGTGAGTGCGCAGAGCGTGCGTGAGTCCCTGCCCCACACACACAGATCTGTGTGTGCACTCACTGCACATCACACGTGATTGCAGAGCCCTTCTCGGGGAGTGGATACAAAGGGCTGCACCCCCTACTCCCCAGAACCTCCCTAATATTTGGAGCCTTAAACCAAACCCATCTTGTAACAGCTACGTGAGTGTCAGCACCAGGAGTTTTTTGATATGCAGCATAAGCAAAACGCTGCATAATATAAAATGATGGCGCAGTTAATCCTACAGCACTGGTGATTCCCAGCCCCCTCTGCTATTGATACCAACACCATTGTCTCTGGCTTTAAACTTCATCAGTATGCAAACCGAGTGTCACTATGATGGGTGGTAACTTGGTTGGATGCACTTTCTACATTTCTGGCAAATGAGTATAATTATTTTCAGAGCTGCGGGCAACTCATGCATGTTTTATCCTCCATCTGGACCTGCGTGGTACACAATAGTGATAAAAGATGATTTCCCCCCTTGGATGTTCATAGGCCATCATCGACACCGTCCTGATGAAATGGTCATGTATCCCCTAGCACTTCTATATCTGCCACAGCTTGACAACAAAATTATTTCCCTGTAGTACTAAAACACTTCAAATATTCAAGCCCTCTGTGCATATATTTGTGTTTTGAAGCATTCAGTGTTAACGTAATGTGGTAATTTATAAACTGACAAATTAACTATGCAGAAATCTGAGCAGGGCCTTATGTGTTCTGCAAAGCGATGGAAAAGAAAGCAAAAGCTTTTTACTCACTCTAATAATAACAACCTTATCAAGTATCAGTGGCAGGTTTTACTCTCCCATTGCCAGTGCTTTCCAGTCCTGGGCTTAGTTACTGCACGCTGAAACTGAGGTGCTTTGAATTGAACTATTGTCATGATTGCAGCTCACGACAAACCTTACTGCTGTTGCTCAAGCAAAAATAGGAAATATGATCTTCCATTGCTGGCCACTCAAAAGAGAAAAAGATAAAGACAAAAAGGCTAGAACAGAATTTATTAAAAATAAATATTCATCTCCATGATAGAAAATAAATGAAGTCCACCCGAGCAAGACGAATCAATATCTGTGAAGCTGAGATTGCTCACAAGAGGAGAAGAAAGGAGAGGTCAGTTGCCTTTGTTTCTTAGTTATAAAATAATTTTGATGATTAAACTCCATCACTATATTGTTCTCTTTAGTAAGTGCAGGCTGTTCCTACAGGCTCACCACTGATCCTTCAACAGCCAGACACCAGATTCGCATCACCTGCACCGAATCAGGCCAAGAGCACCCCTCTCACTTTTACAGCAGGAGCCTAATTCCACCCAAAATAAAGCCAGAGCTAATTTTGACAGACCCTGGGAGGGGCTTGGTATGCTCTGATGCTCCATCCACGTGGCATAGCCCTGTCTAAGGGACAGTCTGGCAGGCTGCAGGTGAGGCAGGATGCTCAGGGACCCACAGGCACTACGCCCCTCATGGTGTGACCATGCCAGACTGCGCCGCCTGTGCCACCACCGTGTGCAGGGCCCATGGCATCAGCACTCTTCATCGTGGCTTTGCCAGGGTCACCATAGCAACAGTGGAATAGATTTGCCCTTATTCAATCCCAGAGGCCACATTGAAGTGTGATGAAAAATTTGCTGGAGTTTGAATTCCTTTCAAGCCATGGCTCATGTGTCAGGAAGCAAGTCAATGTGCAGACAGCGGTAAACACTCGGACAGGAAGAAACCTTTACTCTCCCACGCTGCTCTCTCTTGGTGACATTCAAATGTCAAGACCCCTCCAGTCTCCATTTCTGTCTCATTTTCCGGTTATTAATTTGCTCTTTGGATGGAGACAGCAGCAGGACCAGGCAGTCGTGGTGGGCAGAGAACAGCTTGGCAACCCCGAGGTGACCACACTCCACTTCTGCAAAACCACTGTTCTCCTGAGGGAAGCAAACCAACCCTGGAGAATACCCTGATGGACAGGGCTGCCTCAGCAGTGCCATAGGACACAAGGAAGAGCAGCTTCCAAGTGAAAGCATCCCCTCTGCAGAGTTTGTCCTTGTTGTTACCTAAAGCAAAACCAGCTTCCTGACAGATTGTTGTTGGTAACAAAAATGAAATATCTCACATTCCTGACACCTGCAAGCCTTGGCCAGGCATGGGATTTTCTATATTACTGGTACAGCTGTGCTCCCTGATGCACCTGGTGTGTTTCTTTCATTTCAAAGTCTTATGCTGATATACTGTGCCTTGGTTTAAGAAAATTAACTCTATCCCAGAGGAAACAAGTACTCTCTTGTACAGTTTTGCTTATTGTTTTTTTCCCCCACAGTTGCTCCAGGGTCAGGGAAGCCATCTGTATGTTGGAGGAGGCCAGACAATCCTGCCTTGGAGCTATGGAGGGAAAGAGGTGTCCTTAGTGACGTTGTCCTTAGTGCAGCACACTGCTCCTCACTGGTGGCTTCCCAGCAGGGCTTGCATAAAGCATGGACACACAGCTTCTGGAGTTTCTGCAATGTCATTCATTTTAGATGTGTTTTTATTTCTTTGGCTGATAGGACGGCTCCTTTTCTGTTTTATTTGTTGCTTGTCTTCCCTAGTCTGTATGCTGAAATTGGCACTTCATTTTCACTTCAATCCAGCATAATATTAATGCAGGTGGCAATATAAGAATGCGTAAAAATGGAATGCTTATGCTCCATTAACTCACTGGTGATGGATTGAAGTTTTCCTTATATGTTAAGGAAATAATTCTTGCAAGTCTAAAGAAACGTAACGTTGTCTAAAGCATCTGATTGGGACGTGCAAGCTAAGCTGCCTCTTCTGTACTCTGAGCAAACAGGACCAGGCTAATGGTGTTTGGTGTAAATGAGGCACATGTTAAATGGAATGCATTCAGGTTATGTTTGCCCAATTACAATTTTTCTTTACAGTCTCCAGTTTCCTTGTACAAATGTCCCTTGCAGCAGGTATCTGGGGGATGGGGGAAAGTCTAAAGAAGTTCGAGATTCTACAGCTGAATTGAATGCTGCAGAAAATAGACACCAAGGTCAGGCTAAGAGAACAGAAATTGATTCCAAGGGCAGCAGCACAATTGAAAAGGCCTGGTCTCCAGAAAAGCATTTTCCTTATCACTGTTCTGCTAAATCAGATGTAACAGAAGGTAACAACAAAGGGAAAATATTGTGGAAACTGAGCACAGCAAGTTTTACTGATGATTTATCATATATGTATTTTGATTACTTCTATCCCACTTATTGTTTCTGCAAAAAATGCATTGTGGCAGACCCTGGTAATGGATTCCTTCCAGCAGACCCTGCCAGTTCAGGTCATTGATCCAGACATAAACGCTGGCTCAGAAGCGAGAGGCTGCACCTACATCCTGCCACGAACATTTTCCGGAGCAAGCTATTTCACATTTCAGTGTTATTACCATTTGGAATATGTGTATAATGCAGTACTGTATATAAAAAAAACCCCAACATAATGCTGCAGATGTGACCTATTCTAGTAGGGAGGAATGGGAGAACAGCAGCACAGAATTAGCAGTTTTTTTGTTGTGGCTTCCCACTAATGATTACAATGTTTTCAAAACACTACCACAGAGTGCTGCACAGAATGTATTTATATTAAAGTATATTTCATGTTGCATTAAAAATAAGCAGCTTCAATTAAATCACACCGATATCTACCATATGCTCAGAAATGGTTCTGCATGTAGCAGTGCAGAAGGAATTACTTCTGGATTTTTCGCAGATCACCAAAAGAGACTGTGAAGTTTTTCTAACCCATAGGAAAAACTGAATTTTTAAAGCAGTGGTTTTAGATACCTATAGGCCAGAAAAGAGTCTAAATTTGCACAAGGCATACAGAGTAATTTGCAAAACAACTGGTTTCACCTAAACAAATATGGGAACGTTTTCAACCGGATAAAAAGATATTCATGAAGCAGAAGTGATTTTTTTAGAAGCAGATAGAACTGCCCAGACATGGACAGCCTTAGGTCAAATATGAACCTAAAATGTCACCAAATGTGACAAAGAGCCTCCTAAGTGCCCATGGGTCTTATTTTGCCGCAGCTTCTTTGCACATGACCTTGAGTTGGTCAGTTTGGTTGCGCAAAACCACTGTGGTTTTGGTGGCTGTTTCAAGTCATGTGAAAGATTTTTTAAAACAACAGAGAGAATGTTTTCAACAGGGGTGGAACCCCCAAGCACATCCAAAAAGGCCAGAGGATGAGGTTTCAGGGATGCAGACCTGAGCCAGCAGGAAAGAGAAGCTTTGCCTTCTGCCAGGGCTGGCCTGGGGAATGGCACCTTCTCCACCCAGAGATGCACGTGTCCAAGGGCTGCTGCTCAGATGCTGCTCCCTCCCACTTCTGCAGGGAAAATGTCCTGGGCAAAAGCCCAAGGCCTCAGGACCCCTTCCTGGCATGATGTGGGAGGTCTGAACTCGTGATGAGGGGCTCGCCTGCAGGAACTATGGATGGGTAAATCCCTTTCCATGGAGGGTTTATATCAGTTAGGCTGGTTTCAGAGACCATCTATCAATCTTTATTCTCACTTATTCAGAAAACACTGGGTTCAAATGAAAAAAAACCAACAAAAACCAAAAATCTTTATTATATAATTTAAAGTCTGTTTGCAGAACCCTTTGGAAGGTATCATTCTATCAAGAGCATTTATTAAACTGATTTAACAGGTATACATTTGTATGAATTACAGCTCCAGAACTACACAAAGTCCAAAAACTTTCAGTAGTACATAAGAAAACTTAAATTCTATCCATGTGGATATGAGAAACACTGGGACTGAGTTTTGCCACTATCCCTTCAATGAGATCTGCCACTGTCTGATGAGGAATCAAAGTTAGGAGAGCAGTCCTGTCTTCTATGAAAGTAGAGAAATGGTGTCCACTGTCACTCTGACGTATCACTCCTTTCCCACCTTCCAGAAAAGCCTTTTTACCCATGTTCTGCTCTCCATCCATGTTGCTTTGTTGGGGGTAACAAATACTGAAAGAAACTGAAAGATATACCTGGGTCTCACTAATTTTTTTGATAGGTCTTTTGGTCTTTCTGGCAGGTAGCTCTTTTGGCACTTGCTGCACCTCAGGTTAATTGCTCTTGTGGAAGAACAGATGCAGTTTCAAGGAGCCTGGCAGAGGTTGTGATCTGCATGCTCTTACCTTGAGGATTTCTTTCTGTCCACCTGCCAGATCCACAGACTGAGAGGACAGTGACAGGAGAAGATAGAATAGATGCATAGATTTCAATCCCTTGCATGAAGACAATTACTTCATAAATATGCAGCCTAAACAGGATTAGCAGGAAAGGCTGCAAATGGCAATGCTTGAGAATCTTGAAGGAATGTGTACATGTTTCATATGTCTGAGATTACACCTGCCTGTCACCCAGACCAAAGCCTCAGGCTCCTATGCTGTCCCTGATGAAGCTGTTCCTTCTCAGCAGAGCCATCACCAACCTTGGCAGTGCGTTGGACCAGACCAAGTCCCTTGCACTCCTTCCACAACAAAGGAGCCTGCAGAAAACAAAGATATTCAAACCCAGTTGTCTGACAAAATGCTCATTCATGGCATCGTGTTTATTTCCTCCATCTTCACAGGAAATGTTAGAATTTATTTCAATGTAACAGGAATTACTGGAAAAATTTATTATTCCATTATTCTCTTACAATTATTCTTGAGAATAATTATAATAAAATAATTTACGAATAGCAACAACTTATTATTATATATCATCAATAAATACTATTATTGATCTAATTATGTCATGTGTAATTAAGATTATAAGCAACATATTATATAAAACAATAAAATATTAATAGTTACCAAAATTATGTCACTATATTTTATTACTCCATTTTGCTATTATAATTATTATAGATAGTAAGTTGCCCAACTTGAAATTATTCTCGTTTTGTACTACTGTCAGAGAAGACATAAAATGTAAAAAATTAAGAGATATACATTCAAACCAGACATGGAGAGTTTTCAGCTATGTAGTTTATATTTATGTGAGAGATCACAAGAACAATTTCCGTTATTTTTTTCCATGTTAGTGGTGAGCAATCCCTTCAGATGTGACTAAATAGCTGCCCAGACACATACATTTATATGCTTATATGCATTTATCATCAGTTAATATCTACCATTTCATTGGTGTTCTAAACCATATACAAAAAAAAAAGATAGATTTTTGGAATGCTATTTTGCCACCGAGTTTTCATGTTAGGGTGACTTTTTTCTTTAAATTTATTTTCTACATGTTCTTACATGGTCTTGTCAGTCATAATTTACAATGTAAGGTAAAAGAAAAATACCTCAAGTTCAGAAATTGAGAGTGGGAAGAGAAACAGTAGGGAGGAAGAGAAACTTCGTTTCACTTTCAGTGATGTGTTTGAGTAGTAAGCCCCAAGATAATTAGGATCTGATGTTCTGGGGTGTTTTTGTAGGGCCTGTTAAAGCTGCTAGAAAGAGTCCTATTCCCTCAGGTCTCTCACAGCTGCTTGCAGGGATGGTGAGGCACCAGCCAGAGGAGCTCCACCTTCCCTGTACTTTGCTGGTCTATACGGGCAGCTAGGAGGAAACTTGTTCTCTTTTCCTGTCCTGTGAAAACACAGAAGACATTTCAGGAAGAATATGGACACAAACACCTTTTCAGAGTGCAATAAGGGAAAAGCTCTTCTGTCCCTTTTACCCCACTCCACATTTGCATCCTCCCAACCATGCAACAGACAAAAGGAAGTCTCTACCATTTATTGCTGCAGCTGTCTGATAAACTGATTAGTGTTCTTTAGAAGATATGCTGCACTGCTCTGCCACAGAAGAGTGATTTTACTTTATGGAGGGAAACAATAATTTCCTTGCTTTGTGTGTTTAATGGCGACAAGGATTATGATCTTAGGTTTTCATGGTGTTTTTCTCCCCGAAGAACCTCAGCTTTCTCTATAAACCCACCCCAATACTTCAGTCCTGTACAGGGCTGGGTTTCTCTCCTATTAAAGTGGGATCACTTTGCAGTGAACCAGCAGTGATGCAAAGCATTACAAACCATTCCTCTAGGACAGAAAGATCAGGCTCAGCCTGCCTGATTCAGCTGGAAACAGCAGCTGGGGGATAGGAGATGGGGGAATGTGGCCATGAATGAGCATTTCTTGGTGCCCAGAGGACCCAGGTTCACTTTCACACGAACCAGCACTACTCTGCAAATAAATTTGGTGTGAGTAATCTCTGGAAAGGAACGGGGCATTTGCCCCTATGGCTTGGTGAGTTGCCTCTGGACCTTCCACCATGGGCACTGAGCATGTTTAAGGTACATCACTAACAACAACTGGACTCACTTTGAGCTTCAGGAGGGGAGCAAGCAACAATGATCAAATAAATTGTTCCCTACCAAATATTTCCTTAGCTCTGATTCAGAAAGAAGAGGCATTTTTCAGTCTGAGTTGTCACCCAATACTGAGGTAGTTTCACCCTAATATTCAGGGAAGAAGTGAGTTTTTCCAGATGGAAAATAGCAGATTTTTAGATGCCTGATGGAGCTAATACCAGCCCAGCTGTCATTGCCTTGCCTGAACATCAGTTGAGGGAGCATGAGGAGATAAGATTGATAACTGAATTTAGCAGAACCCCCACTCCCAGCCAGAGCACCTTTTGGGGAGGGGACTGAAGTCTCAGGGATTCCTCAATAAACACACAAACCATTGGATCCTGGGGGCAATCATGTGCTTAAGGGCTGGAAGGAAATCACCTCACTAGTAAACTTGTTTTAGCTGTTCATTTTCTTTTGTGGTGCCTCTGGATTTTTTTAGAGGGAAGTAGGGGTGTGCTGTAGCTACAGCAGGTGCTGGGCCTGCTGTGTACATCAGGCACATCCAGGCTGGCTGCTGGGAAAGCTGAGATGGGACAGCATGAGTGCAGAATGCCAGACTGGTCCGGGCAGCAAGTCAGATATCTGGGCAGGCAGCAGGCTCTGAGCTGTGTGACGGTGACACCAGGCTGTGCCACACACAGCTGGCACGGCGAGGCTGCGGCACGGGGCAGGTGACACAAAACAGCACATGGGGGCTGACACCATCACACAGGGAGCTGGGATGTGAGAAATGGGACAGAGGGACTTGGAAATGGGATGTGACAGCCAGGCAAGGGCTGCTCTCAAGTGGAGCTGGAGATTACACAGCCCTGCAAATGGCCTGTCGTCATTTCCCTTCCTGGAGAGCTGTGCAGCTGGGCTAGTGAGCATTGGTGCAGCCACAGAAAAAGTGACAAAAAAAGCTAAATGCACAATGCCTTGCAGCATCCTGGAGCCTCAACACCACACAATTCCCATGTCCTGCAGCACGTTTAACACTGGTGTCCTTCTACACTCTCAGGATTGAACCAGCAAGACTTTGCATCCTCTGAGAGGCAGCCCAGCTGCACTTCACAAGCTGTAAGGAGCGAGATAAAAAGCGGTGAAACCATTCACACCCCACCTGCAGCTGCTGAGCTGACTGCAGATGTGTGACTGTGTCCTCTCCCACACCCAGGGTGTGCAGAGAATGGCAACACAGAATCTTGGGTCCCTGGGTCTCTGCCCATGGGGACCAGACGAAGGTCCCTGATGGGCAAGTGGGGAGAGAGATGCCCAGACCATTTGCAATGAAAGCACAATATCTGTGAAAAAGAAGATATTGATATGGGTCTTTAGTGCTGGAAGTGAAATAATCCTCCCTTTCTCTCGGTGGGAAGAATGAGGTGACCCCACAGAGGAGGGGAAAAATCGCTCTGGGTACTTCAGAAGTGGTCCCCTGAAGAAGCCATGCAGTTGCATGTTGTACCAATCTTGAAATCTAGGGGTCAAGATTATTGAAAAGGCCTGGCTAGAGAAAGGCAAACTCTTTAAATTTTGTCCTTCACCTTCCAAAAACTGAGCACATGAAGGCATCCAACATGTCTCAGCTGTGAGAGTCTGGAAACTGGTACCTTGTCTGGGAAGAGTAAAGAAACCTCGGCTGTGCTGATGTTTCAGCTCTCAGGGTGATGTTAGACTGAGGCACAGCTTCTGCTGTAAACATTTCTTAGTTTGCTTTTTTGTTTCCTCAGTAAGCTATGAAATTCAGCTGTTGTTTGCAAGATACAGAGCTGAAAGGCAAGGCAGCAAGTTGTTTCATTGATAGATTTATGTTTGGAGCTTCAACTTCTTCTGTCAGATAAAGAATGTAGTGGATACAACAGCAGGTCCTGTCATGCAGCAAATAAATCTGAAGTCCAGAACCAAAAAAAAGGCACATAAGTCCCCCCATTATTTTTTCTGCCTTCAAAGTTCTATATTGATTTTATCAAGCTCTCCCAAGACAGAAAATTGTGATAAGGAAAGACATGCTCTCAGATACACATATATTTTACAATAACATATCCACCTGTTTTTTTTTTCTATTCTTATGAATTTTTTCCCACTCCCCCTCTTTCCCCCCACGTTGTCTGACATTGAACAGGTTTTAATGTTGTTGCTTTGTCTGGCACACGTGAGTGGCAACTGGGGGTGTGCTTGATGGGATTGGTCACTCCAAAACTGACACAGGTGATGGGAAAGATGGGGAAAAGGCTCTTACCTAACTCACGCAGAGTAGGCATTCGTGTTTTAAAATCAGTGGAACAATGATAAATGAAGAAGTTTTTATTATGTGAGATTTCCACAGGATTTCCACTAGATTTTTTGCAAAAGACTAGGAACTTTGACAACTAGCTATCTTGCATCTTATGCACTTAAAATTAAAAACTGAGTGTGAAACTGTGTCCTGACATTAATGACCGTGGTATGCCCAGCAGTTTATTTTATCATTTATAATGCAATAAAAGAGGATCAGATATACAGAGGCATAACCTCTGCCACAACTGATAATGTAAAACATCTCTTGTATGGTTTGTCTTTCCTTTTGGCAGTATACAAAAGACACAGAAATGAACAATTTGTGCCAAAACAAAGAGGACCTTGAGAGCAGAGCATGTCAGATGTTCACTCTAGGTCATTATTAGGGGGCTGAGTGGATTTGCTCATAAACATGTTACTTTGTGGGTAGGGAAATGTGAGAGATAAGATGTTTTCAGGAATAAGACATCTCTTTTAAAGGCATATGCTGCATTTTCTGGCATGCACTGTAAGTTTCAGATAATGTTTTCTTATGGGACAGAAAATGCTCTCTCCATGACATGCTGCAGAAAAAAATATTTTTTCTCTCCTTCATGCAAATGCAGTGTTTTCATTACACAGTGGAACCGAGCTTGCCTGGGATTGAAATGGGATCTGAAGAGCACCTATAACAGATGGATATGCAAACTGAAAAAAGATCTACTTGAGACAACTGGGAGGTGTTCCTTTGGTAGCTTTCACTTGAATCAAAGCTTGAAACATGGAATCTTTCAAGAACATTGTGCAATGCCGAGAATTTTGTCTTATGCATATTAACTATTCTTATTCATTGCTGAATTTACACCCAATCCAACAAGGGAGAGCAGAAGAAAAAGTACCTAAACAAGCAAAAAGAGCCTTGGGGATTTGATAATGGGTACAGAGCGTGCAGGCTGTAGTCATTCTTTTGATTTGTACTCTGATATGTTTTCTATTTGCCTGTCAAAGAATGCATGCTTTCCCTCTGGATTGCAAATAATCTGAATCTGGATAAAATCATTACAAAATGCCCTTCAAAACACCAAGACTGCAGCTGAAATGAATGTACAATGGAAAAGCTCAACACGAGGAATAAAAACTTAGATTAAGTGCAGAGGAACCAGAGCAGAGCAGACATCCTGCTGTGGAATTCCTTTACTCTGTTCCTTTCCTGACTTCTCTGTCCTTCCTTTCCAGTGAGTCATCACCACCAACCAGCACAAGGATGCAGTGTTTATCCAGCCAAAGAAAGCCGACACAACCAACATCAACCCTCCAGAGAGGAAAACTCTCTGGAAGTGCCTGCTGTCTGCTCCCAGGGGTCACAGCCTGCTTCCTTCCCACATTGCTGCACTTCACAGGTATTCCCAAGAGGCTTTTCTGTTCTCAGTGGCTCCTGATGCTTTTTGTATGAATGCTGAGTGCAGCACCTCCTGCAATCAGCAAACAGACTGAAAGGAGCTGATTAACGTGGTTGCTCTGCAAACACTCATTACGCCTTGACAGATATTCTCAGTGATCTCAGAGCGAAAGCAACCATCCCCAGTTAAAGGCACAGGAGGTTAAAAGCAGGAACAGCACAGGTGGGCTCAGCACTACTCAGTGTCACAGCTTGGCTCCAGCTCCAGATTGCATGGGCAAACCTTTGACAGCAGAGCTGGAGCAGGGTTTGGAAGGGTCACATAACACTAAACACTAAATAAAAACGTAGCACAAACCAACAAACCAACGGACCATTCTTTTCCTTGCCAAATATATGCATTATGTCTATAAACCAACATGACAACACCTCTTGCTCTGATGATGCCTGAGGGAAGAGAGGGACCGTGCTTGGAACAGTCACCTCAGCACTGAGGTGCTGCAGGACAGCCTTCCTCTTCTCAGCTTCTCAGTGCGAACAGTGGCTCCAAGCCATGCTAGCCATCATGGGGGCATGGGCTACGAGAGCAGTGAGAGGCGCAGCCAGCTCCTGGACATGGTGTATGTGCCTTCATCCCAAGAGCACCCCCAATCTCTAAAGGTGGCTGCAATGGATCATCCCAAGTGTCCCCTTTGCAATTGCTGTTGACACAATGCTCCAGGCTAAGGAAAGCTGGAAGTGTTTTTGAGCTCCTGGCGGGAAGAGAAAGGTCAGTGAGACAGCACAACTGAGAAATAAAGATGAAAGTGCAATACATTGCACATGGGGTTTAGTTTGTAGAAGACCTTACCAGCAGCCGTGGAGCAAGTACAGAATTTAAGTCTGTGTCTAGCTCTGAGGTTTTTGTACCAAGGGCTTCTAAGGAGCCCAATTAATGCAATTTAAAGGGTTGGAAAATATCTTGTCCTGGCAAATCTGATCACGTATTTAAAAAGCATTATTTATTTGCAGACCTGCTTCTCTTTTGTGATTAAGTAGTGTCAGGATCCAATTATTAAGGTTCCTAGAAATATCTCTGTCCACTTTAAGGTGCAAGTGAGAACCATATGCCAGCCAATGGTATGGGTTTTATTTTAATTTACAAGAGAGAGAGAGGAAAAGAGAAACAGAATAAGACAGAGAAATAGGAAATAGGTGGGAGGGCCAGAAAGACAGTGAGAGAGATGGAATAAAGAAAATATCACCATCCTGCTGGCATCCCGATGATCCTCTCCAGCCACCTTGGTGGTGACAGTCCCCCCCCGGAAAGCACAGAATCCCATGCGTTAATATGCAATCAGTCCAGGTGACAATGTCCAGATATGTCCCCTCAGGGGAGGGGGCAGTCTCCTGCAGCAGACTCTGGATCTGCTCCATCAGGTGCAGTCCTGTGGTGCGATGCCTCTGGGCAGCATTTTGGGGCTCTTTGATGGATTGTGACACCCCCTCAGCTGCCTCTCACGTCAATGTCCTGTGGATGTGGCCTGTGGGGCTGGGGATTCTACAGTGGGGCCAGTCTGTGTAAGGAAGGAGGGGTGTTCATTTAGGAGCAGGGGAGTCTGTGTAAACTCGGCTTCTGTGGGCTGTGCTCTCCCCCACCCCAAATCCATCCAGGGAATTATCTCTGCTGTGTTTGGCTCTCTTACTGATTCCTTTCCCTCAGTCTTGTTTGTTTCTCACTGGGCTGAGATGAACAATAGTGTCTTATCTCAGCAGCTGAACTTACAAAGTCCCAGTCAAGTGTCTTCAGGGAGGCTTCTTTGGTTGTAGCTTCTTTATACAGTTTTTTGTTATAATGAGTAAAACTTTATATGAATGTTTGAGGCATGAACTATTTCAGTCTCTGACAGGTAGTTATGAAGTTTAGAATAACAGCTTTCTTCCTGTGTTCTTTCTCCAGTAAAGCCACTGTCTTGTGGCTCTAATATTCAGTCTACTGAACATCACACTCATGTCACAAATTCAGCTTTACTCTTTCACAACAGGAGGTAAACAACATGGGCCAGTGTTACATAAACCTCCAAATGATTTCTGCCAAACCCTTTCACACCTTTTGATTTCTAAGGCTGCTGATAACACCTCCAGCCTACCCGAGCCTGGGACTTTTTGACTCTTTTCGTTGACTCCTGAATAAGGGTGTCCAGTTTCTTTCTCTATTCATCTCTTGCTGTCCCTTAGGACCCTTCAGATAATTTATTCCTATGCTCGTAGTCCTTCCTACCCTACCAAGACCTGTGCTTGTCTTTGTGTCAGATTATCCCTAAGCCACTCACACAACTTGGACAAAGACCTGACTGCATCAGCTGGATGCTCTGTTTCTTCCTGATCTGTTCTCACTCACAGTGATTTCCATCCTCCATCCTGAAATCTCATTCATGCCACCCAAATATGATTTTCACCTTCCTCAGAATAAATCTATCATTAGAAACACATAAAATAGCCTTGTTTTGGCTCAGCCACGAGTCTCTGGAGCAAGCTGGCAGAGGTCAGTGGAGTGACAGTGTCTTGAAGGGACAGCACAGGACACAGTACTGGCAGAGCTGTGCCACAGTGGGGATTCATGGAGTGCCAGATAAATCTTCAGGATCTGGTGTCTCATCCAGTTCTCATTAACATGCACTGGGAGTCCTGTCACTAGCTCAGAGAGAAACTGGGCCAAGCCTTACACCCTTTCGAAAGTATTTAAAGTCTTGTTGCCATCAACATCCATTTGCCATGCTTCTAAATGTCAGGATTTAAAGTTGTTTTCCTCAGATGTTAGTCACTAGCTTTCCATGGTATATTCTATTTCATACCAATTCTAATTGTGCTGTTCTATAAAGATGTATATTCTACAGGTTCCATTGCCATATTCCCTTCTAATAGAATCGAGCACAAAATTCAAAAAGATTTTAAAATTCACTCTGCTAAAAATACGAATTAAATTCCTCCTACATACTCCCACTTTAATGTTTCTCTAAAATCTATTTATCTTAGTCACGACCTTACAAGCATGAGCAGAATGTGGCAAATATTTCACAGTGTAAGAATGTGTTTAAACTTTGGAAAAAAGTTGATATATCTGAAAAGGTATAATTTCCACACAACATTCTGGTTTTATATGGTGATAAAATAATAAAGATGCCAGAGAAGGTATTACTTTGTATTTTAAACTTGAAATTACTTCTCTCTGCTAATTTTGATTCAGTAATGCAAGTAGCTAAGTGTTCTCAGCCCCTCAGTGGAAGCTGAATGTCATCTGTCCTTGCTTGACAACATTCAGTAATTTACAGGACTAAGCCCTTAAAAAATAAGTCATTTTGAACTGACAAAACTGTTCACCCAGGGTAATTTTCTGCTTATATTCAAGCCAAGTTTTCCATTATTTTCAAGAACAACAGGACAGTGCATTTGGGAAATGGCAATAAATTGGTGAGGAACACGGGAGTATTCTTAACGGTGTTTTGCCACATTGTGAAAAATCTGAATAACAATACATAGAAAGGACAAAGAAATATCCAAAACAAATAGGCTGCTTTAACACTGGCTGACTCTACTAGAATTGATTGGAATTTTCTAGAACATTCTTTACTTTTTCTGAGGGATGAACACTAAACAATAAACAGGCTGAGATGATGATATCATGAAGTTTGCATTCAAAACAAAAGTTGAATTGCCCAAGGAAAAGAGTGCCAACAGAAACATTGGACCATCCCTGCGTATGTTTTGAGACAGATCCAAGAACAATATGTTCAGGAAAAAAAGATGATGTGTCAGAGAAATTCACTCCTGATCAGGCATTCCCTACACTCTAGAGAAATGTAATCTGAAATACCAAATACATGTCACAGACATCTTCATTACTTATGGATGTCATTTAGCAAGCATGAGATCAGAGGCAATAAACTTGCTGTACAGTGTTGTTCCATGTTACTGAGTAGGGCAAAAAGCCCTGACCTTTTTCCACACTAAATGGCAATTTTTTGTTGCACCATATACAAGTGCTGAACAGAGTAATTATACTTTCTTTACATTTCTGCTATTAGGCTGGAAGGTGAACCAAGGTGCCATGCTTCAAAATAAGAGACCTATTTTTAAATACATTTCTTTTTCATTTATAACTGTCTCTTTGAAGAGCTTTCTCTACCGAGGGCCATCTAGAAAGTAACATAATTCACACTCTGTTTAGGGGAGCAATATACCACCAGCCCATTAAAATAATTTTCAGTGACGTGTGTCAGAGAAAGAAATGAAGTCACACACTTCCCACTCATCCAAAGTCAGTAGCAGCATGACTCTGCCGAGTTCACTGCAGAACACCTGTCTCGAGAAAAGGTGTTTGCTATACCCGGCTATGAAAGAACATTTTGAGAAAGTTTAGAGAAACCCCTTCCAGATCTATGCATGTTTCTCTGTACTGAACAACTTGTACTCAGAAATTTTTTTTCTGCAAGACTCCCTCCTGAACAACATCTCAAAGTTTAGTGTTCCCTCAACAATCCATCTTGCAGTAACTGTCATCCTCATATCAATGTTTTTTCACAGAAAAAAATAAAACAAAAAACCAAAACCAAACAAAGCAACTTGTCTAATCAAATTAATTTTGGCCCCAGATATTAAGTCATAGCTCCAGAAGTGAAGTGTATGTTTCATACAATACGTTTTACTTCTTGTCTATTATGGTTTTCAATCTAATCTTCTTTTTTAAGGAAATTTCATTTCAAGATATAGTCCCTGATTTTTTACAGATTGTTTAGATAGACTAGGCCTGGCTTTAGAAACAACTGTGAAGGTTGATATCAGTAAGGATAGGATAGGAAGGAATACAATAAGGTTTAAAATGGAGATTCTGCCATTTTTCTTTCATGAAGTAGTTGTGGCACTATATGGCATCTTCCTTCTCTCTCAAAGCACACAACTCCAGAGCCAGCAGCCCGTAGGGAGTATGAAGGACACAGGCATGCATAGTATTCTGGGATGACCTTCCTCATAGATCAGTCTTTCCAAACCTCTTTTTTTATGAAGATGTTGAAGGACAGGATGGAGTCCTGTGGAACCCTTCTTAGTGATGGACACCCAGTCTGATGTCACCCCATCACTGTAACCCTTTGTGCCTGACCCGTGAGCCAGTTGCTCCTCCATCTCAGGATGTGTTAATCCAGCCATGTGCTGGACATTTTGTCCTGAAGGAGAGGATGAAGACTCCCAAAGAACAGTACCTTGCATTTTACATTGACATTCTACTTTTTCAAAGTGCCTTCCCCCGCTATCAGGATAACATTCAATTCTAGCTTTATTTTCCAAATTATCTATCCTAATGAGCTGCTTTCAGAAAATTAATTACGCATACTTCATTTTCCCCCATGTAGTTTGCTATTGAAAATATTGAAGAGAGCTGGACCAAGGACTGAGTGCTACAGAGCCTCATCACCTATAATTTGTTTCAGTAGTACCTCTTGGATGTTTCTTCTCATGTGGACAATCTTAACCCTATTTTAAGGGCTGCCTCAACCAGGTCATTCTTATTTAGATAAGCTAGAAAAAAGATCATACAAACTGGCATGAGAATCTCTCTAACATAAAAATATTGGATTGCTCTTATTTCTGTGACTGAAAACCCTTTATCAAGCAGTCTAAAACTGACAGACATGCTTACTCTTGACAAATCTGTTTCCTTCCATGCACAAATAATTAAAAACTTGTATTAATTTTTTTCAGTAGTTTCCAAGAACTAAGAACAACCTGGGAGCTCCATAGTTCTGAACCCTTTATTTTACCACACTTCATAGAAATAGACACTTTGCTCTCTCCTGCTCTCTTACTTCACTTTTTCTGGCTCTCTCACTTTTCCAGAGTGGGCTGTTTAACAACACTACCAAGAGCACTGAGACTACAGCCAGCAGCCCCTCTATTTCTCTGTGAATGGGGGTCACTAAGCACAGGAAATGTGAAAACACCTGATTTGCCTGAAAAAACCCAATCTAGCTTTCAAACTCTTTGCTCATGAGCATTGCCTCATATCAATTCTTCATGGGGTGAAACCTGTTGGAGTAATATTGGCTGAGGAAAATTATGTCCTGTGGCAGTCAGTATCTGTTTGCTTTGGTGGCTGACAAATTGTGCTACACAGGAACTCTCTGGTACTAACACTATCTGTAGTTTGATTATAATCAATAGGTACCATGAAATGCCTGTGAAAAGTGCTGTTTGATTATTTCTTCACGAAGGCAGTACAAAAATATCTCTTAATTCAAAGTATCAAAATATGAGCTGAGAAGTTGTCAAGTAAATTATTACAATAGAGGCTTTGTACTGATAAACTTTTGAACTTTCATTGAACTTGTATATTAAGAATAGGCAGCTTTTCCAAGAAGAAAATTCACTAGACAACCTACAATTTTTCTTTCATATATATAAGAAAGATGTTCAATCTGGTGAGAAAATAATAGTAATTTATGCCTTTGATAAGGATTGTAGTTCTGCACTCAGAAAGAATCAGCCGTCATCATCACCTACTCCTGAGTCACAGTTCTGTTAAGGAGGTAGATACTTCTTAACTGGGAGAAACTTCAGTATTTTGGGTTAGCTGACCAAGAACCTTCCATCACTATCAGCCCTTTGCCGAATCACCCCTGCCTGAAGGCTTGGCACAAAATTATTAAATCCTCCTTCCCTCTCCTTTTCCTCCTGATATTCCTTAAACGGACAGAGTCTTTTCCCCTCTGTATAAGAATGCTCCAGGGACAGCTGTCCTGATTGTTACAAACCCACCTTCCTCAGCCTGGGAAAACCTGCAGTCCAGCATCCTGCTGTAAACAAACTGATATAAATTAAAAGTTTTCAGTATAATGTATTCATGATACAGGTGTTTTTTTCACTACTAACTGGGCTGTGAAGGAAGACTGAATCCACTAAAAAGTATCTGTCAGGGCACAAATTGTAAGATTTCCTGATTGTGTTTGTTTCATCCTACTTTAAGCACAACTCAAGGAAATGAGAAAAGAAAGAGGAAATATGTGCAGGAATGATTTGCAGAGAAGTCACCTCATCTGGCCATTCAGAGTACAAATATCATGTCTTTTTTACTCTCATGGAGCAAATCAAATCCCTCAAAATCCTGTAAATCGTGAGATCTACAGTTGGGGGGCAATGCTCAGGTGGAGCTGTCACAGGTAAGGGGTGTGAGCATGGAGTGCTGGTTCATCCTGTGAAAACCAGCACAGGTTCAGGAACAACAGACTGATAGCAGTTCTCTTTTCCCCACCTCAAATGGGTCCAGCTCACTTACACTACTCAGTGAGGTTGGAGGGGATTTGGGGGAATATGAAAAGCGCTGACTGTTAATCATAACCCTTTATTGGCCTCAATAGCCCCTTTAGGGAAAGGAGGTGGTGCATGATCCCTGCCGGCCCACAGCAAGACTTTACCTCTGAAGCAGAGGAGCTGCTGTTTCTGCATCTACCCTGCTCCATTCTCTCTGATCTCTTTCTTCTTGAGCTTCGAACATGAGAATCCTATTCTGAATGCACTGGTGCTCTGAAGCAGACGTCCATGCACCTCTCTCTTCAGGAATATATCTTTTTCC
Organism: Malurus cyaneus samueli; assembly: GCA_009741485.1. Taxonomy (NCBI): domain Eukaryota; kingdom Metazoa; phylum Chordata; class Aves; order Passeriformes; family Maluridae; genus Malurus; species Malurus cyaneus. Next base: position 753,306 of record CM019236.1, on the reverse strand, counting down.
ATCCTAATTTTTCTGGTCCAGTTATTCAATAATTCTCACCTGTGACTTCAACTGAATCCAAATTTAAAACCTCCCACTAGCCTGGACAGTCTTTGAATCCATTCTCTGTTAACCATTTTTAGGGTGCTGAGGGCTGCCCTACTTAAAGAAGCCTTCTGCAACTCAAAGAAGTTCTTTGCAACAAGCATTGCACAGACTGCTTTTTCTGTAATTAGACATGAAATAATAGTTATTTTCATTTCTCTTTTCTACTTTACCTTTTAGAAAGGAGTGTGGCATGAGTTTCTGTGAGGTCAGAGGTGTGGGATGATATCAATATGGCAAAATGCAATTCCATGCAGGTATTAGCCATGCTTAGCACAGAGAGAGAAAGCAGCACTGCCAAAATCAGAGCACGTGTACCCTGAAACAGATGTGTGGTTGATGAAACTTACAACTTTTGAGATGAAACCCATCTTTGATGAAGGTGCTTCCAGTATGATGATCTTCCAAAGAGCATTATCCTGGTTTCCCCAAAATTATTTCTCTGCATTCTGTTCTGTTTCTTATCCATCTTTCTGTGCACTGCAGAAAGGACTCACAGCTCTGCTGCTTCTGTGAGTTTCTTGAAAGGGATCATATAAGGGATCAGCCTGGGTGCAGAGGCTAATGGGGTCACCACAGCCCACATCCGAGCAAACACTCCCACCCACCAAAAGCGGGTGACTGCCTGCAAACCACCAGCAGGGAGCAGTCCCTGGACAGGACTGGACCAGCTGCCCCGTGCTGGGTCAATAGTGAGAGCTTTGCTGTGCACAGGGTCCCTCCACAGTACCTGGAAACACCCCCAGGTACAGTTTGTTTTACTTCACTGTGATGTTTTTCCTCTTTCTCAAAGCTTCATGCTTAATTACTGCCAAGTGCTCCACAAGTGGTATCTTTAATAGTTTACTGCTAAGCCTGATCACTGCTGGTCAACGGCAAGTTGTAAGCTGTACTGAATATTCCCAAAAAATCATTTCCCCACAGTTAGTGGGCAGGACACAAGCTGGCAGTACCTTTTCTGTTGCTTTTCTTGCCAAATGCATTGCTCTAACAATCTCCTGGTAAGGTTAAAGTCTAAAAACACTCATGAAAACTGAAGTTTTGCCACTACAGGCAGACACTGACATGGATAGCATCTTCCTTCTTCATTCAATCATGAGCCTAAATTTTACTCTCTAGCAAATTTGTCCAAAATGTTCCTGTGGGACAGCTTTTTGTTTGAAAACAGGGAGCAGCTGCAATCCAAACCTTCAGCAAGATTGTGAGTGGGTGTATCATGTGAAAGACAATGTAAGGGAAGAGACAAACCCAGAGAGAAATCTTTCCCCTTCTTAAAAATAAAATAATTTCAGTCTTACCTAAGTAAAATTATATGGAATGAAGTTGAAATAAAATGTCCTTTCCATTTTCTTTAATTGTACTTTTGAAGGCAAGTCAAACAAAAATATTAGACATGCCATCTTTTTCTTCCTGGTTGCAGTTCTGTTAACATTTTTCTGCTTCTTGGGCAGTCGAAATAAAAGTCTGACTACTCCTTGCATGGTAGCTGATGTGCAGAGATGCTCAGGAACAGCAGTCTGAAAATATCCTGGATACAGGTGTAAGAATTTTATCATTTTATATCATTTTATCTGTAAAGGATTTGAAGTGAGGCAAGTCTGTTAGGCTTGATTTTCCAGTAGAAAACATGTTTGTATAAAAGAGTTATTCACATGTGACATCTGCCTCAGGGAACACACCTGCCAAAGACAGACTCTGGCCATCCTTTCCCATTCCCCTCCTTTTATTAGGGAATCCCTTTTTCCATTCTCCTTTTTCCAACAATTTTCCCCAAGAAATTCAGGATTAAGACATTCTTTCTGTCTTCTTCAAAGCATCCCAAAACTCCAGATGTCCTTTAATGACATTGAGCACTCTAATTGCAATAGATACTGTACATGCAAATGTTAGTGAGTAGATTAAAATCAGTTTCTCCTGGAAGGTGAGCAGCAGTGTCCCTTGAAGCAAAAACCAATTTCTTCGTGCAGATCGAAAACACATGGGAACACATTGTTAAACAAAGTACTTACCTTATCATATATGCTGGCAAACTTAAGTAGAGAAGCTTCTAGACAAAGATATACTGGGTATTGTGACAATAATGTGTTAAAACACTCATGTGAGATTGTGACTGCAACTTGTTTTAATCAGATTGCAGGGAAAAACAATTTAAATCCTAAAAAGCATAGAGCTCAGATCATTTGGTTCTCACACTGTATAGTCATCAGAAGGTTTAGGTCATAGCAGAGATTAGCTCTGAGAAGTCAGCAAGAGAGATGTGAGTATAAAGAAGACACTAAAGGAAAAATAATTGCCTTTTTCCCTCACAAGATGGTTCTCATTCACTTTTGCAAATCCATATGCTGAGGCAAAAAATACAGGAATTTTTGTGCTACTCCAAATGAGATAAGCGCAGTGGGGAGCCACAGAATGCTAACTAAGGCACCAACAACTCCCTTGGCTTCCTTACATAACACCAGGCCAAAGTGGGTGAATCAGACAGCAAGTCAGGAGGCTTTTTTCTATTCTCAGCTCCCCATAGCTGTTCTCTTGGCTTTTGGCAGGTTCTTCATCTGAAATGAAGGGTGTCTTGGACCAATGTCTTTAAATAGAGGGGATAGCAGTTATGCATTTAATTGTGAGTGATATTACATCTGTGGCACACAAGAAACAGTATATCCCTGAAAATTAGTTGTTTATTTTGATGTCTAAAATGGGTTTATTCAGCAATCTCACACTCTTGAGTGTGGAAGTGTGTACCTCTGCCTTCTGATCTGCAAAACAGGGGGAAGGTGTGACAGAACCACAGCCGTGCAGCATACACTGCAGGGGCAAACACCACACCTAATCCTTCCACAGGGCTACAGATGAGTTCTGCAGCATCACTGCATGGAATCACTTGTCCTCTGGTTTGGACAAGTCCTCATCCTCACATGGTGCAATGAGTCAAGATGGGCACACATATGAAAACCAGATAAATGTGTCCCATTTCACAAGTTCCACTGAAGCATATGGAGGACACAGTACTACAACCCACAAGAGGCAGGAAAATTCTTCAAAATCTAGGGAAGAAAAATATCTAGAGGGTGATTCACCCTGCGGTTGATAAAACCAGTTAGAGTGAGGGTTTCTGAAAAATCTCCTTTACTTGCTTTATTACTTGCTCTTACAGACATATACTGACGTACATTCTGCTTAACCTTTGTAGGATTAGCCTATCCAATGCCCTTCCTCCATTCAGTATTAATGCAATGTGAGCAGAGAGCAGTAATTTTTCCCTTTCAGACAGAATGACAGTAGAAGAGGTACTTTTTTTGTATGGTGCTGTCCAGAAGCCTCTCTGTAGAAAGAGAAGTACATAGTATGAAAGATAGATCAGGGAAGTCCAATAAAAATCATTTTCATCGGGATCCAAGAGAGACACAATGACCTGTTGATTTACACAATCTCCAGCTGTTTGCCAAGTTCCTGCCTTGTTCAAAGTCCTGCTCTGGTAAACTTCTTCTTATTTATAGGAGTGAATCATTTCCAGCATGAGAAACTAGGAGAACAGTATTTGTGATGCAACTTCAGAAAGCTTTACAAACAAAATAGTTGTGAGCAGATTCATAGTACAAATGATAATAGCATGAAAAAAAGGAGTAAAATACCTGCCTTGGATAATCTTAGAGAATATGAGGAAAGTTAAATGTCTTCATGTGTCGTAAAGAAGTCCAGCTTAAAATGCTCGTGGGAGAAGCTGAGTTATTGTCACTATACCTGCAGACTCACACATTATGGAGAGGAACCAGAAAATTCAAAATTAATTTAAAGATGGAGAAAGGGGAGGATGAGATGGGTCTGCTTGGTTTCAGAACCTGTGCAAAACCCTATAATGCAACATTTTTAAAGGATGCGTGAGCATGATTTGAGCTGGGTTTGCCTTGCATTGTAGAAGTTACTTGATGTTCTCACAAAGAAACAGAACAGACCCTGAGAGAAAGCTACATGTGTCCCCACGTGTAGAGTGGGAGAGTTTGTTCATCAAGGAAAGACTCTAATAATTCTGCTGTGACTTGGACATGGCTGCCTGGGTTTCCATCCCCTCAGTGTTTATCACAGAGTGCATTCAAGAAAGCTGCTGAACTTTGCAGAGGACGAGCTGGAAGGAATTCCCCCAGGAAGTTCCCTGAGTGCAGTGCCATCAGACTCTTGCTGCAGACCTTGGTGCTGAGTGTGGGGCCATGCATGGGCATAACAGAACAGCACCACATTACATGTTTTTTCAATCAAAACAACTCATTTTTTCAGTATTAAATACTTAAAACAAGTGACACAAGAACAAGTTGTACCTCATTAATTACCCACAGCAGTCTGGTGTTTCTAAAAGAGAGTATTTGACAAACTGGCCCTTATTCATGGACAACTTGTAGTCAGAAAGATAAAAATCATCAGTACATTATTAATTTCAAATTATTTTTTCACTTCCACTATCAGGTTGTCTGAGCTGTTTCCTCACACTCAGGACTGCTCCCCAAAGATCTCCCCAATGCCATTTCAGAGCCCTGTGCACCCAAGGCAGCCCAGCCCCGTGTACCACCCAGGGTGGCCGGCGAGTTGCAGGGCCAGGAGCCACTCCAGATCCCCACGGTGGGGGCAGGGCTGTGGCACCGACTGTTCCCTCTGCAGACCTGTCTGATGGGGTGTGGGAGCAGGGAGCACGGGGAACAGTGTGGGGACACTCCAGGAGGAGGGAACATGAGAGCAACTCCCTTCCTCATGCTCCCATCCTCCTCCAACAGACAGAGCCCCTGCATCCGGGCTGGAAGAGAATTCCAGGCAGCTCTCAGGGTCAGCTCCCCTGTGAGCTGGTGTTTGAGCAGTGGTGGTGCAGGATGGGTTGGAGAGCTTAGCCATGCTCTCAGCCCTGAGTGGTTAGAAACACACCATTTTTCTTCATCAATTTTCAGTGGCAAAATAAAAAAAGACAGGGCTGTGAAGAAAGATGTGTTGGAAGAAATTAAACCTGACTTTCAAGTTCCTCCTTCTACCTCTAGCCCAATATTTACAATGATAGACCTTCACTAAATGCTGGAATTGCTAAAAAGAAAGACAGAACAACAATAGCAACAATAAAAAAAACTTTCAGAATATCAGTGGAAATCAATACAGCAATTTTCTGAAAAACTTTCTGAGAACATTTTGATCAACATTTTAATTCTGCCAAAGGAGGGCTCAGAATGATTCTCACAATACATAAAAGAAAATCATAAAAGTAATGTTATGATACCAGTCACAGCATCATCACCTTTCTACTCCTTTCATGTGGGAAATTACCTTTATTGATCTCTGTCTTTGACAGTTTCCAAACCATGGCAGAACACGGCCTTTCCCTGTGCAATGATTTAGGCTTGCTAATATGCTCTTGTAATGGGTGGTAGCCAGCTTTATGGAAACCCAAAACCATTTTATTTACCAGTTCTTTATCTGACCTTATCCCTCTACCAGGTTGTTGTATTGTGACTAAAGGTATCATTTTATGTTGTATCAGGCCAAAGCAGCTTAACATAGCTGGTCTCAACACAGCCATTCATCTTTCAGGAACATGTGGACACTGGATCAGTACAAACCTCACTCATCTGCATCCATCAGGCACTGCTGAATTGACAGGTGCAAGTTAAATGCACATAACACATTTGAGGACTTTCTTAACGAAATAAACATACTGAAAGTTGAATCAGTTCCATTAAAACAGATTCTGAATGATGCTGCATACAAGCCCTCAAGGATGGGTAGTAATGCTTCTCTTTGTAAAAACTATGAGGACTAATGATCTCACAGAGGGATATAGTAATTTAAAACATTTTAAATGCCAACTGACCAAGTCATAGCTGTTCTTAGTGTTTTGTCTCAGGAAGTATTTGATGGATATTCTTCCATTCTCATCAGAGCAAGCAGAGACCAGGAAGAGAGCCTGGGAAGGTGAACTGTCTTGGGTTGATTTTTTTGGTGCAGTTTTGTTCTGTATTCCTTTCCGTTGGCATATAGCCAAAAAAAAAAAAATGTTTGTATCTTTAAGTAACCCGGAAAAGGGAGCAAGAGTGCTGGAAGGCAGAGCAGACAGTTAACAGCCAACGCTGCCACGCGATCTAGTCTTCTCGAGTCACTTCTCTCTCTCTGCTTCTTGCCGTGGGATCTCTCGTTGCTGCGTGGAGCAGAGTTACGTGTCGCAGTTTCGGCTGGCTCAGTTTGTGGTCGGAGCTTCTCACGGCTTCTTCCTCGACTCCCCTCTACGTCTTCCTGCTGCTCTGGGTGGTCCCGCGAGGGAGGGGCCGCACAGCTCCATCTCGTCCGGATTCTGGGGGGACGCGGGCTGGCAGTGGAGGCACGCCGAGCCTCTGATTCACATGGAGTGGGGACTGGTGGTGCGTTTCTTTTCTTTCAGTTTGTTTTCTTTTTGCCACTGTTAAGAACCTCCACATGGGTTTTCCTTTGTTTTCTTTTCCGGGGCGGAGTCACTGCCTTGCTGCGTGGCGAGTTTTTTTTTTTTTTGTTTGAATATCTGACGGTTACTTTTATCTGTATCCTTGTTATCTAACGGTTTACTCTTTATCTGTATCTTCACATTTGCACACCTTGTCTTGTGCGTCTGTGGCACAAGAAATCTTCACTGCAGCTGAGGCAGTAACACAAATCAGGATGGGAGGGCCAGGGCACTGCATGGCCAATGTCTTGGGTTGATGTTTGGTGCAGTTTTGTTCTGTATTCCTTTTCCGTTGGCACATATGCCAAAATGTTTATCTCTGTCTCCGTTTGGAGACAAGTTTTTCAGAGGAAAATAAATTTGATAATTTCCTACCACGAGAAATAGATGCTGGGCAAAGTGAAGAGAAAAAAAAAAAAAAGGGTTTATTAAAACAACAACAAAATAACACAGTGCCGCAGGACACGGATAAAGAGTAACAGTCAGGGAACAATGATACAGATAAAAAGTAACTTCAGATATTCAACAAAAGTAACTCGCCCGCAGCCAGGCGGCGACTCCGCCCCCGGGAAAGAAACAAAAGGAGAACCCACGTGGGCGTTCTTTGTAACGTGGCAAACGGAAAAAAACAACCGAAAGAAAGAAAGTAATACAGTCTCAGCTTCCCAGTGAATGAATCAGAGGAGGGCCTCGGCGTGCTCCGCTGTGAGCCCGGTCCACCCCGAAATCCGGACGGGATGGAGCCGTGAGGCCCCTCCCTCGCGGGAACTGCTGGAGGAGCAGAGGAGACGCAGAGGGGATGTTGAGAAGAAAGCCGCCGATGCCAAACTGAAGCCAGCAAGAACTGCGACAATGTAACTCTGTTCCACGTAGCAAAGACGAGAAAGCCGAGAGCCAGCGAGAAGCGCAGCTCGAGCACACAGACCCCGCGCCACACTGGCAGTTAAAAAACTGTCCTCGTGGCTTCCCAGCAGCCCCTGCTTCTTCCTTCCGGGTTGCATTTAAAGAGATAAACATTTTGGGCATTGTGCACAACGGAGAAGGAATACAGAACAAAACTAGCATCAAATATAACCCAAGACAATTCTTTTAAATGCAACCGGAAGAAGAAGCAGGGGCTGCCGGGAAGCCACAACGGACAGTTTAACTGCCAGTGCTGCCGCGGTCTGGCTGCTCGAGCTGCGTTTTTCCTCTAGCTCTCTCTGCTTTTTCGTCGTGGGAGTCGCTGGCTTGCTGCATGGAACAGAGTTACATTGTCGCAGTTTCTGCTGGCTCAGTTTGTTGGCTTCGGAGGCTTTTCCTCGAACATCTCCTCTGCGTCTCCTGCTGCTCCTGGGTCCCGCCGAGGGAGGGGCTGCGTGGCTCGATTCCGTCCGGGATTCCCAGGGCGGACCGGGCTGACAGCGGAGGCACGCGGAGCCCTCTGATTCATCATTCACTGGGAAGCTGAGACTGTGGTACTGTTCTTTTCTTTCGGTTGTTTTTTCCCTTTTGCCACTGTTACAAGAACCGCCACGTGGGTTTTCCTTTTGTTTTTTTTCCCCGGGGGGTGGAGTCGCTGCCTGGCTGCGTGGTGAGTTTCTTTTTTGTTTGAATTCTGACAGTTACTTTTTATCTGTATCTTGTTCTCTGACAGTTACTCTTTATCTGTGTCTGCGGGCACTGTGTTATTTTTGTTGTTGTTGTTTAAAACTACCTTTTTTCTCTTCACCTTTTTTTGCCCAGCATCTATTTTCATTGGTGGAAAAAATTATCAAATTTTTTTCATTTCAGAGGAAATTCCTGTAAATTTTTTCCTCTGAAAACATTGTCTCCAAACGGAGACAGCCATAAAGACAGCAAGCTGAGGCTTTACTGCAGACTGTCTACTAAGCTTCCCTCTCTCACCTGCTGAGCCCCACAAGAGGAAACAACAGGGGTGCACTCAGAGTCTCTGATCCCCCCAGGCATGCAGGACTATCCAATCAACCACCTACAGATTGTCTCCCACCTCCCAGACTGACCACAGCCTGACCACCAGATACCTCTGCCCTTGTTGATGGCATTTCCCTGTATGTGGTCAGGATGGAGATGTCTAACCTACAATTGTTCAACAACATTACAAATCAAATAATTTGATCCTGGCTGAAGCTGTAACCATGAGATATTATTTCACTCTTCATCTGGAATTGTGCAAGGTGGGAGAGCAGCCCTCTCACCTCCTCTTGCGCTGTGTTTCCAACTCTCCCAGCTTCTCCTGCCAGAGGTTCTCATGGACTCCACACACCCAGCACATCCTCAGTCCCAAGAATGCTCTTGGAGATTCCCTGAGCCGTGGGATTTGTTTTCAAGCAGCAGGCATTAATATAGAAATTCTCTTAGCAACAACCTAGAATAGTTAGGCACGGTATGTAATACCTGCGACAAAATGATAAGATGGTAGCTGCCAGCAAATTAATTAAAATTGCCTAATAAATGCATCCATGTTGAGCAGTTTGTGAGTGCTTCAGCTCCTAAGATGCCAGAAAAGAAAGGCACCCATTCAGCAATAATGACTCAGTAGATGTTCCCTTTCTGAATCAATATTCTCTGTCAGAAGCTATGCAGAGGCTGCTCCACTGCTCTTTGGCACCAGCAAATGTGCCAAGAGAATGCGGTGGGTGATGAATAGTATTAGTGCCTGATAAAGGATAGATAGAGAAAGGGAGGTGAGACTGGATGTACTCAGTGTATGGTGACTGGAACTTTAGGACTGAATGTTAGGAAATGCTTTATATGGAAATAAAAGGCAGTCATCTTAGATTTTAAAGGTATGCAGGCATTTCTTTCCATGACAATATCTTCTAGAACAATAGAAGGACATATTGAAGCATTGTCTCTGTCTTTACCAGGCCTCTGTGTCTTTTCTATTTCTATATCTTACATTGTACAGGTCAAAGAATAGCTTTGTGTGCTCAGCCCTCTGTCATTACTAAACAAACTGTATGAGTACAGTACCAATAACACTTGGAAAGAGCTTTCATCTTAATGGGATCAGACATGAAATTAAACCATTCATGACAAAGTACCACCTGTCATTCAAACAAAATAATGTATCTAGCAGGTTTGCATATTGCATATATTTCCAGACTTCCACACTTCAGGTTCTTGCCTAACACCTACGAGTGTTGGGGTTCTGGTACGGGCACTCAGCTGACAATTGCAGCTCCTAACAATGTTACAGGTTCATCAGCTTGTTATCATCCTTTTGCCACTTTGATGACAATATTTTTTAATGTGGCGTGCTATAATGATAACTACTTATTTTGTATAACATGCTATGTAGCACAGAAAAGCAGTCTTTTCTGGTGTAGATTAGAGCCAGCATTTTGCATGAGAATCTTAGACAGAAATATTATAATCTGCCTAAGGTTGTCTAATTATAACCACTTTTGACATCACTCTTTGTATTAGTATGTGTATTAGTATTAGTATAATCTCTTCGTGATTGTATGAGATTTAAGCAAGGTAAAAGACATTAAGAATAACATGAGCTGGTCTTACTTTATTGAGCACCCAGTTACATCTATGATGCCAGTATAAACACCAGACCTACCAGGAGATAGCACTGTGTTGCACATGTGGGTTTGTAGCTACTCAGGAAATTATAGTACAGTTGGTCATATAATATAACTTGGATTGACTGAAAATGAGAAGATGTAGTTTAAACAAAATTGAGAGATATATAAAAATAGGTTAGAATGAACATTATGAGTCTAAAAAGGAAATATCGCAATATAAAAGAAATGATAAGGTGTGAATAATGAAGAATTAAACCTGAAATCTGGAAATATTCTGAGTAAAAGATACAAAAATATTGAAAATGAGAAAAAGAAATATTCTGGACTTTAGAAATGGCTGGATAACTATCCTTTTCAGAAAGCTATTAGAAGCAGCAAAGAAGGAAAAAAAAAAGAAAAATACAATAGGACCTTTGGGCGCTCAAAGTTCAGGTTGAGGTGTATTTTACAGAGAAAATAAGAATAACTATGAGAAGTGAGATATCACAGAAATAATAAGGAAAAAAGAGTGGAATAATAGGTTTTGCTTTGCATTTGCTACAATTAGGC
>CM019236.1:616701-742667 GCA_009741485.1 Malurus cyaneus samueli | reverse complement strand
GTGTATTCAGGAGAAAATTATTGCACTATTTGTTCATTTATTCATTTTTTATACAGCATCTCCCTGAAGAGCCTCTTGGATTTCTGTTGGGTAGCTCATCTTTTCATCTGTAAGCAGCTGAAATTTGGCTGGATATAACATGCTTCTTAAGAATGAGAAAGGTCAGAAGAAAAACAATCTCTTCTTTGGGTTTTGACATGCAAGCGTTAGAAAATCAGGCTGAAAAAAAAAAAAAAAAAAAAAAAAAAAAAAAGAAAGAAAAAGAACAAGGAGACAATAGGGCCAACAACTCATCAATGTGTAGATAGTTGTGGGAAAGGAAACACACAAGGAGGTGAATATGTAGTTCGGTAGAGAGGCATTATGTCTGCACAGGACTGGAATTTGTCTGAACTATTGGATGAGGACATTGGGAACTGAGCAGCTTGTGAGAATTGGATTTATATCAAAGAAGCAAATTCCACACTTCTGGAGTAGTACTTTTTGTCAGCTTTCAGGTGGGATGTTATAAATGGATGAATATCTACAAACTTTCTAGCAGAGATGTATCACTTTTGAGTCACTGACATCCCAAACATAGATTAAGAAGTAACTGAAAGAGCTAATGGCATATCTTACTTGTTCTTGTGCATGATAAGTGACAGATGTCTTGCCAAATAAACACCAGCCTACCAGGATAAGCACTGTGTCACATGTGGCGTTTGATAAGCTACTCAGGAAATTAGTACAGTGGTCATATAATATAAACTTGGATTGACTGAAAATGAGAGATGTAGTTTAAACAAAATGAGAGATATATTAAAAATAGGTTAGAATGAACATTATGAGTCTAAAAAGGAAATATCGCAATATTAAAGAAATGATAAGGTGTGAAAATAATGAAGAATTAAACTGAAATCTGGAAATATTCTTGAGTAAAAGATACAAAAAGTATTGAAAATGAAGAAAGAGAATATTCTGGACTTTAGAAATGGCTGATAAGCTATCCTTTTCAGAAAGCTATTAGAAGCAAGCAAAGAAGGAAAAAAAAAAAAAGAAAATACAATAGGCACCTTTGGGCGCTCAAAGTTCAGGTTGAGGTGTATTTTACAGAGAAAATAAGGAATAAACTATGGAAGTAAGTAATCACAGAAATAATAAGGAAAAAAGAGTGAATAATAGGTTTTTGCTTTGCATTTACAATAGAGAGAACCAAATTTAGGTAGTTTTAATAGTTCTAGTCTTAAGAGAAGAAAAAGAAAAAAAAAAGAAAAGAGCAGAAGAAAGAGAAGGAGTAAAAAAGGAAAGAAGCAGTAAAACGTAAAAGAGAAGAGAAAAAGTAGAAAGAAGAACAAGAAAGAGAATAGAAAGAAAAAGAAGAAAAAGGAAGGTAGAGAAAAAAGTAAGAAAAGATAAAAGAGAGAAAGATAAATGAAGAGTGCAGTAAGAGAAAAGCAAAGTAGAGAAGGAAGAATAGAAGCAAGTAAAGTGAAAGCAAGAGAAAGAAAGATAGAGGAAGAGAAGAAGAGAGAAAAAGCAGAGTCACCATACAAACGTGGAGTACGTGCCAGTTCACCTTTAGCCTTTCTCGTATCTATACCTTATCAGCACTAATAACTATTCATCACCAAGCACCGCATTTCTGGCACATTGCTGCGCTTGCCAAAGAGCAAGTTGGAAGCGAGCCTCCTGCAAAGCTTCTGACAGAGAATAATTGATTCAGAAAGGGAACATTCTACTGAGGTCCATTATTGCTGAATGGGTGCCTTTCTTTCTGGCATAACTTTAGGAGCTGACAGCACTCACAAACCTGCTCAACATGGACTGCATTATAGGCAATTTTAATTAATTTGCTGGCAAGCATACATCTATTTCATTTTGTCGCAGGTATTACATACCGTTGCCAACTAAGAGCAGGAAATATCTAGTGATGGTATGCTTAAGAGGAAATGTCATATATTAATGCCTGCTGCTTGAAACAAAATCCCACGGCTCAGGGAATCTCCAAGAGCTTCTTGGGACTGAGATGTGTGGATGTGTGGAGTCATGAGAACCTTGCAGGAAGGAAGCTGGGAGATTGGAAACACACAGGCAAAGAGGAGGTAGAGGGCTGCTCTCCCCACCTTACATTCCAGATGAAGAGTGAAATAATATCTCATGGTTACAGGCTTCAGCCAGGATCAAATTATTTGATTTGGTATGTTGCTTGAACAAATTGTAGGTTAGACATCTCCATCCTGACCACTACAGGGAAATGCCAATCAACAAGGCAGAGGTATCTGGTGGTCAGGCTGTGGTCAGTCTGGAGGGTGGGAGAGACAATCTGTAGGTGTTGATTGATAGTCCTGCATGCCTGGGGATCGGGACTCTGAGTGCACCCCCTGTATGTTCCTCTTGTGGTGGCTCAGCAGGGCAGTAGGAGGAAGCTTAGTAGACAGTCTGCGAGTAAGCCTCAGCTATGCAATGCTTGATAGGCTGGTGTCTCCGATTTGGAGACAATTTTTCAGAGGAAAAAATTACAGGGAAATTTTCCTCGTGAAATGATAAAAAATTGATAATTTATTCACACCAATGAAAATAGATGCTGGGCAAAAAAAGGTGAAGAGAAAAAAAAGGTAGTTTTAACTTAACTAACACAAAAAAATAACACAGTTCCCGCAGACACAGATAAAGAGTAACTGTCAGAGGAACAAGGATACAATAAAAGAGTAACTGTCAGAGTATTCAAACAAAAGAACACTCACCACGCAGCCCAAGAGAGCGACTTCCACCCCCCGGAGGAAAAAAAACATAAAGAAAACGCCACGTGCGGCATTCCAGTGTAACAAGGTGGCCAAAAGGGAAAACACAACCAAAGAAAGAAAAGAGAACATACCACAGTCTCAGCTTCCCAGTGAATGATTGAACAGAGGGCTCCCGGTGCCTCCACTGTCAGCCCCGGATCCGCCCATGCGGGAATCGGAGCGGAGCAATCGAGCCACGAACAGCCCCTCCCTCGGCGGGACCAAGGAAGCAGCAGGAGACGCAGAGGAGATCGTTCGGAAAGGAAAGCACTCCGAAGCACGAAAAAACTGAGCCAGCAGAAAATGCGACAAATGTAATTGTTCCATAGCAAGCCAGCGGACTACCACGACGAAAAAGCGAGAGAGAGCTAGAGAGAAAACGCAGCTCGAGCAGCCAGACGGTCAGCATTGGGGGGCGGGGTGGGACAGTATAAAACAGTCCGTTGTGGCTTTCCCGGCCAGCCCCTGCTTCTTCTTCCGGGTCTGGCATTTAAAGGATTGTCTTGGGTTGTTATTTAGTTGCTAGTTTTGGTTCGTCAACTATCCTTCTCCGTTTGGCAACATATGCCCAACAATGTTCATATCTCTAATAGCAAACCCGGAAGAGAAAAGCAGGGTGCGACGTCGCTGAGGGAGCACAAGAGGGACGAAGTTTAACTGAAGCAGGTGGCTGGGCGATAGAGAGACCAAATTTAGGTAGTTTTAATAGTTCTAGTCTTAAGAGAAAGAAGAAGTTGAGCAGTGAGGTAAGAAGAAGATGGAATGGAAACAAAGATTTGGGAATTTAAAATTTAAATCACATAAGACATTCAAGACAAGAAAAAGAATGGGGGACATGGTGGATCAGCACCCATCACAGTACAAGACCAGGAAAGTGAAGTTGCAGGTCCAAAAACAAGGACTTCCTATACATCTTTCCAAGAAAAGTAATGTTGCATGACTGCAGAAGAGCTAAAATAGACTGTGACATTGAGGAGCAAAGAAAAGAGACTTGAATGACAGGACTCTTAGACTATTTTCAGCACTATTAAAGGATTTAGACAGAAGGCCACGCAACAGATACTTTGTAAAGGTGAATCATGATAGACCAACCTATTATCCTGCTTTACTAAAATACTAGTTTTCTTTAAAAAATAAACTAGATTAAATATTTGTTAAAACAGTAAAATGTGATATTTCCATGTTGTTTAATAATGTGCCATGTAGGAAGCTATTAGAATGGTGAAAATAGGAGTGAGCAAAATTTCAAGACATGCTTTAAACTAGCCAGAAAGGAGATAAAATAATGCATTTCTACAAAGAAAGCTACAGGAGCATAGATTTGCCAATGTGGCCTCTTATCAATACATTTCAGAGCAGCTATTAATTCATTCTCTTACCATGGCACAGAAAACAGGGCTGTGGAATGAATGTCAATCAGAGCATCACAGAGGAAAAATTCTAGAAGTAAGTGAGATTGATGCTACAAGACAGGATTAAAATTAACCACCCAAATGCAAGATCAGGAACCTGGAAATCAAGCAAATTTCTACTGAAAACAGGGAGCTTATCAGCTGAAAATAATGTAACAGGAGAAAAACTTAGATATCCTGACGCTTCTGAGGATGGCAATGTGCTGCAACTGCTACTGTGTGGGTGTGTGGAAGAAAAACAAGCAAATAAAACCAAGGTTGTGCAAGGAGCAGTGATGGAGAGACAAGGCCCTGGGGAGACAACATCCACACACAGCTCTGGCTGCTGGCTTGAGAGGAATATGAGTTAAAGCAGAAACAGGTACAGGAAAGACAACTGTAAGCACTAAGAAAGACAATTGGAAGAACGGTACCGTTTGAGAGTGGAAGAAAATACAGCTCATCGTGTTTAGCAAAAGAAGGCTAAAATGGACTATGGCTGCCAGTTGTAAGTATGGGCAAAGAAGAGGTGGCATTCAACATAAATTATATGTTAGAAGGAATCAAATGGCCTTAAATAGCGACAGCCTGAGAATCAGAGGATTTCTATCCACCTGAGAAGGGACCTTCAACACAAACTTCCAGCAGAAGCACTGGGAGCAAGTAACCTGACTGGCTGTAGGGTGGATCTGAATAAAGCCATGAAAGGAGTGGTATGAGATTCGTTTTTGAGTCCACAGAGTTGAATTGACCCTTCTAGGATGTGCCATACATCCTTCCATCTCATAATGAGAGAGCTGGAGGCACAGTGTGCAAAGCCCCTGCTGGATCCCCCATTGCTGCTGACTCCCCCTTAACTGAGACACCCACCCTCGGCACAGGGCAGCTCCTAACCTAGACTACAACATCGTAACACCTTAAGGAATTCCCATTTTCCTGTCAGATCTATGTTCCATGGGGAGTAACAGAGCATATTATCAGGACTGATTAAGTGTCAGTAATGGGGATTTCTATATTCTTTTATATTTCTTTTAATGATTTCTATATTCTCACAGTCCCTGATCATCCTTTGTGACTATGTTTTCACAGCCATGCATGTAAACTCACAAAGCCTACAATTTTCCACACTGGAAAAATGAAAATAATTCAACTAAATTACAGTCTGGTGTGAATGCAAATGCTAAAGCAGTTGATAATGGTCTCTTGATATTTTCCATTTTAAAGCCCAGGACATCCTGACCTGGCCCCTACCTCTAATGCATTTGCTTTCTGTCGGCCAGTATGGCTCTCCTGTGATTGTGCTGCTGCTCTGTACAGCCCCGGCAGGAGGTTGTGTATTTCTTCCAGCCAAAGATGGGCAAGCTGATGGCTCAGGAAATGGGTAATGTCTCTGGCAGTTGAAGTGTTGGATGTGATGGGGTTGGATGTGATGCCTGCAAAAGGTGATGACAAACACGGCAGTCCACGTGTGTTGATGAAAACTTTACCTGTCCCACCTCTGGTGACACATTAGCTGAGCTGGAGGTTATGTGCACATGGAGATTGAACGAGCAGCCCCCAGGAGTGTCCCAGTGCAGCTGGAGCTGCACTTGCAGAGGTCACCTTGCACATATTCTGCTGCTATCAGAGATATCTACATCTATACATTCAGCATCTTTCTTTGTTTCACTTGAACAATTGAACACTGTGTTGGTGCACACAGCCTGCATCCAGGAAAATTCCTCCACCCCACTTTCACATGCACAAAACTTTCATTCCTCTCTTGACAGGGAAGTAAGTTTCTTGTCATTGAGTTTGATGTAGTCAAATTGACATGTATTATTAAATCTTACCTAGCAGCTGACATTAAATTGGAATGTACTAAAGAGAAAATGGCTAGCAATATTGTTTTCTCAATTTGCACAATAACGTACTTTAAAACAGAATAAATATTGACTGATTCTGAAAACCTGCAACTTTCAAATGCCAGAGCATTCCTGTATTTTAATTCTTCACAGAAAAATTGTCACTTGCATAATGTGGGGGAAAAATACAGTTTCAATTTTCATATGTTGTAGCATTGTAGAGAATGATCTCATTTCTTGTAATGTTGTATCCTGTCCCCAAACCAATAAATATTTTAAGCATTTAATGCATTTAATACATCAACTCTGCTGTAACAAAGTACAGAAGAACCTATGCAATGGTGTCAAAGATATCTCGTGTATCAAGGGAGCCAGAGCAACCTCTTGGGTGATTCTCCACCTTGAAATTTAACTTTACATCTTATCTGATAGCAAAGCAAGAAGTGAATCAATTCCCTGTTCTCCCAGGAAACCATATGCTGCTTTTGCTGGTAGAAATTAAATTTTTCTAGCAGATAGATGCTGTCCCTTTTTGCACCCTGTGAAATTTCACTACTCTTTATCAGAAAATAAGAGAAAATCATTAGGATTCAATATGTGATTTAATGACACAAAAACAACTTCAGTTAAATTCATCCAGACAAATTGATGCAGGCAGATTTAGTCCTTGCCTTAAAAGTAATGGCTTGCACTTATACGTATAAAATAAATTATTATATTCCTTTCTTTAAGTTTAAGATATTTAAGGGGGAGTAAGAAGTCAGATACCTCGGTATGAAATTTCATAGGACTAAAACTATGTCTTTATAAACCCCAATGAAACACGCCATCCGTTCTGATTTTACACTGGAAACTCTTGTGTATAAAAAAAAATATAAAAAAAAAAAACAAAGAAAGGAGAGAGTTTATATTTCATTTTTTTCTGTGTCTGCAGACAAGTGGACATTAGGGGCATGCACACACATGGACACACTTGGATACTGTTAGTACTAACATTTGAGTAATCAAATTTGAATAAATCAAATCCAACAGTATCACTAAGACTGGAAGCCTCATCAATACAGATAAGGATCACAAGACCATTTCAGAAGCACCTTATGATGTTAGGGATGACTGCAGTACAATTTGCATTAAATGTATGGTCAGAATGAAGGTCATCTGCTGAGACATCAATGACAGGAACTCTGGCCAGAATGCTCGTTACATAAGATTACATCAACGGGCAACAACACACCAGCAAAACAAGAAAAGGTTTTTTGGTATCAGAAAAGCAGGGCTGCAATCTGAACCACCAGCAACGTGCACACCTTGTGAAGTTGGCAGAAAGGGGCTCAATGCCTTTAGCAGAGAAAATAAAGACTAAAGGAGATTTTTTTAAAAACAGGGGGATAGAGAAGTGCTATTTAAGGTAAGGGACAATGGAGGTACAAGAACCTATGTATGTAAGATTGACAGGCACAAATATAAGATGGCAATAAGATGGAGCCTTCCCCAGGGGAGTAAAGTGCTTAAACAACCCTTGATATGTTTATGAATACTGAGGAAAGGAAACCAAATATTTCTAGATGGAAAGAACAACCACACAAAAATTCAGCAAAATTATGCAACATTGACAACTGATATTCAAGAGAGATCTGAAACCAGTATAGTAAGGTTATTTTACATGAGAAAAGAAGCTGTAAAGATCTGTGAGTAAAATAATGCGACTGATAGTTGTTTTAACCCAAGGCAGGTTACCTAGATGTTTAATCTTGAGTATTCATTTGAGAAATTGTAGGAAAAAAAATCTTGTTAGTATACCCTGTTCTAATGAGCATCATGTCTACTGGTGTCTTTTAGAGGCTGATTTATTAAAAGTAGTTTTACTTTGCTGCCTTCAGTCAGGCTCCTGTCCACATTAAACTAGAGCTCTAGAAACTGGAAATCCGAACTGAGTTTTACTGTTTTAGTTACTATTTTTAAGATCAGCTGTTAAGGAGCTTTTGATATGCTATGTATCAAATATCAAAACCAGATCTCCTTAATTTTAGTCTTCCATTTCTCCCAGTAGCATATCTAATGGTATTTCTAGTGTTAGGAACTAATTCCATGGTTCTTTTTGTCCTAATGGACTCAGTTCCCTTTCATAATTTTTCTTCAATTCTTTTTCTTTTGGATATAGCATAAGTTCCTTGTCACTTGTAGCAGTCAATCCCTTGCATCAGGCTATCTAATTCAAAAGGGGATCACAATCCTTGAACTCTCCCATATCAACATTTTTGGCACTGAAGTTCAAGGTTTTGAAAGAAACTGGAGATAAGCAAAGGTTCTTTGAGCTACCCTTGCTGTCATAGCAACCCACAAACTTCATAGAGGGACCGAGTGTGATGTGAAAGGTCTCTGCAAAGTCCCCATGAGCCGGGTGGAGAGAATGGAAATCTCCACTCTGGTATGCAGAAGGTGAAGCTGAGTGCTCTGTGTGATTTGCATAGCCACCGAGGTGCCCTTTCTGCACTTGGGGAGTTTGGCAAGCATTCATTATGGTGTAACAATCCTCTAAAGAGGTGCTCTGCTGTTTTTCTGTGCTTTTTTCTTCTTTGAAGAATAAGGTGTTTTGATTTATTTAACAGCAGAAATCAAGAGGCCATATATATTTAACCTAGGTTTAACCCAGGTTCTAAACTCCTCACTGAACTCTTAAATGAAGCCAGGAAGCCTTTGGGTGGTGTGTGTCCTGCCAAGCTTGACCTCTGCCTTCACAGCAATCTGCCTCCTCCCATCTTCAGCTTTCACAAAATGAAAGCACAGTAGGGGACAGTAAGAAGAGGCAAGAGAAAAAGAAAGAGAAGGCCCTAAGTGTTCATATGGCAAAGGTGACTTTCTTCAGAAGAAATGCAATAGTAATTCAGGCTGTTGAATAAAGACGCAGCTGTCATTGACTTTTAATTTTAACCTGCCATATACTTACACCCTTTTTGTCCTAAAGCTCTGCATCTAGAAAGTGGAATTTTGATGCAAGTATTTATCAGATGTTGGTGCAATGACTACCATAATAATTAGCTTTACTGAATCACGCCATACAATAAAACACAGGTCACTGGGGGCAAAAAGGTAACCTTGGAAGGTTACCTTTATTTACCTAAATAGGGATTAACCTAGGTGACAAAATTAGTAATTCTTATTTGATCTCAAAAGCTATTTAGGTGTGCAACTGCTCTTTGGATGCAGTCACTGTGGACTTGCAATGACGTCTTCACTTTATCAGGCCATGGTGGGATTTTTTTCCTCTGAAGCATCACTTGATTTATTTCTCAGACACAACAATGAACACTGAGCATCTCCTCCACATCTCCTGTGCTCAGGAGCATATCTTCCCTTTTGTGCCAACGTGCTCACTGCCACCTGAGGCTGCTCCCTTACATCCCTGTTGGTGACTGTATGAGAATAAAGGGAAACAGGGTGCTAAGGAGGGACGACTCTGCTTTCCCAATCATATAAACACATTCCTGCCATTTTTATATGGTCTATATGTGTTTTGCATGGAAGGAGAATAATGGGAAATTCCATTTTAAAGGAAATTGGAACAAATAATAAATACAACTTTGTGAAAATGACCCAGGAGAAGAAGGGAGATCTGGGAAGAAATGCAGAGAACTGCAGCCTGGCAGCCTGTTTCAACCCTTCCTGTCCATGGAAATCAAACAGAAAAAAGGGCTGCAGCTCAAAAAGCCCCAGGTCCTCTGGGAGCTCCCACCAGCTCAGCAGCCTCACCAGCGCGACTGCATTACCGACACCCTCATTACACAAAAACCCAGTGTTACTCTCTGCCTCGCTCCACGGCACAGCTGCCTTCTTGTGGGTTGTGGTTCTCCTGTCTGCTTCCCTCTCAGCAGGGATGGAAGGGAACAGAGTGGGATTTGGGATCCCTGGGGAGAGACCAGCCCTGCTGGCATGGGGGCATTGCAGTCCTGTGGTGCTGCACCCCTCGCCACTGGGCAGAGAGCCACAGCTTCACAACCTGCTCTAGCATTGGCAAAGTACATCTGCACGGTCATCATAACCCCTGGAGAAACTCTGAGCTCCTCTTCATCAGGTTTAGCTGGAAAACAAAACGAATAATTGAAAAAGAAAAACATAAGACCTAAATATTATGCATGCCCTTATTTATCTCATTCTAGTGAGTGTTTTAGTCCCTGTCTGGTCAGAACATTAATTATCTTCATAAATACAGCAGAAGTTAAATCATAAGCACTCGTGACTACAGAAACAGTGCAGTGATCAAGCCTAAATGAACATATAAATTTTATTAATGGATTATTTATACAACTCCATACATTATAAATCAAACAAAAAAACCTATTTCCATCTTTTAAGGTTGCAATTTAAAAGCTTTAACTTTATTGAGGATAATTTTTATTAAGTTTAAAACTTCTTTTTTGCAGTAATGAGACCGTTATGGGAATAATATAATCTAGGTTGTCATGAAGCACCTCAGCTTGTTAAATAAGTTAATAAATGACTATGCATTAATCAAAGTGACAAAGCTATGGAGGGCTGAGGATGTGAGACAATTCTGGTGATAATATTAATTAGTATTTAATTAGAAACTTAGGGACCATAAATAAA
The DNA here is from genome assembly GCA_009741485.1 of Malurus cyaneus samueli. Taxonomy (NCBI): domain Eukaryota; kingdom Metazoa; phylum Chordata; class Aves; order Passeriformes; family Maluridae; genus Malurus; species Malurus cyaneus. Next base: position 732,065 of record CM019236.1, on the reverse strand, counting down.
AAATCATGGGATAGACATTTATGCAAATTGCTTTGAGTAGTATTTGCTTTAGGAAAAAACTCTTTCCTCCTTTCACCATTCCCTCCTTTCTCTTTGTATTTCTTTCCACACTGTACAGAGCAGAGATGCAATGATATCACATGAATATAAATAAGCCCATACTGGGTTTAATTTTTCCCAGTTAGGAAGGTCTGTATGTGGATTGTGTTTTTCCCTCTCTAGCTTGAATGGAAGATCAATTTTTTCAGATTCCTAATTTCCAGACACACAGAAAGAACAAAAAAACCCCAGAGAACAGAAAAGGGATGGGGTTTTATTTCTGTTGTTTTACTCAAGGTACATGTCACCTTTCCGTAAGGAAGAATTGATGTCACCATGATACTGCAGTGGCAATGTCTCTGTACACAGCAATGTCCTGTTCACAGGCAGGAGACTCACTCATTATGTCACAGAGCAGAAGAAGTGTCTACAATTACAGCTCTTTTGTTTTTTCCTCCCCCTAAGGTGCTCATTTCTAAAGGGCTAGTTTCTGATAAAGAGGTAATACATCACTCTGTTAGGTATTTCAGGCTGTTTTCCTGCAGAGCAGCCTTTATGATTTGTTACACTTACACAAGAACATTACCTGCAGTAAACTTGCTTTTTCTCTTCACCAGCCTGTTTCTGTCATGGCTCATTTAGGGGTGAACATGACTGACTGAAGCCAATGTTACCCACAACAGACAAGTGCAGACCTACAGTTCAGTCAGTCCCTTCTTTAAGACAACGTGGAGGGTTTGAAGTAATGGGACAATAAAGTGGAGAGAGAGGCAATCAGGGTCAAATTGATCCAATTCTTAGTGTATAAAAGGGATTCTGCCTAATAACACCCAGCTCTTTTTTGCTCTCCAAACACATTAGACCTTAAACCTGTCTAAAACTGGCCTTGAAGGGAATGTGTGACTGACATGAAAATGCTGAAGTTTTGAGGTGGTTTCTTCAGGCATTTCCTTCCAAAGCCTTCCATTTTTTAGTGAGGTATTTAGATTGAAAAGCCCATTGATGACATAAAGTTTGTTCTTCTTTTCATTTTATTATATACTTGTTTAACAAATAATTGCATCTGTTAATAAAATTAAACCTGATAAATGAATGAGGCAGCTCCCTTCAGTGACTCCCAATTCCCATTTCCAATATAGCAAACTGAGTTCCTGAATGTATTTCTTTATATTAAGTCTCCACAGAACACTGCAGTTAACACAAATATTCCTTCAAAATTACCAAATCTGCTTTCTGTGCTGGCAATATGTGTTGGGCTCGGGCAATTTCAATAGCAGATTTTACTGAACTTCCAGAAGATAAAGAGATGAGCAGTAGTCACTAAAGACCCAAAAGGAACTGTGCAATCTTAAAGCATTAAGATAACAAACCTTTTCGTATTCTTACTCTCCTCCACCTCCTATTAATAAGTCCAGAGTTGTATATAACATTCCAACTATAATCTATCTATCTGCTCTATCTATCTATATCTATCTATCTATCCATCTATCTATATCTAATCTCTATCTATCTAATCTATCTATCTATCTAATCTAATCTATCTATCTATCTTCTAATCTATCTTATCATAATCTATCACTATCTATCTATCTATCTATCTATCTATCTATCTGTCTATCTAATCTATCTATCTATATCTATCTATCTATCTATCTATCTTTATTTTATCTATTTATCTATCTATTTATCTATCTATCATCTATCTATCTATCTATCTATCTATCTATCTCTCTATCTATCTGTCTATCTATATCTATCTATCTATCTATCTATCTATCTATCTATCTATCTATCTATCTATCTATCTATCTATCTATCTCTATATTTCCATTCATCCATCCGTCCATCCATCTAGGTGTCTATCTATCCTTTTTTGGGGTTTTTGGTGGATTGAGACAGCTCTACATATTTCAGTATTGAGAAAGGTTTGGAAATTTTTCCCCTCTGTCTCACATTTCCCAACCACCATTTACTTTACATATTGAATGAACAAAAAAAACAGATTTACCACCCTCTTTCTCCAGCACAAACCCAGAAGTAGGAAGCCAAGCCTGCTGTGCGAACCATGAGTTGCTGTGTTGGTTTTACGGTTTTCTAAAAAATTTTCTGTGAACCCAGCAAAAAGGGTAACACGTTCAGTAGTGTCATTTTTGCTTGCAGGTGCTGATCTGCTTGAGGTTCTAGCAGCCCTAGCTGGTTTTCCCTGAGCAGCGTGGCCTCAGAAATCTGAAAGTGCGCACCAAAATTCTCATCTGCAGCTTCCACCTTTTCCCAGGAATGAATACAGGCTCTAGAGTGCTCTAGAGAAGAAAGAAACAAGAGAGAAGATGAGACGTGCTTCAGTACCTAGCTGTCTTTTGGGTCAGCCTTGGCACCCTTCCACGCATTCCTAGCAAAATCTTGGCAATGTGGTTAAACACAGGTTAGTACAGTGAAGGTGTCAGAAATCAGAGATGAAAAGAGGATTTGGATGCACCCAACTGAGCTTCTGCTGTCCCCAAGAGGGTCAGGCTGCAACAGACAGGATCAGGTGTGCTTCAGAGGTAGGGATTCTTTGTACACATGATATTTTGGAAATGTCCCTCTTCTTGTAAGGCTTCTCCTGTGAGCTTGCATAGTCAGTGAGAATTTTTACTTTAAAAGACATAGTGTTTCTGTGCAGTTCTCCACAGACAAGGTATTTACCTCTCTCGTGTTCTTGCTCAGCTCATGAAAAGTATATTTGACATTGGTAGTCAAGGGCAGGGCACTGAGTTTGATCCCACAGCTCTGTAAGTAGCAGGACATTTTCTGTCTCCTGTGCTCAGTTTGGATCTTTCAATCACTCCAAAAGCCAGCGCATGCAGCCCTCCAGAGGGAAGCATGCTGGCCATGATCCATGTGGTCCCATGCTGTGGATGCTGTCTACCTGGCTTTCGGCAAACATTTTGATAATGACTCCGACAGCTCTCTCCTGGAAAAGCTGGCAGCCTGGCTTGGACAGGTGCACTCTTCACTGTGTTAAAACTATTGAGGTGGCCGGGCCCAGAAAGTGATGGTGAATGGAATTACACCCGGCTGGTGAACAGCCCAGAGTGATGTTCCCCAGGGTTCAGCAGTGAGGCCAGATGTTTAATATCTTTATTGATAATCTGGATGAGGGAATAGGATACACGATCAGTTTGTACACAAAACCGAGATGGGTGGGAAAGCTGATCTGCTGGAGGATAGGAAGGTTCTGCAAAGGGATCTGGACAGGCTGGATCATGGGCCAAGGCCAATGGTGTGAGGTTTGTCGTGGTTCTAAAACTTTGGCTGAACGTCGAAGCACCCTCAACGTTCCCCCCATCCCAAAAAGGCAGAGTGGAGAGCAAAAGCTCAATTAACACCAAAATTTATGGCTCTCTGATAAGATAGCATAACTGAGAGAAAGATACATTTATGCTCCAGAAATAGCCAGACAGGATGAATAACTTTAGTTGCAAAATAGTTTATTACTAAAAACTACTAAGAATACTACCACACCGGGGAGGGGAACAGAGAAAGGGAAAACATTACAAGAAGAAAAAAACAGACATTTTAAGATGCCTGTTATTCTTTCTGCGAACCTGTCTCTCCCAGGTCCCTCCACCCCTCCATGCCTTCCCAATGCATGCGGGGCGGGGATGAAAATTTTAACACAGATCAGACTACTCATTATGGTTATCATCCAGCATGATAGGAGAAGAATCCTTACAGCTCCAAGCTGTGGAAGATCTTTTCCCAAGAAACAGTCAGTGTATAACTGCTGGTGGCAAGGGATTATTTTCCTTTAGCTCATGGGAGAAAGGGAAACAGTCTTCTAAGGCTGGCTGCTTCATTCTGAGGGCAAGGCCACTCTCATCGCCTGGAAGAACACAGCTTCTTCTAAGCATCAGTTTGCTTCAGACATGAGGCGGGGGTGGGGCAAGCCTCTTCCCCATTTTTGGCTCCTGATCACTTCAGTCCAGTCCTCAAAGGCCAGGGTTTGTTTTTTCTTCCTCAGAGCAAGGTCGCTCTCCTTTTCTATACAGGTGTCCCATTGATGAAATAGTCCTTTCAAGAACAGCTTGTTTTCTCCAGGTTCAAGCACCACAGCATTTGTCTTCTTCTTATTGTGATCTTTGGTCTCCATTTTTTCTTATATCTCCTCATCCTTCTGCTCTGTCCTCCCCCAGTACATGATACTAAAACTACATACTAACAACCTAGAAACTAATGGCGGCCGCACTCTGTCTTGTTTTAAATTGTTCTTAAGTACAAGACCCTATGTCATCACAGAGGTGTAACCAACCTGTGCAATTGGCCCAGGCCTGGTGGGCAGCCTGTCATCAACTCAGAGCAAATGGATTGGTTCTAAAACACAGGAGGCAGGGCTCCTTTTGTCTGTAGAAGAAGGAGAAAGCTCCAGAACTTTCTCACAGGACCATCTTTGTGGTTTCTTGTCCCATCCCCCACCACCAAAAAAAAACGAGCAAAATTAGACAGGTTCAACAAGGCCAGGCTGGGTCCGCCTTGGCTCACAACAACCCCAGGCAGTGCCACAGGCTGGGGCAGAGGGCTGGAAAAGGACCTGGGGTGCTTGACAGCAGCTGAACATGAGCCAGGGTGCGCCCAGGTGCCAAGAAGGCCAATGGCATCGTGGCCTGGATCAGCAATGTGTGGCCAGCAGGAGCAGGGCAGGGATTGTGCCCCTGTCCTGGGCACTGCTGAGGCCACACCTCGAGGGCTGTGTCCAGTTCTGGGCCCCTCCCTGCAGGAAGGAACTGAGGGGCTGGAGCGAGTCCAGAGAAGGGCAACGGAGCTGGGGAAGGGTCTGGAGCACAAATCCTGTGAGGAGCAGCTGAGGGAGCTGGGGGTGTCCAGCCTGGAGAAAAGGAGGCTCAGAGTGAACTTGTCACTCTCTGAACTGCCTGAGGGAGGCTGGAGCCGGCTGGGGTTGTTCTCTTCTCCCAGGCAACCAGAGACAGGATAGGAGGAAATGGCCTCATGCTGCAAGGGGAGGTTCAGGTTGGACATCAGGAATTTCTTAATGGGAAGGATTGTTAAATATTGAAACAGGTGGTCCAAGGAAATTATGGAATCACCATCCCTAGAGGTGTTCAAGAAATGTCTGGGTGTGACAGTGCTATGGTTTAATTAACAGATTGGTGATCAGTCAAAGTTTGGGCCTGATGATGTTGGAGGTCTCTTCCAACCTAAATGATTCCGTAATTCTATGACTTGTTCTGTACCTCATCTTCGCAGAGTTCTCAGTTAGAGAAGCCCCATGAATTAGGAGCTCTTCATAAACACTGCTCTTTTAGGGGGTTTAGGTATCTGAATACCTGAACCTCTGACTGCTCTTGTCTAAGACAGAGCAGTGATTGCCCAGGTGACATTTCAGCGAATCATTAGCCGGTCTTTTCAACTGGCTGCCAGAAATAGATACTTAAAAAACCTAACCCTAATTCACATTTTTGTGAAGTTATGTCTTTCTAACAGGATAGGCAGAAGAAGAAAAGAGAGAAATAAGTGATCCTGAGTGCACTATTTATGTCCAGCTGCCTTCAAACACAGGGAAATGAATGTGATGGCACAGGAGGGGTCTTCCAATCCCATGTGCCTGTGCAAGCAAAACAGCTCCAGTTAAAAGAATAGAAAATTTTATACAGACAAATAAATTATACCCTTCCTGAGCTTTATGTACCCACACTGATGGCTAGTCAAAAATCTATAATTACCTTTCTGGTTCCAGAAAACATTTTAGTACACACTGGAATATGGCAAGCTTTCACAGTTTAAAATCTTACTGGGGAGAAAACACCTCATGTACAACACATGTAATTGTATATAAAAGTTCACACCCTTTCATTTGTTAATGCCTGTTTTTTTGGTGTTTAAGTTTGATTTTTGTGGGGATGGGAGGATGAAAGCAAGAGCTGGAATGCTTCATATAAAGCTAAGGCAATAAACAAGGTAGTCTCTCAAGTCCTTCACTTCTGTTCAGGCAAATGATGGAAGTGATCTGGATACAATACCAAGCAAAATCTGCTTTTCAGCTTCTGCTCTGAAGTTTGAGGTAGCCAAGGCTCATTTACCTCACCAGGGAGAGGATTTGATGCAGTGATCACTGAGTGATCAACACCATGGTGGGCACAGGATCTGTTCACATCAGGAACTGCAGGAGCATTTCAACACAGGCATCCCTCTGCACCGTGATGCTGGGCAAGTTGAAACACTGAAAATGGACCCTTTCAGTTCATCTATTTAATGTTTTTGCATTTTCCAGGATTTAACCAGTGAACTCTCATAGCACCTCTTGGAAACAGGCAAAAGGCAAAGTCCACACACGTGGCCCCATGGAGAGGGAAGATGTAGAGAGGACTTTTGCCACCTCTGAAGGCTCTATGTGTCCAGCTGCATGCCTTCCTGCTCCACTGCTCATCCAGTCACAGTTATAAAAAATCAGTCTTTATCTCTCCCCTACCAATCCTGATTATGTAGTCACAGGCTAAAGTGGCAACCCACTAGTCCCTACACTGGGCTGTTTTGTGTGTTTACTGATTTTGCCTGGTCAGATTTTTACTTGTGCTGTGAACACAATGAACAGTGTTCAAAGGCTGGGCAAGAACACAGAGAGAAAATAGCACAACCACAGAGTCCCAGATTTCAGTTTGCTTTGATAGATTGCTGATGTTAAATATATTGCCAATATCATAGGAGGCATTCTGAGGCTTTTTCAGAGGCACTTTTTCTTGCAGTTTTCCAGTTTTATTTTTCACATAGTCCTTTTCTATACAGATTCTTGAATTTGCTCTCCAGTCCCTGAGAGATGGGAGGGAGAGTCTGCATCAACACATAAAGATGAATTTCAGGCTCCTGACTCCTTCCTAATCACTGCATTCTACAAGGTGCAGCCTGATAAACTTCTGGGTAAGATAAAACAAGAAGGTAAACACTGAAAGTGTGAGATGAAAACTCACATCTTGATGAGAATGCCTGCTTTGAGATAGGAAAACTTAATGGGGATCAAAAACCAGTGGGAAATGGGTTGGGGAGGCATGTTCCAGAAATTCCCCCAGTCTGCCTTTTTTGGAGGCAGGATAGCTCTTCAGGGGGTCATTTATCAATCTGGAGAGAAACAAGGACATTCCGGGGACTGCAAACAGAGGGTGTGATAGCCCTGCCTGCTGTGGCTACCTGGCGGCTCCGGGAAATGTGGGGAGGATACAAAGGTCTCTCCCCAGGATACAAAGGCTCTCACCCAGAGCTGGCCCAGCCATGCAGGGATGGTGAAGAGACTCTGGCAGCAGCACATGCCAGGGATGAGCTGGAGGGGCTGCCTGACTGCAGCCCTGCCCAGGGTTTGGTACTGCATGCATCTAAAATCACTGCAACGGGGCACAAACACCAGGTTAAGGTATGTCTGTGCTGGAAACACCTTGAAGCATTTTACATTTCTGAAGAGCACATTAATGAGAAGGTAGAGAGTAAGTTATTAGCCCTTTAAAGACTAAAATAAAGCTTTTCTAAACCACATGAAATACAGATTTGCTTGAATAACAATATTTGAACTTTTTAATCTTGCCTGAACTTCCAAGTTATCTTGCTCTGGGCTCTTCTAACAGGGGGTCTGAGACCCAGACACCCCTTCATTCTGGAGAATAATCTCTTAAAGATCTACAAGTGTCCTCCTTTTCTAAATATTATTCTGAATTCCTTTTCTAAAGTTTTCTCGTCTATAAAATGAGAGTATTATTTTCTTCACAAGCTGCTAGGGTTCATTAATGGATGACTGTGCATGTATGTAGCTATGCAGTGCAAGGCCATATTATATTGAACTTATTCCTGACCCATATTTAGCTGTGAAAAGTGGCCCCATTTTTCCACCAGAGTTGCCCAAAGGTGCACAAAGGTGAGGAATCAGAGCTCATATTCATAGTAAGTCGAGACCTCTGTGCTAAATTCAGCAGGATTATGACAGACCTCAGCTGTGTACCTCTGAATAGTCTAATACCTGCCTTTGTTTGGAAAAGTTGCCTGTGAGTCATAGGTAATCTGTAGGTACCCAAAGAAATAATTCAAAACCATAGTAGCTTTTGGAAGGAATAATCTTCTTTCTCTGAAGGAATAATCTTCTTTCTCTATATTTTAAGAGACATATGAAACCCTAGAGAAGCCTTGGAGGTCTTTTGTCAATAAACTGAAACTTTCTAGACCAATTCTGAAGCTTTTGACCATCTCTGACCCTTACTTGCCAGCACTGCAGGACACTGAGCCTGCCCCAGTGCACACAACGAGAAAGATTTTTTTTTCTTGTGTGATGGGAACCATCACACCGTAGCTACTACCTTTCTCCAGAAGAATGACTGTAATATGGCAAAGCTTATAATCATTTGCAGCAGCCTAAGGGCAAACCATTTCGAAGTTTTCAGGAGAAATCACTGCATCTTGCAGGAGTGCTGGTTGTTGTTTTATTTAAATACCAGAGATGTCCATTGAGAAGGTGGTCATGAAAGTGCTATAGTAAAACATTCTTTTTCAAAATATTTAAAGCTGGTGAAAGGAGCTGTTTTATCATTTAAGCCAGTACAGGTCCTTCAGCACATTGATCCCTCTTCCAAGACCAGCACCAAGGCTTTGAATGCTCTGGCAGAATTTTATTGATATGGTCAAGATAAACAGGTTGAAATATCAGTCTATTTGTCTCATAACCGTTAGGAAGACTGATATTGCCATCTGTCATGGTTTTACTTGGTCCGATTTTTGGTGGTGGGGGGATTGGACCAAGAAGCCACAAAGATGCCTCCTGTGAGGAAGTTCTAGAAATTTTCTCCTTCTTCTCAGGAGGGCTCAGCAAAATGAGCCCTTCCCCCTGTGTTTTAGAGCCAATCCATCATGGCTCTGAGGCTGATGGACAGGCTGCCCATCAGGCCTGGGCCAATTGCACAGGTTGGTTACACCTCTGTGATTATGTATGGTCTTGTGCTTAAAAAGAATTCAAAACAAGATAGGGGCGGCCCCCATGTAGTTCTTAGGTTGTTAGTATGTAGTTTTGGTATTATGCACTGGGGAAAAACAGAGCAGGAGGATGAGGAGATGTAAGAAGAAAAAATGGAGACCCAAAGATCACAGTGAGGAAAAGATGGCATTGGCTTGCTGTTGCTGTGGTGCTTGAGCATGGAGAAAACAAGCTGTTCTTGAAAGGACTATTTCATCAATGGGAGACCTGTATAGAAAAGAGAGCGACCTTGCTCTGAGGAAAAAAACCTGGCCCTTGAGGACTGGACTAAACTTATCAGGAGCCAAAAAAGGGGGAAGAGGCTTGGCCCCCCCTAGACATTTGAAGCGAGTTGATGCAAAGAAGAAAATGTGTTCTGCGGGGAGGGAGAGATGCCCCCGCCCTACGTGTGAAGTAAGTGGATGCTTAGAAGAAGCTGTGTTCTGCCAGGAGATATGTGATAGTGGTCTTACGCCACCGAAACAACACAGTTTGGCCTTGAAGGACATTCTTCCTTTTCTCCTGCGAGGTAAAGAAAAACTCCCTTGCCACCAGCAGTTATACATTGACTGTTCTTGGGAAAAAAGCTTCCACAGCTTGGAGCTGCAAGAACACTTCTCCTATGATGATGGACAACAACTGTAATGAGTGGTTTGATCTGTGTTACACTTTCATTCCTGTCCCTTGTGTGTGCGGGGAAAACATGGGCGGTGGAGATGGGAGGACCTGGGAAAGGGACGGGTCCTGGAAAGAATAACAGGTGTCTTAAAATGTCTGTTTTTATTTTTCTTCTCCTGGTAAATTTATCCCTATTTTTGTTCCCCTCCCCAGTGCCGTAGTATTCTTAGCAGTTTGTAGTAATAAATCTATTTTGCAACTTCAGTTATTCAGCCTGTCTGACCATTCCCTGGAGCACATACGTTTCTTTCTCTCAGTTATGTTATGTTATCTGAAAGCCATAAATTTTTCTGTTAATTGGGCTTTTGCTCTCCCTTCTGCCGTCCCCGGTGGGGAAAGGGAGAGAACATCGTGGGTGCAGTGCTTTTTGGCTCTCAGCACAGTCCAAACCATGACATTTTTGGTGCCGTGACTCGGATTGGGAAAAGTCAGGTTTTAAACCCACGACACCATCCCAAGCGTTGGATCCAGATTTGGACCCTGGAAAGAGAAAATGCACAGAGCAAAAACCCCTGTGGGATATATGCTTTGGAGGGCTGTCTCAGCTGCTGAGTCTCGGTAAGCTGCAGTAGGGCTTTTCAGGGAGGATTCCCAAATGATTCTTCTCAGTTCTGACTCGTGGCTCTGTTCAGGAACTTAAGAGCTCTTCACCTAACCAGGAAATGTACCACTCTCTCCCCTGCAGGCTCAGACTTGACCCTGCCATCCCCATGTTAACCATCTCTCAGTGTCCTGGAGGAGTGATCTGCCATGACCAGGCTGTCACACCCAAACCAGTAACATCCATGTCACACCCAAACAGTGACTGCCACCTCTCTGGGTATGGCTTAGATCAAATGTGTTCCCATGAAGTCACAAGTGGTACCCAGCCAGCTGCAGTCAGTCAGGGAGAAGCTGCATGTCAACTCAGAGTCACACAACACCGTGAGCTTTGAACGCTTTCTAGCTGCAAATGATGATAAACACAGACATTTTCCACTTTGATAAAACAGTTCTTGGCAGACACTCGTAGCAAATACGATTGATTATTGTCAGTCTGGCACTGAGCAAGGGAAGGTCTCTTATGGGATGAGATGAATACATATTCCACTCTTTTCTAGAAACAGGTCTGGCTGGAAGAGGTTCTGGCTAACACATACAAGAAGCTGAGTCCATAGCAGATCTGCTCTAAGCTTTACAGAAACTAAAGCCTCCAATGAATACAGCTTTCATGAAACCTGAGGCTGGAAGCACATAAGAGATCAGACCCTGCTGCTCCAGGCAAATGCATCAAATTTTTGTTTCATAAAAAGATTAAGCCAAAATGAAAAAAAAAAAAACCCAGAAAAAAAAAAAAAACACACCCCAAAAAACCCCGGGTTTTTTCATTTCCAACAGAATGACATAGGTATTAAAATACTTCACTAAAATTACAACAAAAAGTATGCTGCTAATTCCTTACTCAGTTTTTTTCAGGGGTGGTTATTAGGCATTGTTTTGAAATCTGTATTTTTCTCTTCAGATGTGACTTCTTTTCCATTTTGGTATTAAACCACTCTCTTTTCAAGATGTTTACGGAGACTGGCCTGCCATGTCCATTTCTGCACTGGCACAGAAAGAAGTTGGGAGTCTGGCCCTTAGGATGGGACACCACTGCTCTGACATTTCTAGGAGCCTTGCTCTGCCCAACTCGCATCTGAAGTCTTTCCAAATCAGAGACCAGACTTAGGTACTCATTTCTAGATGGGATCTCTGCAGTATTGCTCCCTCCGACATCTAAAAGATATTTCTAGTGACACCACTAGGCTAGGATTGCATGCTTTTTTCCACAGGTCCATCACATTTGTTGCTATTTTATGCTCAGCAGAGGATCTTAGGACTTCCTTTCATCACAGCCAACAACCTCACAGCAGAAATGTCTGTTCCTGTGAGGAGATGCACATCAGCAAATCGTCAACACAAACAGTATGTTAGTTCACACATGATTTGCCTCTGAGATTCTACCATCCCTTGGTCCAGCAGTGCTCAACCCCAGCCATCCACACCGCCCACTGGAACTCTTAGTACCTATTGGCCAAAAATGTCTTCACAAAATAGCAGAGGAAGCCCAATTACTGACTGCATTTTACACTCCTTTCATTCCTGTTGGCAACCTTTTCATCACCTCCCCTACCTCCTCCTTCACCACATTACCATGCATTCCATTCCTCCCTGTGTCTCCCCTGAGCAGACTTTTGTCACCAAAACTGATGGCTATTATCACAGCTTGAAATTTGTATTTTTATTGTGTATCGAAGTTCATAAGCATACCACAAAATAAAAAAAAAAAAATAGCATATACCAGATCTAAGGGAAAATATCTTTCTCCTATCAACAGGAAGTAAAAAAAAAAGAAAAAGGAAAAAATCTATACCAGCCCTTTGCATCCTCAGATTCACATTAAAACATACATTTTTAACCACAAAAAAACTCCAAAATAAAACAAAACCACCACACAAAACACCCCACAATATCAGAAAAATTCTGCCACTGGAGACATTGAGTCACATTTAGCTGGAAATTTAAGTTCCCAGAAAGTTATGAGCCTACTAGGAATGAACTAGCCTCTGGAAAGGGTGAGGTTAGGATCTCACTTACCAGGGGCAGCTTTTCTCATCTATCCACTGTCAGTGGACAATTCTGATGGCTCAGAGCACAGCAGAAAGGGAGAGGGATTGCACTCCTCACAAGGGTGAGGAGAAGGTAAAGGCAAAGAAAATCGATATCCAGAAACTTCTGCAGCTACTATAAAAATAAGTCCAGGATCAGATTGCTTAGGGCTGACTCCTGCACACTATCTCTTTTTTTGATGGCATCCTTATATCCTTCAGACAGCAGTCTGTGAGAGAGAAGGCAGAGCCCTGCAGCACTGGGATGACAGGCACTGCCAGCGAGGAAACGCAGGAAAGTCCCACCTGTCCCATCTCGGACCTGCATCCACCCTGGCACTGGCAGGAACGGTGTGACACTCATGTCAGTGTCACACCACGACACCTGCCACCAGGGCTTTGGACAACGTGGGCACACCGGAACAAAGCCACAGCAGGGGTTTGTACATATTGGCCCCTGACACCTCTGCAGACATGGACTGATGCTCAGCCTGAGAGCCCCAGAGGCACAGACACTGCCTGATACTGCTGAGACCAACGCCTGCTCCTTCCTCACACTGCCACACCCAAGAAAGCCCGCCTGGAAAGGGTTACTTGTGGCACTGATATGCACTCAGACCGTGACACAGGTACCTTGGCCTGGAGAGTCAGGGCTTCCCTCTAGGATCAGTATCTCCCTTCCAGATGAGGGTGGTGGGCGTGTGCTGTCTGCCTCTTTGCTGAACCATCCAGCAGAGTGGCTCCAAGCAAGAGCCCATCTCCCTGGGGATTCACCTGCTGCATGCAGGTCAGGGGGTAGGTAACATCCAGCGCGGGGTCTTGGGTGACAAGCTTGATGTCATTAAATACAGGTGCATGACTGCATGCAGCAGGCTTGCCTGAGGTGTCATGTGGGGCCTCCCTTAGTTTATGAGGGGTTGCTGTTGTTAACATCAGGGCTCTTCCCAGCTTCATTGCTTCTTCCTTGTTTTGATGTGATGAGAAACCTAACAGGAAAAAATCAAAGAGCAAATTGTCACCCACTGTAAAAGCAGGAGGGCTCCTGGGCTGTCTGGTTTCCTCTCACTAACACAGGCTGTTGCATTTCCCCCAGATGTTGTTTCAAGACTGCAATCTGGATGTATGATGCACCCAAGTGTGTGGTGCAGAGGGTACAGAGGGTTCCTAATGTCCCACTGGCCCTACAGCTGAGCAAATTGCCATGGCAAGGCCACGCTCTCTGGCTGTGCCTGCTGGTCGAGTCATTCCTCTCTTCTGAATCCCAGGTCTTTTGAGAAGCACAGAACTCAGCTTGTGACACAGATCGATCTCCCCAGGCACAGGATAGCTCCTCTGAGTCCCACAGCATTCCCCAAACCATACATCTGGCATCTCAGAGTATTTGTGTACGTGGCAAGCGGTCATGATGCTCTCACTTCCTCTCTGGGCCTTTGTAGTTATTGATGTGCATGTCCTGTTTTTCTTAATTGTGTGATTGCTGGGTCAGTGTGAACTCCAGCAATCAAGAGCAGAGTGGAATATAGCCCAAAGGAATCCTGTAACAAGATTTATACATTCAAGGTTTAAATGTTTAGCACTTGTCTCTGCTCGTATTCTCCCATTATACAATGGTTATCTTCATAGAATAGATTCAATTTAATCAGACAAAGTTGAATTAACTTATAATCAACCACTAAACTGCATATAACCATCATACCCACATGTACAAACAACATGAAGCGCCCTGTGTTTTCCATTCCTTGTACCACTGAAAATACTACAGGAAAAAGTATTCCCATAGTATGGTGTGTAGAATAAAAGATAATGGCATAGAAAAGAAACATTTTCAAAAACCTGTGGAAATAAGGTAAAACAAAATGTAAGGAGCTAATACAGGTCAAAACAAAATTCTGAATAAAACCATGCACCATAAAAAAAAGTATGCTGTGTCACAAGGCTGACTTGAGCCCCCGTTGCTATCATAAATGCAGAGTAGTTGTGTACATACTGAAATAATATGTCTCTGTATCCCACGTAACTCAATATTCAAAATATCTGCCTGCTTATAGTTAAAATGCTTGCAAATATATAAATTATGTCCAAAAAAATAGCGGAAGAAAATTGTTTTTCTTCTAGATAGTTTCTTCTGCTGTATGTAGCTCATTTGAGTGATGTATATTGTGGTTTATAGCAGAGGATTTTGTGTCTGGAATAACGAATTTTCTCCTAACATGCTCACTTTTAGCATCCATTGATAAAAAATGTATCACACTCATGATGTACTGCAACAGCAGAGAATTTCATGTTAATCATTTCACGTGATGCCAAAGGCCCTGTTGGCATTGTCTGACACTGCTGTAGAGCCACGGAATTTTCATTGTTAGTGTTGAAGACTTCAACTGAATGCAAATGTAAATACTACAAACAAATTTAAAATTAAAATATGCCAGGAAATCCTCTCTTCTCCTGAAAAAAAACCCCAAAAAAACCAACAAAAAACAAACAAACAAACAAACAAAAAAAAAACAAAAAAAAACCAAAAAAACCCTGATATTTAATTCTTAAACAATCTGTTTGCTTCTGAATATCTTCACATAGAGTTCACAAACAGCTTCTCACAGGCCTAGCCGAGATGAGAAAATCCAGGATGCTGTTGGCTGCTCGGGGTAGCCACCCATAAGGATGCTCTTACTCCAGGGCAGATACACACACGTGCCTCTCTCCCTGCTCAGGAAAAGAGTTGCTCCACATAGCCCATAGGCAAGAGCATGCTCACAGCTTGTAATCAAAGAACAGCTGACGTGGTTTATCTGCATGCCCAAAATTGCTCCAGAAGAGCTTTATGCTGGACCGTATTCCAGGCAGAGATTTACCCTGGCGCCAAGGGGGATTTAATTTCTCTTTTTGTTCCCTGTGTGTTGTTCTATCCCCCTGCCCTGCACGGTAGGAGACTGTATCCAATTCCCCAGTTTCGAACATCCACAGAAGGTGAGCACAGCACTGGGAGCTGCCTGAGGCCCAGGGAGAAGGGATGGAAAGGGAAAGTACTGCTGCCTTTTCCTGGCTGAGGACGTGCACCCCCAGCCTTTCCCTGACATGAGCCATCGTGCCAGGGTACAGAACAGCATTCACAGCAAGGCGTGCTCGCATCAGCCCACACACCTTCACATCTATTCACACAGCGAGTCACGGTAACACCCGGCTGCTGCTGCTATCTCACAAACACAATGCAGGCTTTCAAAAGCAGAGATTAAACGAAATCACAGTGGTTACATTCTTCCCTGACTGTGCAAGGCTGTTCCTCACCGCTTAGAGCTGCAAAACACCAAATTATGGGCTTCACACACGTTCTTGGCATATTGGTCTGCTTTCACAGGCAGGAAATATTTTTCTAATCTTCATCTAAATTTGCTCAAGCTGCTGTTCCCACACTGCTGATAACAAATCTTTGGAAACTAGCACTCTGCAATAACAGCTTTGTAGAGTTCCATCTTCAGACTGCAAGCCTGGATTGCAGTGGCAAGGGAAAGAACTTGCCTTAGAAGCTGCCAACACTGCGGGGACATTTCTGTGGCAATCAGTGCTGAGACCAGCTGCTGCTGCAGCCACACTTGGGCACAGAAATCTGACAGCAGTATGACTTGGGTATAGCCAGGAGGATGCCACAGCAGCACAAAACTCAACATGAAAGCCCTGGGTGAGCAGTGAGGCTCACCACTAACCTGGTCAGAGCTCTTGGGCTCTGCAGTCACTCTGCTTGTTTTATCCAATCTGATTGAAATTAGTTAAATCACACTTCATCACAGATCTCATCAAAGCTAGATATCCACTGAAGGAATACCCCTAGGAAGGAGGCTAACCGTTCCAAAACTGACAGCCATAACTTTTTGGTGAGGAAAAGGATGTTGCAAAGAAAAATAAAGAAAAATAGTATTGATTGCTTCAGCTTAAAAAACCCACAATGAAATACTGCAGTGTTTTGAAGTTTATTCTTTTCTTCCCTTCTTTCCGAGATATCATAGCTCTTTTGAACTAGAAGATAGAAGAGCTATGATTTGGGGAAGATTTTCTTCACAACTTTTGCCTTTTAGAAAACAGACATTTCTGTGTTCTTTTTACACCTTGTTTTGATGTCTGTTTGATTTAAAAAACTTGCTTTTGAAAAGGAAAGTAGACTTTCAGAGGGTTGCTATCAAGGATTCCATACCTACTCTCGTATTTCCACTGTTGTTAACCCTGACAGAATGACTTTCACAGTTTCAGTAATGGCCGTCCTTCAGCAAGTTTAAATTCTGCTAAGCCTTGAACTCTGCCAGTCTGTCTCCACATTGAAAGTACAAAGAGAGGATAGACCATGCCTTTGTAATATGCCCTAAATTAACTAGATTAAATATTTTTATTCAACCTAAAATTATTCATCTCTCCCATGGAGAGGGGTTGCATACGAACAGTTTTGGTTAGGAAACAAACTTTGGGATGGGGTATGGGATATCCTTCTGTATCTTTCCAGAGGACCTTTGGGTCCTTTTGGTATTCCTGTGGCTTCCTCAGAGTTTGATATTTTATTTCTGTTCAGTCCCAGGCTGAATTGCTGCAAGCAAGGACAACTGCCAGAGCTTTTCAGGATACCTCATTTTTCAGAGGTAACCACGCTCTCCATATTTTTAGTGACAGAGCAGCTGAAAATATTCCAGAACTGGTCATGGGAGCTCTGGCCCGGGCTCCTGGGACAATACTCTTAAAATTCTACAGTTGAAGTCAGTAGCATAAGTTTTTCCAAAATCCCAAGCTGTTCCCCTCAGACACCTTTCTCCCTCCATGAAAATCCCAACTCCCTTCTTTCAGCTAAAGCTTCTCAAATGAGGCATTACTGGCCAGAACAGTTTCAACACCAAACCTCAAGGTGAAGGTCACACCTACTCTATAATGCCAAATCAAAACACAATTTACAGACATGGTTTCTTCATCAAACCACTTGGCAGACAGTTCTTTGTTTCGGCATGCCTCTTACAGGCATAGGAGTAAAAGATCACATGGTGACAGCATGGCACTACAGCCTGTGACGACACACATTCAGATAACAAACACACATTCTCACAGCAGGAAAAAGCTGGAGGATTGGGGGGTCGGGGAAGAAAAATCATCCAGCTTTTCCTATCCAACTTTGTGGTTCTGGTGAAAACACAGCCTGAGCCAGACTTCTGAAGTGTTTTGAATAAAGCCTAGCAGCTATGCAGCCACAGTGTTTTGGAGCTCTGCTACAGCTAAAGTAAAATAAAGTGTGCTTCATGCTACAACATAGCATCCCAAAAGTTTGAGGGCTTGCATACCTCAAAACACCTATGATTTCAGATCACCAAAACCTGAGAAAAGAAAAACCGCATCAACCTGCCTCTTGCATTTTTCCAGTAAAAATCAAAGCCTGTATCCATGCCGAATGCCAGCAGATTGCACAGGCTGAATATCTGAAAGGAAAACCTTTATTACAGACTTGCACTTCAGAGCCTTTTGGAACCAGCAACTCAGCAGGGTAGTCAATAAGACTTGCAAATCCATTTACTGCATGTTTTAGATCAATTTCTCTCTGAGTTCTTGTACAGCATTTCAAACTTACTGAACCCCCAAGATGCTCTTCTCCCATGGCGCCTCTAGAATAAACCTCTCAATCATCAGAAAACACTGTGTATTTTCCTTCAGAGCCATGACTTGTGACTGGTATTTTAAGCACTATTATAACTAAGGAGATGAATGTTAAAAATAAAGCAGTAAGTAGTTCTTTTGCAAGTTCCTTCCTTTCTCCCTATATTGTTGCTTTTGTCTTATTTTCAAACAAATTACGCATTCAATTTCTTGTTATTGTTCTTTTTGCCGCTGCAAAAAGTCTTAATTGCAGCCCAGCAACGTTGTAACATTGTCTGCATGGACAAAATTAACAATGCATCAAAAATCAGTAGAAGTATGTGCAGCTTTTTACTTCAATTCATTTACCTGTGTTTGGCTTTATGACAAGTTGCAGCTTGGCAACCATTTTCCCGGGGTTCAATTTTCTTGTTTACATATAAATGCGATGTTATTCCCGACTCCCCTTCAGTAACTTTCCTGAAGTTTTGCCTTGCATCCAGTAGGAGCGTTTTGAAAGCAACAGGGAAATTTGCTGCAACAGCTGTGAGCTTTAGCCCCTCTCCTCTAGATCATAATGTGGCATATAAAATTGCAAGAAGGTGCTGGTCATGAGTTATTTTTGCCTCAACAGTTCACATTTTTTTATTCATGTGATTATTTTGAGGTGTACCTTAAGGGACACTGCTAAGAGGGAGCTATTGCTCTGTGGCATTTGAATGCTATGGCCCTGCAGTACTGGAACATGTGCTGCAGCTCTGAGTAAAACCATCGACTGCACAAAGCTGTAATGCCCACAGACTGACACGCGTAAGCACCTATGCTGTGTGTAAGAACAGAGTCTGATTGGAAACTGCATGCTGCCATCAGCTCCAGGCTCGTCTCCACACAAAGGCAGAGTGAAGGGGGAACAGGCTGGAATCCGAGTGCCCACAGCCCAGCAGCCGCCGCCAGGGTCACCAGGACCTGCAGACACCAGGCGGGTGCCATGCCAACAGCATCCCAGCTGACTGCAGCCAGCTCCCAAGGAGTGACCTGGAGAATGGAAATCGCTCAGAAGGGGACCCTACAGTGAAGGCGTAGCCTGTGGGTGAAGCGTGTGTATTCTGGAAACTGCTTTGTCACTTTGAATGATACCGACCATCCACTAGAGATTGCTGGACTTGGATTCCTGCTGCTGGGACACAATAAATTCACCTTACACAGACCCGTGGGTCACCGAGCAGCTGGTGCTGGTCTCCACTGGAGCTGGGTCAGCTTCTCCTATTAACAACACATTTAATTTGGTCCCCCACATTACATCCACACACAGATTTCAGTGTTTTCATTATTTAGAATTATTCACTGAATAATGCATGGGAACATCTTGCAGTCTGTGTCCTTACTTGTGAATGCTGTGCCACAGCTTCTGCTTCCTCAATAGCTGGATTGTGTGATTGGTCACCAAAAATCAAATAGAATTTTTTATCCCCAGACCAAGGAGTGTTTTCAAGCTGCATCTTTTAAAAATGAGAATAATCAGTCACATGCACTTTTTACCAATTCCCAATAACATTTCCAATTCTTTTGCATATTCTTAAGAGAACAAATTTTATGTGTTTATTTGTGCCATCAATAAAATGAGAAACAAAACTGCAATTGCAGGTAAATAAATAAAGTCAGCTCCTGACCTAGTGGCAGAATGCTTACCTAGGGAACGGGAAATCTGTGTTCAGCTTCCTTTTCAGCCCGAAAGCAATCCAGTCAGGTCCCTGCAGCTCCTGCATCTCCATCCTTCCCCAGCTGAATCTTTCAGTTATGGGCATCCCTTACCCTACACTTTGAAACTTTTCGAAGTCAAAATTGTGGGTCAAAATTATGGGTCAAAATTATGAATTTCCTGAAGCTGGGGGCCAGAAAACAAAAAAACAAATCCACAACTGACCAAATCACAAAAAAACCCCAAAACCAAACCAACCAAACAAACCAAACAAACCAAACCAAACCAACCAAACCAAACCAAACCAAACCAAAAAAAAACCACAAAAAAACCAAACCAAACAAACCAAACCAAACCAAACCAAACCAAACAAACCAACAACCACAAACCAAAACCAAACCACCAACCAAAACAACACAAACAAAAAAAAAAAAAAAAAAAAAAAAAACAAACAAAAACCAAAAAAAACCAAAAACAAAACAAAAAAAAACCCCAACAGCAACAAACTCAAAAACACAACACAGAAGGGGAAAAACCCAAACCAAGTGAAAGCCAATCAACAAAGCAAAACCAAAACCAATCAATCAGCTAAACAAAAAATCAAAACTACCTAAACCCAAAAAAAAAACCACCTAAACCACCACAACCAGAAAATCTGACTTAGTAACTTTACAGCCTATCTGGTGGGAGACCCAAGACCGCCCTTTTCTGGAGAAACCTTCTGAGCTGCAGCAAGGACAGGGACAGAGGGTAGCACTGGCATAGTGGAAAACACCTTCCAAGCAGTAAGAACACCTGCTCAGGCCAGCACAAAGGTGGTCACTACACTCTGTCCGAGGGGATCTAGAGCACGCAGGATACAGCTCTGATTCAGGCACTGGGGAGTAGCAGAAAGAGAAGATATCTGGCTTAATTTCTCCTACCAATTGACTCCTGGTTAGCCAGTGTTGAAAACTTGGAGCTTTGTTATCCTTCCCATTGATGGACCAAACAGGTCCTGTTTTGACTCTGAAGCAGCCTGCCCAAGATGGACACCTAGATTTTTAGACACTGCATGGTTTACACACAAGTCTCAAGCTCTGTATCTGACCCCTTTGCCCTATTTTTGATTACTTCTCCCCTCTGGAAATAATTCTCATGTGACTCTCCTTGACAGTAGAGGGGAGGTGCAGGACATTTTGGGGCCTCAGAGCACCTGGCAGAATTCTTGCCTCCCTCCAGCTCTGTGCACTGTGGCTCTGAGTGCACTGAAGAGGACAGGGGAGGACTCCAAACATGAGGAAAGGTGTGAGATGGTTTTTCACATTTCCAGTGGAAAAAAACCCCAGCTTTGCAATAGATACCTTTCTGAAAGGAGAGGGAAGGTCTTCCAGAGCTGATGTAGAAATAGAACATGAGAAAATGCTGGGGAGAAGCTGTGAAGGTAGAAGTTTTATAGAGAGGGAGAAGTATAAGCGATATTTGATGGGTGCATTTCTAATATAAAAGAGCAACAAAACAGTGAAATATGACAAAACCCAAACCCCATGTTTTTTCCCCTTGCACATGGGTCTGTGCCGGACCCTATGTTTCAATAAAAGTCATTGATTTTGCAGATACTAGGGGTTTAGCATCAAAAGATTATGGTAGTTTTTCCACTATATCCTGTGCTTTGCTACCCAAAACATCCAGCTAAGAGGCAGTGACCGAAAGAGAGAGTGAAAAACGTGTTTGCATTTGTTTGTTTGAGCCATTTGAACTACAAGGTACAACATGTGGTGAGTTTTTTCTGTTTTGAATGACTGCACTCACACACATTTTCCATTGCCTACCTTCACCTGTGGTATCCACTGAACAATAAATATTGAACATGAGGACAGCAGAGGCGCTGAGGAAGAGCAAAGCTACTCGGTGATTGGCCCTTGCAGCAAATTCCATATCCCCAGAGATGCTCCGGTTTCCCTCCCTCTGTCATTTGGTGGGTTGTTTTTACAGTCACACCTTTGCTTTATGGCTTTTAGTCTTTCCTTCTGCCTCTATATTTTCCTCCATCTTTTTTTTCCTGCTTCATCTTGGCTTACTTTTTTCCTTCTGCACTTTGCATTTCTCTCTGCTTGCTTTCCTTCAGAAGAACGGGAAGTCTCCTGTAGGGAAAGGCTCAATTTGTCTCCTTTCTTCCTCAAAGGTGATGCAATGAGTCAGCCCCTGGCCATGCTACCTGCCCTGATCTCCCAAGAGCCAGGAGAATAAGCTGGATAACCTCAGTTAAACACATGCTTAACAAGATCATTCAGATTCTACAAGAATTAGCTGATTTTTGTACAATTCCTAAAATCTCAGTGCAATGTAAGCACAGTAGTGGCTGATTCCCTTCTCCAGGGCTGCCACTGAGCAAGAGCCAGGAGAGACAGTGGGCACCCCATAGCTGTTGCTGTGGCCAAGGATCCCTTTCAGATGAGTGTCCCCGTGAAAACAGGGAGTGAAGGGCAAAGGAAGCATTACTGAACAGTCCTTCTGCTGCCTCAGAGACAGCTCCTCCCGGGGCTGGGAACAACAGGACAGTCACAATGCTCACACCTTCTCCTGGGGGAGCTACAGTGATGTTACAAGGGCTGTCAGACTTGTTTTGACAGCACAGAGCCCAGATCTCCCCTTAGCTGGAGGAATCCCACCCAGACACTTCCCACCCTCCTAGGATGCTCTAAAGCATTCCCTCCAGACATTCCTCCTCCTTTTTGCTGCCATTGAGATGTATTGTGCATCACATTAAAATGCAAATCCCCGTCCAGGCCTAGATTCTCTCCTGCTCAGGGGGGACATCAGCACTAAGGAGCCGGTTCCAGCACAGGTCCCAGCGATTTTGTTTCCTTCACTTCAGAAATCCCTTGGACACAGCCCTGTGCACCGAGATGCAGATGCTTTACATCTCCACCTGCTCTTGGTTTCGTGACACTAATGTTCCCGAATTCAGGTCCTTCAAGGCTTGCATTTGGAGACAGATCCTTGCATGTGCCCATTTCCCATCTGCAGCACAAAACCCACCAGCTATTGAGAAGCACAGCCAGCAGCAATATGCACTGAAATTAACAAAATTTGGAAGGCAAAGCATCAGGCTCCAGCCCAAAAACCGAATAGAGGGCTGTGTCGAATGGCAGGCCTGGTTCAGAGGAGCTGCCTTGGGCTCTTTGCTCATGGAATCAGAGGGGCTGGAGCTGAGGGGGTGATCCTCATCTCTGGGAAGGAGCACCCCACTCACAGCTCACCTGGCCCAGCCACAGAAATTAGAGACTGCTGTGGCACAGCTCAACATCTGGATGTGAACAGGTGCTGCCAACCACACCTGCACCCCTGCCGTGGCTGGCTGGGCACTCGAGGATGTCACCGAGCTGCAGGTGGCTCAAATGTCCTGTCTCTCCATGGATCACCAAGGTTAAATGCAGCATCAAGTCAATTTTCCAGTCCTGGACTCAAGGCAGGCCAATCCCTCAAGCTCTGGGAATTATGAATTCAGTTGGTGACACTGAAAACATGATTTTGTTACGAGTCAATATAAAACAGTCAATCTGGCTTTGGTAAGGGAGCATTCACAGTGAATTAAAATGTTTAATTCAACCTCAAAACAAGATGTTTCTTTTGATTCTTGGGGGGGAGAGGGGGAGAATAATTGTCTCTTTTTCTCAAAATTAGGCAAAAAAGGTAGAGGGAGAGTTGAAAAAGCTTGCAGTGGCTGCCTTAACTTGAAACAAATGAAGTTGTTTTACAAGTAATTTTCCTTTCCAATTTTAATGCAGTTCCCTATTCAGCATGAGAAGAAAATGACTCTTTCTATGATTCATTCTCATATGAAATTCAAAGGGTTTAAAAATGTTCCTGATTTTGGAAAGTTTCCTATGATTTTACGCAATTTTATAGCTCAGGCCAGTGTTCAGTTAGTAAGCCCAGCTCCAGCAAAGACTGCTGCCCATGGGCAGGGAGAGAAATCCCAGGGCACAGAGTGGCCTGAGAGCGGGGCCGCAGTGCAGAAGGGTGTGCAGCCTCAGAATAGGCTGTGCAGTGCTGGGTGGGGGTGAGGAGGTGGAAGGAGAAAGAAAGAGAACGGGGAAGTTCAGTGAAACACAGGATGTGCAAGAGGCACCACCAGAGTGATTCAGTGTGATTTTCCTGTAACCATGATGTTGCAGGAAGGGTCAAGAGGCAACACCCACCCACAAACCTCCAATTCCTGAAACCTTCAGAGAGGAGAGGGGTGGTGGGACTCAGGTCACAGATTTGACGTTAAAGTTCTCATCTTTAAGTAGCATGCCTTTTGAAGAATCTATGAACTGTTTTCCTGACTTCATGAATCTATGAACTGTTTTCCTGACTTCATGTCTCAAGAATCCGTATTTCTGCTCTTTG
This sequence comes from Malurus cyaneus samueli, assembly GCA_009741485.1. Taxonomy (NCBI): domain Eukaryota; kingdom Metazoa; phylum Chordata; class Aves; order Passeriformes; family Maluridae; genus Malurus; species Malurus cyaneus. The sequence continues at coordinate 708,067 of CM019236.1, read as the reverse complement.
AGGAGAGATGTTCAACCATATCTGCTTCTACATTAACAGCAAACATGATTAGGCTAAAAAAAAAAAAAACAACCAAAAAAACAACTAAACTCTAATTACTTACCCTGTTACAGCAAGTTATTAACAATAATAAACATACTACATCACTTTATTCCTTTTAATGGCATACACAAGTAAGTACAGGATGTATCCCTGCTTTCCTCAATCCTGAATATGATCTAAGAGCAGGAGCAGAGCTCACAGGCTTAGCCAAAACAGGCCTGAGATGAGCCTGAGGCTCCATGGTCAGCAAGGAATGTGCAACAGGGCTGTGAATGACACTGTAGACACAGGAATCACATCTTTGCGGTGTCAGAAATGAGCTCTTGGACAAAATTTCAGCAGGAAGACGGGTTAAAGACCTGGAAAGGAAATTGCTGAGCAGAAACAGAGGATGAGGTCTGAGCTGGCGCTGCAAAAGCACGCTAGCCCAGTAATTCCAAGCAGTGTTGCTAGTCAGGCTGGGCAGCTGCATTTCAGGCTGGGGGAAGCTCCTTCCCTGCTAGCACAAAACAGACTGAGTGAAGCATGAAAACATGCTCACTCCTGTCCCTGGGCCTGCAGCAATGTGAGCAGTTCCCCCAAAATTATATTCTTAAATTCTATCCTACCTCCTTGACTAAAGTCAAAACTGGTTTGCAGAAGTCCTATTTGCATCACCCTTGCTAAGGGATTCTGTGCAAGTCATTGTGACACAGATCTACAGCCTAAGTGAAGAGCAGATGCAGAATATTTAATGTGGCAACAAAAGTATAAATTTTAGATAGTGAAAAATATTTCTTTATCTGTATGTGGATAGTATTTCACTAGCGCAAACAAGAAAATATCCTGGAAGGTAAAGACTAGAACAGAACGTGCTAAAAGCAGTGTCTGAAAAAATTGTTAGTAAATTCTTTGTTTCAAAGCAGTAATGGGGAAACTGCATCATCCCTCTGCCACTGCATACAAAGAGTCCTGGTGTGGGATCAATAAATAGGCAAGTGCAGCCAACCTTCTTGCAATTGCCTGCAGGTTATGATTTTGGAAGTTGGTGGAAAATCTGAGATTGAGCCTGAACATTCACTCGCATCTGGACTTTAATATAACAGCCTAAAGGAAGCACTGCTCTAAATTTTAAATCACAGTGAACTTGATGAAGGGCTTGAGATGATCTATAAAAAAGGTCAGAAAAGCTGTAAATGTTTATTTCAATGAGCTTAAACGAGTGTTTTCAATCCTGCTTTCACACTTTCATCTGTTTTCCCTCAGTCTGTGCAGAACCCTCCTAGGGCTTTTCTGTCCTAGGAAATCTTTAGCATACATGCATTGAAAGGCAATGTATGTGGCACATAGGCCATAAGGGACTGGGGTAGTGAAATCGGCAGGCAACTGCATCGCAATTGCTACCTCCAGCACAGCAGCAGAAAAACCAGCTGGGCAAGAAAAAGGAAGCTTGGACCCATTCAGAAACATTAACTCTTTTGGCAGGAAGGCCAGGGGTTATCTTCCTTTCAGCAACACATAATGAAAGATAACTAAACTGTTGAGAGACTGTGAAGAACGTAATGGACAATGTAACTCCCTGGGGATCATGGTAAAGACTGTGGAAAGGGAACGTGCATCTGGGAAGTCATCACACTGCACTGAAAGCACCTATAATTTGGGAAGGGAAAAAAATAGAGAAGAAAATCAGAATGGACAAGGCAAATCATCATACTCTTCTCACAGGAAAGAGATGTTAGTAGGTTCTGAGTCACTTGCGAAGGATGGCAGAGATTTCAGTGGCAATGGGAACATTTTATCTGTCATTTGGGCTAGTTGGCTGCTCACACTGCTAAACACAGATGCGTCTGCCCTGCAGCATGTGTAGGAATAACTCACTGGGCATGCCTGAGCTTCAGCTGTGCTCACTCTTGGCTATAAGCAGCATTGCCAAGCTGTGTTTGAGCTCTGCTTAAAAGGTTGGTGATTTCTGTGGCCAAACTGCCAAAATGGAACTCAGCACTGTATCCTGTACAGGAATTTGGAACTGTTGTGTCTAAAGCCAGCTGAAGTGTGCACGCTCATTCTTGAAGTTACCTGCTAAAATCACCTGTTATAGGGAGAAAAATAACATATCTCATATGAATAAGGACATATTCTCATCCCTCTGAGAAAGAGCCATTTAAAAGATAAATGAAATGTGTCTTTAAATGGCAAGAGGAAGACAAAAGTCCCTCACAAGACCTGAGTTTAACCCTAGTCTGTTTGACCCAACTATTTTACAACTCTAGGGAGAGACTTCACATTGACATGTGGTTCTTGTTCTCCTTACAGCACTATTTTGTATTATTTGCTGTGTGCAGTTTCTTGACTGAACTGAATTTTGGAGTAGTTACATAACATTAGAGCCCCAAATTACCTCTCCAGTGACACTTACTTTTGTCTGAGCTCATCTCTTTTCAGTGCAAGCATACTTGGAGAGCATGTGCTTTCTGGGGTTTAAACCCATGACAGGTGAATTCTTGGTTTAGTTTTCCCTAAGCCCTCATTGTCTTTTTTCCATCCATGCTCTTAACACATGGAATTCCTGGTTTACAGATCAAAGCAACTAACCTGGAATGCAGCAGGAGGAAGAAAATTATGAGTGGTTGTGCCACAAATGTCAGATTGAACAGGATCAAGTCCAGGCATGAATGGCTGCATACTTATAATTTGTTAAAGTGATGCTGCTTCTCAAGGGTATTTGCCATTCCCAGTTCAGGAAGGTACATGTTTGCTTATTTAGGCTTGTATACAGAAATGAAGTTAATGGGTAATATTTGGAAAATAGCTACTCAGATTGGCTTGCCACATTTCCACAATGACTGCTGAATATAGATGACAACTATTTTTTTAAGCCATTGAGTATTTTATTCCATCTGTCCAGTTTATGTGAAATGCTTCTCTTTGCAGTGGTTACTGAAATTGAATAATGGCAGTGTTCTCCTAGGTCAAAAGCAAACCTATTCACACAATGCCTGCTGTGAATTAAAGGTGCTGCAACAACAGGTCCACAAAGCCGAGGTGCTGTGGCTAACATTACTCCTCGTCTGGGGCATCTCCAGAAAAGCCTGGGTGTAGAGCGAAAGAGAATTTGAATGATTTTCAAATAAAGGTAGCAGTTTTCAGTATTATATTGCTGGACAAGACTAAAGTCTCTTGGCTTCAAAGAATGAAGAGTTTCATATCTCAAGCATTTAATGCCAAATATTTGCCAGGATTTTTATCTTAGTACAAGTATTTATAGTGGCTCTAATGCTATGTAAAACACTGTAGCAAGACATCCCTAGGGGTTTATATTACTATTTGGCTTTATAGTTCTTTCACTACTTCAAATAAATCATAAACTTCTTCAGATGTGCCAGAGGCACTCCATTTCTTCAACTGCAAATGACAAATGATGAATAATACACATTGTTTACTTTTTTCCCGCTCCAAATTCCTATGTAGCTCTTCAGTGACTCCAGCTGTTTCATTTGGTCTGGTTTTCTGCATGTGTCCTGCACAATGACCATGAATCTCTCAGATTTCACATACAAAGATCACCCTGTTTCAGTGCTACATGTATCTATGCATTGTATTCAGCTCATCTGCTGTAAGTGTGAATGTAGAGGCTCTTCTTTCCCATTTGAACATACAGAAATACATGAAAATAAGGGAAACATTAAATGGAAATAATTATTCACTGTTTGTTTAACTGAGGCACCAAATGATCATGTGAGGAAGCATAGAGAAAGCCCACTTCGTTGGCAGTTGATGCTGAAGACTATGATTTTACTCTTGCTGTTCAAGCTAAATAAAGTTAGTGCAAACACGCAATCACTCATTCAAGAAGTTGCAAACTATGTTTGTGGCAGTTATAAATGAAATATTTTTGCTCATGCTGCATAATAAAAGAACAGCAGCGGAGGAGTTGCTTGCATCTTGGGTGGAACTGGCTGGAATAACTGGAGACATACATCAATACCATCAAAGAGAGGAGCTGCTCATTCTCTTGCACCCAGTGGTGGCTGTCATGCAATAATGAGTGATGAAGTCAGTTAGATTGGCCCGGTTCTAATACAAATTTCAGCAGCCTGTGTTGGCTTTCATTTTTCTGAGCACAGTTCACATCACTCATAATTCAGTGTCACAAAGCAAGACTACATGTTGACCCAGGAACACAGCCTGGCAGTCTTTAGATGTGGCTCTTTTGTTGACTTCCTGCTGTGGAAGAAATCTCTCGGGTGGAATAAACCTCCTTTCTCAGTAGGACCTTGGCTGTTGTGTATGGATGAGTGTAACACCCACAAGAGAAAGAGAGACACCCCACAGTCCCATTCTGGAAACTCTGATGAGCTGAAGGTCATGCTGATGGTTCTCTGTCTTGAAAAAAAGATACTGCTAAAGTTTTACCTAGGAACTGATTATTCTTCAGCAAAAACAGCATGAAACAACCCATATCATCCTCCAATGTGCCACCTGGCTCAGAAGGCATCACTAAGGCCAGGTTCCGCTGGCTCAGGAGAGATTTCTAGTGGTCTTTGGGAAAAGTAGAGACCCTTATGAGGACAACTGTTTGGAACAGTCTCTTTTGCACATGATTTTAGCTGGAAAACTTTTGAATTGGGAATGACAATCCATATGCCAGGTCAGCAGACTTTAAAACATTTTCAGTGAACAGACTGAAGATTCCTCAGCTGCCCCTCAGCTGCCCCTCAGTTGCCCCTCAGTTGCCCCCTCAGTTGCTCAGGTTTCTGGTTTACAATGCCATATTTAGTACTGAATATAAGCAGCTTTACCTGTAAGAAATTTGCCAAGAGATTGCATGATGAGGGACAATTTTCGTTCCAACCAATCTCTTAGAAGCCATGTCAAGCTGTTTTTCTCATGTCTCAGTCTAATTGCCACTGGAAGTCTCCTGCCAGCACTCAAACCAGGGAAATTCCCAAAGCTTGAACCTGAACACCTCAATGCCCTGGCTGGCTGCTCTCTGCTGTGTCCTGTAGATTACAGAGGGTTACCCTGGAAAAACGAAAAAAACCACATAATTAATTTGTGCTAATTAAAATGTCTCTACCAAGCAAACCATAGCACTCATTTGCCATCATTTTCAGAAAATGCTGCTCAACAGTAGTTACTTCCCAGTCAGTTCTGCTATGAGCTGAGAGCAGCACACAAATTGCCATTGTTCAGGAACAAGAGATTAAATTTGTTTTTTTTCTGGAAAAACACACAGGAGAGGAACGGCTGGTCAAGATCAGCTTGAAGAAATTACCTCAGCTAGGCCATATTTGAGGCAATTGATTGCAGTGTGACCCCAGCAGAAAGTGGTTTAGAAAATGGTTTAGTCACTCAGTACAGTTTCATCAGAAGTATCACTTAGTTTTACCGAGCCCAGATTATGTTTAAACTGAATTCCCAATCTGCATTTTAACAATAGACCTCAGAGGGGCCCTGTCTGGGAGCGTGGTCATGGCAGAGGTCGTTCCTATCAATATTACCTGAGTCACGTTGCAAACATGATAGGATACCAATGTTTTGTAACATTATCCATCATTACCGCACTTTCTAGAGAGCAGATAAGATCAAAACAAAAGCTCACTGACCCTCTTACATTTCAACATTCCATTATCTTTATTACAGAAATCCCTGAATGCAGCTTACTTCCCATTACATATTTAAGTCCGTGTTGTCTCTGACACTCTTTAATTCTCTCAAGATCTCAAAGCACTCTTTCTCTATGCTTATTAATTTTACATGGTACTTTGAGACAAGTTAATAATAGGATCCAAGTCATCCATTGTCCCACTGTTGGGGAACCAAAATACACGGATGGCAAAGCTAGTGCAAAACAGCAACACTATTCAGATAAAGCTGATTTTATCCAGCTGTGCCAGAAAGCTAAACAACCTGCTGCTCCTCCAATTTTATTCTGCTCTGTGGAAGTCAGTAAACAAACTCACAAGTATTAGAAACTCACAATTTAATTTTCCTTAGAAATGCGACATAAATGATGTTATTGCAATTTATATCTGAGGTTCATATGCTACCACATTGATATTATCTGTGCAATGGAGATATAGATGGATTAGCCAGAATCTTGTGCACAGCAGCAGCCATCTCCTTCCTTGGAAAGGTAACAGGCTCAAGAAGGAAAGGAACCACTAGAGAAGTGCTATATAATTTTGAATAGGAGGATTCTTTTTCTGTGCCAATTACCTACTCTGAAGGCATAGGTATACAATGAGACACAGGCCCACGCTGTATTACATTGTAAATACCAGTGTAATGCAAATATTTACCTGACAACTTCAATTCAGGTATTATTAATTATCACAGGAAGCCACAAAGCAGCTTGCCATGAGTGATTTATTTGGGTAACACACCACTGCTGTATTTGTTATTAGTCTATAACAAAACAGGAAGATTCTCATCATTATTTTCAGTTCTGAAGTTTACTGAAGCAAACTCCCACCATTCACAAAAGTACAGCCATGTATAAAGACTGGATTTATTGCACAGCTTTTGCTTTTTGTTTCCACCAGAGTCGCATGCTTTGTTTCCACCAAAGTCCCCTTTGGGATAACATTACAGTGAAGAATAGGGCCCTAACTAAGAAAGTCATCTTTCACTGGGACAGACGCAGAAGGAACGTAGGTTATAGGAAAACCTGCGTCACTGGAAGCAAAACCTAATAACTAAGATCATGAAGCTTCAGGATTTTTATTTCAATGTTCTGGTGCTCTTTTGGAGAAGAAGTGGTATTAGATCCCCATGCATAAAATCCAGACTTTTAGGAAGATGATGACTCTGCAGAGATTGTCTAGATTACAAGCATGTCCCTATGCGCTCTCACCTAACATTTGCACCAAGGCATTCCTCATGCACAAAGATGTGAAATCATAACTAGAAATACTGCAGCTGAGCCCCTGTCTGGCTTATTGAAAGGACAGAGCTGCCATGGTCATGAACTGAGGGCACCCAAGTTCATTTCGCCCCACGCTGTGCTGTCCCAGCTTGCTTCTCATTTCCTTCGCCTGAGGATCTGAAGGGGGCTTTGCTCCCCACTGCCCATGAACTGATCAGCATCCATGTCTCCTGAGCCTTCTGGGACATGCTGAAAGTTAGGAAGTTTCTGGGAGGTTGGCAGGAGAGATTTGCTAAAGACTTGAAAGAATTGTGTGATGCTGGACCTCCATCAGAGGGGAAGGCAGTCAACCTACTATCAGAGTGTTTTCTACTGCCCTAGTTGTAATAACCACTGGTCACACCACAGCTCAGATGACACAAACAGTACAAGCCACCTTATTTTCTCTATCACAGGGTTGTTTGTTGATTTTTTTTTTTTTTTTAGTGTTTTGGTTTGCAAGGGACCTTGAAGATCATATAATTTCAATCCCACTGCTGTGGGTAAGGATACCTTCAAATAGACCAGGTTGTTCTCATCTTGAACACTTCCAGGGATAGGGCATCCACAACTTAATGGGTAGCCTGTTCCAGTGCCTCACCAGCCACCCAGCCTTTTCCTAATATGTAATCTAAATCTATTTTTTTTTGTTCCATTTGAAAGCATTTCTTCAGTATCTTCCTTCCCATGAGCAGCTAGTTGAGCATTTCACCCCAAAGTAATATGGTCTCTTTTTGCGTCCCTGTGAAAGTGTTACCCCAGAGTCTGCCCATGAACACTCCCTGCTTTGTCTTTGAGCCTCTTCAGGCATACTGCACAATTTTTCACCCTACAGCCAACATAGTTTCATCCCACATGGCTCACTTGGAGCATCAGGCTGCAGTGGGCTGCTGGCACACACCAGGAGACTCTGTGCCAGAGAACATTGTGTTCCTTGGGGTACAAGAAAACACAACTCAACAAAAAAAAAAAAAAAAAAAAACACTGAAAAAAATATTGTGTTTGTAGACATCATGAAAGAGAATGGAAAGTCTGTGGTAGCGAGCCTCAGGAAAGGCTCAGCCATGTCCAGCAGAGTGGCAGCATTCCTGTGTTTAATGCTGCTTGTGCTGCTTTGCAGAGTGAGTATGTTATCCCCTGGTGCACAGCTCAAGTCCAAACCGCATCACTCCACTCCGGCTACATCAGCTCTGCCATCTCCAGCGTGACAGACGAACCTCACACCCCTGAGCAGCTGTGAAATACTGCACAGCTTCCCTGCTCCAGTCCCAAGCTGATTGCCTCTTGCCAGCAAAATGGAAGGATCCACTCCAAAAAAGTGCTCACAAGAGCTTGGGTGGAAGGTTGGAGCTACAGCCAATGCTAAATGTCTACTGTTGCCAATAGGAAAGTCAGAAGTCCACGAAAATCTGTGAGAAAATGAGCAAGACTGAAGTTAATGGCTAGAAGGTAAGTTTATAATGGGCAAAATTTTAACAAAAGCAAGGGGCAGTGATTGCACCTGAAACACAAAAAACTAGAACAGTTGCTACATATTGGGATTTATTTCAGGGCATAAAAAATAGGGAAGAAGCTGGAAAAAATATGCACTATATAATACACACACAGGAAAAATTACATGTTCTGAAAAGGGATGTTGTTTCCATATTTCAATTGCAAAAGCTTTTCGATATCAAACACTATATCATGCTATCATGCTATATATTGGCACCAAGCAAACGTGTTAGACAACATCCAGGGCTTCTTGGATGTCACTGAAGATTCAAGTGGTTTGAAGAACAGAAATTACAAACTTCACTCCAGGCAGAAGCTAGTATATCCTCCTCCAGGAAAAAGACAGAGGTGTCTATTAAAACCTTTATGGGATTTATTATGGTGGTGTCTTAATTAGCATCAACATACTTAAGGATGTACTACTACTTTCATTATATTACAGTGTTTTATAACCTATCTGTAAGCATGTGGCACTTGTATCATGTTTCTCTGTCATGACTTTGAAGAAGTGTGCCTGCACACACACGTATTTAAAACAATGTAGCCTAAAAGAATTATTTGTCTTCAGCCTCCGACATCATCACTCTTTACTTGCTCTTGGATTGTAGCCAGTTACAATTAACTAACAAACTTTAAAAGCAACTGCTGCTAGACAGCTATCACTTCTTCTGAGGGTTTTAATGTTACTGCTGTGGAAGCTTCACCGGAGGAAAGAGTCTGCCTTTTCTTCTCCAAGCACATTTCTGCAGCAGGCCTGTAGTAAAGCTATCTGGTAAACAAGCAATAGTCTGAAAACCTACTTCAGCAAGCAATTACAACAGGTACCTTTAAACAGGACAATTCTTTAAGCACTATGCTGGAAAGAGCTTTGATGCATTTGCAGAACATCAGTGAGTGAAACAAAGCTGCCAAGAAGCAATTCGCTGACGTTTTATTTTTCACTCCTGATTTTTATTTTAAGCTGTTATAATGAAAACAAAGGAAATTAAATTAAAAGTTTCCCTATTTAAGAAATCATGGTGGCTCCCTCTCCAGCTTCCCTAGGTACACTCTCTCCTGCCAGTTTCTAAATGTCAGAGATGAGCTGTGTCCCACACGGGCACGAATCTCCCCAGGCAGAGCAGGACAAGCTCCTCCTGGGATCCACCAGTGGAGCTTTGCAGTGAGGGGTGGAAGGGGGATCAGCCCAGCAGCTCTGGACAGACTCCACACTTTGCACAGGTGACCCAGCTCCCACCAGCTGCTGAAGGAACAGGCTGGGAACACCTCTGGGCTGCTAAATTCTCTTGTTACTGAAATACTTTATGGAAGTTAACTATTGACCTCACAGCTCTTCACATACAGAAGCTCAGTGGAAAGACCACACATCTTATTAAAACAGAGCAAAGACAATTCAAAATTTACATCTGGTCTTAATGTTAGGGATCCCTGCCATAGGACATTTACTTGTCCAATATATATGATAAAAATTCACGGAAAAAGGCCCAAAAGCCAGATGTATTTAGTCTCTTTGAATTACAGATTCCAGAGATCTGTGTCTTGTATGTTCTTTCTATAACATGAGGAGGGCTCTGCAGTTATGCTGCTGAACATTAAATAAATGTAGCAAGATGAAAACCACCACTGTTCAGGAAAGCCAGACACCAAGGACATACTGCACTAACCAAGTAATATTCTTTATAGAAGAATTCCAAAACTCCATAATTTCTGAATTTAATCACAGTATTGCAGTTCAATAAGCATTTTAATTTCTCCCAGTTCTTACATATAGAAAATCACCAGAACTGCTGACAAGCAGTTGCTTGAAACAAACATGTTGCAACATTTGCAGAAAGCAAAGAGCTGCACAGAAGAGTGCTCACTTCAAAGCAGCAGCACTCAGCTCATGGATAGGAGGGATGAGAAGGATGGTGGGAGATGGATGGGATTGGATGGATGGGAATGGGATGGGATGGGATGGGATGGGATGGGATGGGATGGGATGGGATGGGATGGATGACAGGCAGGCTTTAAGATCTGTGATCTCTCTCAGTCACATGCCCTACACAGGGCTGCTGCCTTAATCCTCACCACCATTCGTGCAGTAGAGAAGCAATTAACAGTAGTGAAAAAAGGGAACAATCAGCTATCTATGCCCATGGCTGATCAACAACATGCATTTAAGGACAGAAACAAACATGCGGATTCATGGTTTTGTTCCCCTTGCTGCCCTCTGGCCCTGCCATAGCATGTCCTTGCAGGATGTACACAGATATGGGGTATCAGCTAGCTAACCCAGATGGTCCGTGCTTTGGCCCACAAATGCTTCACCCAGCTGCAACATCTGCAGAAAAGCTTTGGCCCATGGATAACAGCCGTGTTTAGGCTTGGACATCCACATACACACACACACACACACACTGTTCCCATGAATACTGTGATATGAGTCTACATTTGTCTCTGCTGAACCTGCTCACCACTAAGTGCACACTTAAGCAGCAGCAAAAGCAAAACCACTGTGAAATTACTGGCAAATTCAAGCATTGAACTCAGCAGGTATTAAAGCTCAAGCTTCTGCTCAGAGCTCTCAAGAATCCTTCCAAATGCTAGAAATGTCTTTCATTTTATTCCCGCTCATCAGAAAACAGAATTTGGGATTGCTGCTGGTAATAGATAACGCAGAGCAACAAGATAGCCCAGGGTGATTGCCAATGTAACAAGTGAGCCAGAAAGACATTGTTCTCCAGTTCAGCAGCACAAACAGGTGCAAAACCCAGCATTTTCATACTGGGCTCAACAGTCAGTGCCATTTTAGTGCATCCAATTAGGTCTCCCACACATACGCACAAAATGCATGCAGACCTTTTGGGTACTAAACAACAGGCAACTAAAAGACAAAATCATCCTGTCTGGTTTGTCTGAACTTTTCTATGAGTGGAGAATTTGTGCCTTGGCAGTGCATACTCTTAGTGATGCACTTCCAACACTTGTGAGCAATTACTGTTTTCTTGATTTTATTCTTTCTGATGAAAGACCAAATGTTGGAAATTATTGCCTTTAAAAAAAAATAAATAGATTTTTAGCTTCTGGCTTTTATTGCATTTGCTGTGCAAAGAAGTCCAAATGCTCATAAAATTAATGACATCAGACTCTGATTAATGCCATACTGCTTCCTCATGAGCAGTGGCCACTTCTTCCACAACTGAGAGCCCTTAAATACCTCTGAGGTGCAGCAACTTACCAGGGTTAGGCTCAAGGTTCCCACACAAAGCCCAACCAAACCAGTCATCAAGTGGCTGGAGAAAAAAAGGTTTTAAAGGTTTTTAAGGAAAAGAAGAGAAGTTTTTTTAAGGAAAGAAAACACCAAAATTAAAAAATGCCTCCCTGCCCTCTGTCCCACCAAAACCCGCTGCAGAGGGGTGATGACTCTCATAACAGGGTTCCTGAGAGCTGCTTTTCACACCTTCATCTTCCTAGTGCAGCATGCAGAGTATGAGTGTGAAGAAATTCCTCTCTAAATACATTTGTTCATTTCAGGGACAACTTAACATATCTTCCACTTTGGTGTTTATTTTGGGATATTTTTAATTAACCTACTGATCTACCAAACATATTCAAAGCATCAACTAGACAGACAAAATACATCATAGTTTCTTCAGAATGCACAACTTTCATTCATCTAAGTGACCAACTGCTGTTAAAGAGTTCTTCAAATGGGATCTTGCTGTGAAATATTTAATGTATTTTTCCCTGTTGCAACCTTGGCCTCCTGAACTGGTTTGTTTGTGCTGCTCAAAGTTCAAGATGAAGGCAAGACGGCCCAAGCAAGGCTAGACTTTGCTCCACACCCTGCTTCCTCAGAGGGGACAGAAGGCTTCAGGAACACTGCTTGGTAAGAGATGAGTTGCCATCTGCCTCACTCTTGCCTGGACCTTGGAAAAAGCAGACAATATAATGTTACAAATAGTCATTGTGCTGCTTTACGCAGGTTTCTGGAAATGAAGGCCACAAATCCCAAATGATTTTTTTCTGCCCACTGACCAGGCAGAATTTGGCACTACTTCTCTTGCTACTGCTTTTCTTTTAACTAACATGCTTCCCAAAAGTGTCTGCCAAGATTAGCCTTGATGTAATTCCAGCAGCTTCGCCAGAGGAATATTTAGCCCTGTCCTCAATCACCCTCATCCATTTTTTGACTTTGCAGAATCCTTCTTGATGTGCTTCTGATGCCTGAGACACCAAACCAAGATTTCTCTGTGGCTGGACAAACAATTCCAAGGTCAGGGCGGTGGAGAGGCAGACACTGCTGCTTTTGCACGTCAGCTGTGGCTGCTCCCTTTAGACCTCACTGAGCTCACCAGCCCCTGCATCAGCTCAGCCCTCTCATTCACTGCTCCACGGATACAACACCATGGGCTGCGGTCATCAAACAATAGCTCTGTTGCTCATTTTACATCATCAGACCACAAGTACATCACCTTTCACATAAACATTTTTTCAAATACAAATCTCTAAATTACACATACAAAAGGACAAAGGCTGAAGAGGAAGAAAAAAATTGCAACAACGAAATGCATTTGCCAAAAACTCAGTAAATGATGACTCACGGGGTGGTCTTACGATTGTGGTACTTCCTATTCATAATTGCTCTTTACCTGAAGAGTCACAGAAATTAGTCAAGGTTGATTTTATAATTAACTTGTGCTTTGCAGTCAATATACATTAACAGAAATCTTAGATCCTATGACCCAGGAGTTGTCTGCAAATATAGCAGCTAATGTAGTTTTCTTTTTAAGACAGTTTCTTTTTTTCTCAGAGCATACAATTCTCTACTTTCAGCAAATGTAAAGATACAGATGGCACCATAAATATGAATTGCAAAACCTTTCCACCAACAGGTGTGTGCTACTTGATGCTGACACTGCCCAGGGTGTTAGCAGAGGGAAGATTTGTCTCCCCGTGAGCGGTGTGAAGTGCACCCTTCTCCACAGGAGACAGATCCCAGCAACCCCTTCTCACAAGCTGTATCTAGCTTTGCTGTCTTTCCAACTAAGATTCTTACAAAGCTTTTCATTTCATATTCAGTACAGGCTTGCCTGTAGCAAGGCAAGGATTTTAACAAAACACTTTTGTGGTTTATGCTCATTTCCCCACTTGTTCTTACAAAAAGGACACAAATTTTAAATGGGGCAAGCATTTAAAAGGATGGAAAAATATTTGTCTCTAAATACTTTATCTCTAGCCAAAACTGCAGAGCGAGAGGATATCTGAAGTTATCACACTTTAGAATTATTCTACAAAGGTATTAGCTATTTTTCCAAAACCATATCTTCCAAAACCAACTGCTATAAACCGTATCTTCCAAACCATATCTTCCATTAAAGGTAGATTAACTACTAGAACTTTTATTTTTAAAGCAAAAATGCAAGGTTGTATGATTTTTCAGTAAAAAGTTCACATTTTTATCGAATTGAAGGCATCTCAGTGAAAAAAATAGTTTTTTACTGCAAATTCTCTCTACCTCAGAAGGCAAAACTTCTTTGTAAGTAGCACTCCAGTTTTGTTGCACTTGTTACCTGCACCCACTTAAACAAAAATCTGAATTCCTACTAGACAAACCTGGAAGAAAAAGCTCAAATGAATTTGACAGAACACTAAAGAAATATCAGAGTGACTTTCAGACTTTTGAAAGACTCTAGCAAGAGTTCTCAGGCTTTTCTTTTTTTTTTTTTTTTTTGGTGGATTCTCCTACCTTCACAAACCAAGAGCAGGACATACTGAGACATGCTCACTGGAGAGATTTGCCAGACCTCAGTTGATCCTTGAGGTCTTGTAAATTGCACTGCATAGCACCAGTGCAGGCACAGAAGAGATTTTACTCAGTCATGAAAACAAGCCAAATAAACTTCCATCAGTTCTGCAAGAAGCAGCCATGTGCTTGTTAAAACCAGGTGACAATCATCATGACTGCATTTAACTGTCTGGTCTTCAAAGAGGCTTCAGTTTTGCAATCTACATAATCCACAATATTCTTACTGCACAATTTGTAAAAATTTAAAAAAAAAAAAAAAAACAAACCAAACAACTAAACCACAAAAAAACAGAGCAACCATACAAGCCCTAATACAGAACGGAGCCATACTTCCTTTTTTCCTTACTGCACCACTGCCTATGACAGATAATTCATCTAGGATGAAGCAACTAACCAAAAATGTAATGAGAATTCAATACTTGGAAGAAATTGATGCCACAGAATGTTATAGAATGTTAGTACTATCAGGTCAGAACATGTCAGCTGTTAGCAAGACTTGGTAAAAGAGTCGTATTTTACATGACAAGTTATACAAAGATTCAGACCTTTTCCTTCTTAATCTTCCAGTGATGCAAGCCTCACTGTCAGAATTCATGGTTACACTGGTATTTCTGATACTTGCTTGCTGCATACTAATTTTCTTTTCAGCTGAAGATACGAAAAAAAAAGGAAGTGAAGGTCCTCAGATCATGTAGTCAAATATGACATCAGATAATGTTCTTAAGACAATTAAAATGTTGGTTAAGCAGAAAGCTCCCCTTCAATTTTCAACCACATTATATTCCATTATTCTCTGAGGACTAGAAATTCAGACAATTCATATGGAGTAAGGGCTCCAAACAGCAGAAATATCAGCCATCAGCTGGTGAGCAAAAACTTCATGCCAAGTGGAATGAGCTGCATGATTTAAAACACAAAACACTTTAGAAAAGCCAGTCGAAGAACTGTGCTTGAATACATCTGCAGCATATCTCAACTCTCATGGTCACCCAGATTATTCACATGAAAACACTCCCCCACACACATTCCAGAATGCTACCAAGGTGATACGTCAAGGCTTACTTTTTGATGTACAGAACAGACATCTTCAGACACAGGCAGCATTTGACCCCTCCTCTGAAGCACCAGGTCTTCTTCCACTGGCAGGTGTGAACACTGCCATTCCTCAGCATATTTTTGAGGAACACAACATTTATTTCCTGGGCTTGGTGGTCATACTGCTTACCACCACATTGCATTGAAGTTGATAGATGGGCAGTCATGATCTACGAACTCACTGTTACACAATTCAACTCCAGTAACAGACAGCATTAAAGGAGGCAGAATCAACTTTCAAAAAACTAATTTTAATCAAAACAAAAAAATTGTTGATCATTAACAAGTTTATAAAACAGTGATTTAGTTACATAAATAAATTGATATCAGTGTATCAAATCTTAATTACTTTCAACTTCATGAGCATGTTTACATGGATGATGAAGTACAACCTTTTTACCTATTATAATAAATAAAATGGAGAGCATGAAGTAGTTTGTCTAAACAAAAATACCTACAAACATACCTCTAGCATGTTCTCTAACGAAGGGAACAAGAGACACTGGACAACTTTTGCACCAAAACATAAAAATTGCTTTAAAAAGCACAAAGATACAGAACCATCAGCTAAAGTAAAGACACTATACTGTAACCAAAGTTGGTACTTAATAATATAATGAACAGTTTGGTAGTTAGATCTCCAGTTTGGTTATTTTAAAGCATTAAGACAAGGCAAGATAGAAGGCTGCTTTTGTTTGAGTAATTCTAGAGAAAATAATAATATTTATTTAAAAAAACAAACTGAAAAGTAGAACAGTCATACCTACACAACTTTCTGTCCTGCACAAAGTCAAAATACCTATGCAGAATATATATATATAATATATATATATGTTATTTGTGCACAAAGGTTAGCTTATATTAGCTCACTGCAAAGGCGTAACGTATCATGTCAATCATTTTGGAAAACATTTCACGTTTTGTGTCAAAAAGATATTCTTTAAGTCTTCTAGGCTAGGAGGCACAAACCCCAATTCTGGCATACTGTATTCTTAATGCTAAGGCTTGCTGCTCTGGCTGTGTATTTTTTGTTGTCCCTCTTTACTATAGTGCCTGTTACAAGCATGTGTGTATGCGTGTATACATATATATGTATACACAGGTTGTATAAATATATATATATAAAATTTTCCCCAATAGGTATCAGTCCAACCATGCAATCCAAAAGGTGGCTCTGCATAGATGCCCAGCATATAGTTCACCACCTGAGCCAACCCTGAAGCAAGGCGCACTTTAGTCCTTCTGATAGGATTTTTTTTTTAAAACCAAGCTACTGCAGCTTCAAGTATTTTGCATTACATAGATTTTTTTATAAATTAGTTAATGTTATATTTTTCAATATTCAGACATATACTATAATATATATACAGTACAATAAATGCTCTCATTCTTTTTTTAATTTTTTTGATAAATCCCTGAGAATGTATGTTGACAGTCGCTAAGTTTCCACATGCACAAGCATTGTGTGCCATGCTTCTGGATGAACAGCACTGCAAAGCCACATGGTCAGCCTTTTAACTACTAGTATTTCATTTGTTGGTTTGTTTAAATATACTGAAATGTAAGGATGAGTTACAAAGGAGTAAAGCTGAATCCATTTGAGGTACTTATCACAGGATGGAGGTGTTTTGTTTGGTTTTTAAAGCCATTGCAATATATGTTTGTTTTTGAGGCTGTGAACGTATACAGAAAGAACAGGAGAGCAATGTGGGCTTTTGCCACTTGACAACATATACTCAGTGTAAACCAAACCTTTTTTAACCTCTCTCATACAAAACAGAAAAAAAAATTAAACACACAAACTTTCACAACATGACAGTTTAGTTTGCAAACTCAATATAACTATACACATATAATACCGGTGTGGCTCTGTTTCTTTAAGTTAAAAAGGGTACAAAGGGTAGGCTCAAGTAAAAACAAACCACCCCTCCCCCCTGATCCCCATTCACATGTTTTCATCATCATCATTTTCATCAACCAAACCGTTCACGAACTAGCATCATCAGTTTCTTTTTGCCTTTGTAGATTTGTTTTAGGTTATCAATGAACTGTGTAAACTGGATGTGTCCATCATGAGCCATTAAGAAGGTCTCTCGGGCCTTGCTGAGGAACTCTATAAACTCACTATAGTGTCGTGGACTGATGTGAGTGAGACGTGAATGAGTAGTATTAATGTAGGATCCAATTGTGGCATCCAAGAGTTGCCGTAAAGGGGCTTTGTCCAGTGACATGAGCTTACCAGAGTTCCTCCTTCCATGAAGTCCCACCATGCCTGGAGTGGTCAAAGTACACCTACGCAAAATGTCTGACAGTACTGTTGCACACTTGACACTTTTGACCACCAGAGGTATTATAGCTGCTAGCTCATTTTTCCCAAGGGAGTGGCTGAGCGCACACGCCCACAGAACATCATTAATGGCAGGGTGTGTGTCCTGATTGTAACTCAGGTTGAGATGTGTCATGGCCAAAGTGGCCAGCTTGTAGGCCCGCATGGGGTAACCACGGTGCTCCATGTATCGTGCTATGGTAAAAAGCTGCGAGTAGCTCATGCCAGTCGTAGCAGCATCTAGAACGATTTGGTACGCGGTCTCAAAAGCTATGTGATCCTTTTCACATAGGGTCAGTGCAGAGAGGGCACAATTTTGAGGATCCTTCATGGCACACTGTAGAGCAAGCGTCCTAGCACTGCCGGCCAGCTTCTCCTGCTGATGGCAGTCCAGATGCAGACGGACGATGGTGCTATTGGACATCACTGTTGTAGCAACAATACTAGTGGCTTCAGTTGGAGTGAAAAGTGTAAACCAGTTTTGCATGATACTATCCAGTGCATAAACACCTGGGGAGAGAAAGAAAGAATTAGCCACAACTGACAAAACCCAGCAGAATATAATTTCCACAAAGTCTAAGAGGTTACCAGTACATCCCAGCAAGAAGGGCTCTCAGGCAGCATGGCAAGAAAAGGACATTAAAAGCAGGGCTACACAGTGCAAATTCTGCAGAAATCACATAAATCCAGAGAAAACCAAAAATAGCCTGCAAGGTAACCTTTAATCTCTTGTTGACACAGCTGAGATGTTTTACTTACTATTTAAGACAATTTGGTAAAACGTTCTGGCTCATTTGGTCTCATCATCTCACTCAAAAGCAGCCCTCACCCTGCACACCAGGGTAATTGCAACCTCTTTCCTCACTGTAAATCTCAAAGTACACCACACAGGAAAAGTAGGCAAAATAGCTTTCTTAATAGAACACCATGACAAACCTTAGCAGAACGTACTAAACACACCTTAAAGCTATCGAATTCCTAAGTACACGATCATCAAGATCCTTATTAGGGAAATACAGTGAGCAATATGAACTACTGGATATTATATTCTCAGTGCACTGTATTCCCAGTGTGTTTTGCAGAAGCACGAAATACCAGCTGATGGGTTCCATAAATTAAACATATAGTTAACTAGACTGCCTTATTGCTAGAGGCAGTTTACACACATTTGTGAGCCCATCTAAACCACAAACAAAGGCCTTCATTTTCTTTGCAGGACTCTGATTCTTCCCATGCACCCCTTCACTCATTTGCAACAATCCAGTATAGCCAGAGAATACTGTACCTTCATTTAAACAGATTCCTAGTTTTACCAAATTGATTCTTTACTGTGTTGATTAAGTCTCAAGAGTACTTTGCTTGATGTTATAGGTTCTTCATGGGACACTTCTATTAGAATATGTAAACCAATTTAAAGCAATATTAAACCCAGTATTTTATTTGCTGAGATGCAGCTGTATAAAATAATACTCAGGCACTAACATTGGTAAGAGAGCCTCAGCAAAAATTATCTTAGCAAAGATAAAAAAGCAATAAAACAAGAGCATTGCATGAAAATTTGCAGACACAAAGCACTTTCTGGTTGAGGGCATACAAAAGCAAGCTCCATTTCCCCATGCTTTTGACAATATATTCCCAGCTAAGCATAAAACAAAGAATAAACTCATGCAGAGAATAAGCAGCAGCAATCCTCCAAAGTTCTGAAACTCAAGAATCATCTGAGCAGCACAATACCAACAATACTAGCAATAAAAACCAACTCAGTTATATGAAGAAAGAAATAAAACAGAAATACATGCTCTCCAGAAATACTTTACTGACAATTAAAATGGCTCAGTTATCGTAACTACTTAGATTGGCCCCCAATTAGCATTGCTGATTTTTGGAATTTTTTTGACAGCTGTACAATTTTCAATGCACTTGACTTCATTTCCAGACTCTGTATCCTCGTACTGAAGATGGTAAATCTTAATACAGAAGCTAAGGGATACCTCATGAAGACACATAGGAAATTTATGGCAAAGTCCAAAAATGATCAGAACATGCTACTTAGAGCACTGTTCTCCCACTTCTGTATGAGTACATTGGGTATTAGGTATTTGAATATGGGTACTTCCCATAGCTTATGCACACCCCCACCTTATGGGGGAAAGAAGTCACACTGTATTACTCAACTATTGTCTCATTTGGTTTGTGCCTATAAACACCCACTAATCACTGCCATAATGTGTTGTCACCAAAGGAATTTTACAGATGAATATAAAGTGGGAGGCATTTGCAGAACTTGGGTGTCAACAAGGAAGATCAAGATCTGTAAGAGTAGCTGACAAGAGAAATATTTCAGAACAT
This sequence comes from Malurus cyaneus samueli, assembly GCA_009741485.1. Classification (NCBI taxonomy): domain Eukaryota; kingdom Metazoa; phylum Chordata; class Aves; order Passeriformes; family Maluridae; genus Malurus; species Malurus cyaneus. The sequence continues at coordinate 688,084 of CM019236.1, read as the reverse complement.
ACCTACTTCTGTTGCACATGTTACCAACCACCTCACCATTTCCCGCCGCCGCCAATTCAGTGTTGACAGCGTCATCCGCATTACCTTTTAAAGAACACAAACAAAATATAAATTAATTCTACTGCAAACCAAGACCATAGACCAACAAATAGGAATTTTAAGGTACTTAATACACTGCAGTTAATGGCTGCCTCTTGCCCTCTCCACTCTACTACCTCTTTTCCAGCTGGTATGTCAAACAGTTTGAAAAATACCATTCACATACTTTTGAATAGCATGCAGAGAGTAATTCCAACTGCAGATTCTTCAAGGATAGAGGACAGAGACTGTTCTATTTGTGGGGAAGAAAAAATCCTACCCCATAAAAAAGCCTTGTCCCGAACAACAAAAACCAAAAATCAATTATCAGTTACTGAAATTAAATTCCATAATGTCTCCTCCCGCTATGCGCATGTATATTGGTAATCATAGTGTGGTATCTTAGGGCATATGATTATTGTAAGTAGTCAGGTACCAGACTTGGAATAAGACAACCTAACTACAATTAAGTTGAGGAGAAAAGAAAAGGATATCATTTGTAGCCCACTAGAGACAGTGCTGACACTGAGTTTTTTGCAGGAAAAGCATTACTGTAGAAAATTACACAGCTGGGAATTATTACCAGAAAACTGCTATGCATCTTCCTTCTGGAAAACAAACCTTTAACATTCTTAAAACACCTTTGGTAAGGTTGGAATGGAACAGTAAGGAAATTCTAGAACAGTTCCATTTTGTTCCAAACCCTGAGATTGAGGACAAAGTATGGGTTTGTGATAGTACTTCCACTACACCCCGCTGGAGACACTCTGGTAACACTGTCAGCCACAAAGACCATCCATGAATACAGTGCTGTTTCCACTGAACAATGATTGGTTAAAGTTTGAGGTGACACACAGGTCAATTTTAAGAATTTTTCTCTCCCTCACGTAAACATTTAAGACAAATGAAACAAGCAGATTTCCACAGTGACCATGGAAATATGAAAGCCTAACAAAGCATACAGAACCCTCAGCTTTTGGATTAAAGATTTTAGTACTTTTTTTTAAGAATTCCCTGAAGAGGGATGGAGATATTTATTTTTGTGGAAACCAACTGTGTAAGCTCTAAGATTCAAAAGTGTCAGGTAATATTACTACTTGGCTGCTCCTTCTAGCTTGCAAAGTCTCTCCTAGGAGCCTGAATACTGATCTGTGGTGCGTATACAACTCAAGCACAGACAGATCCACAGCTTGTGGAGCACAGGATTTTGATAATGGAAGTGAGAGGGCTGCTGTCAGCACAGTCTGTCTTAGCAACAGGTCATTATGGTTGACCCTGGCTTTCAACAAGCACGTATCAGTTGTCATTTAGCGGAAAGGCAGGAAGGGAAAAGGAAAAAAATCCTGAAGACCATGCAGAAAATACAGAGCATTTCTGGCAACCAGAGTTATTTTACTTTCTAGCCAGTCCTACATATAATCTTGAACCCACAGCACTAGTCCTCTTTCACCATTGAACAGAAGAGTGCAGCCAGTGAATGCCAGCTCTACCTTCCACCTGAATGGTACAAGGGGCTGTTCAGGCTCTCGGTCTGTGTTTGCCAGTACACTGAGCCTTCTATTAGAAAACAGAACTTAAAAAAAAGTCCAGACAGAGCCTTAAGGCAGTATCTTTTCCTGTGCTTAAAAGTTATACCCACCAACACTGAATCAAATTTCTTTCTTCTACTAAAATAAAAACAAATGAGGACATACCTGAAGGCCCAGCTCCAGAGAAACTTTCAGAAGAGTTATGTCTGGCAAGCTGTCCATGAGTGTTGCTATTTTAAATGCATCCTGGGCAAGTTTGAAGATGTGTGATGAGGAGTGGATATTTTTCTGGATGGATTCTAACACTGTTTCCAGTCTCCGAACATCACCTGCAAGATGTAAACAGAATCAGCAAAACAGAACGAGCGCCCAAAACACCCAGAGATCCATTGTAACTGAGCCTGATATTGCTATGCAATGTTTCAAGTATGATGTTTCAGTTACAAACACTTTAAGAAACCTTTCATAATTAAATCACAGATGAATGGAAGACGTGAGAGCACAATCTCCTCTAAATGACTGAGGGTGTTAGTGCAGTGCAGGGCCAAAAGTCACTCTGATTTGTAAATTTTACAAGTGACTTGTCCCCTCCTGTGTCACATAGTTAACACCATGAGCCAGGAGAACAAAAAGCTGTCTCCTCAGCTCACGCCAAGCTCATCTAGCTATCAGCTAACTCAGTAGTATTAACAACTTTATCAGAAAATCACATGAGAGGTTTAAGCCAATTCAGTTTGTCATGCCCAGTTCAAACTCATGACAGACTGCAATTTGGACTCCTAAATACAAGTTTTATAATCTGTTTACCCATGCAATATTAAAAGCATACACTTAGTTGAGTAGGTAACTGACAGAGCAATGTACCTTTGGCTGCTGTTAGCATGGTTGATGCCAGCTCACACTGCTGGGACTCGATGTGACTTAAGGTGAACCAGCGGGGATACCGGTTTGGAACAACGGATGCAATGTGGTGAGGGCGGGACAGATCCCCTGAAGGAGCAGTAGATTCCAGTACCAGCAACCTGAAATAGGTAAGAAATCTCAAGTCATTCTTGACTTTCCTTTCCCCTTTGAAACATCAATTATTTAGTTAGGTTTTAGCAAAGCTACCTTGTGATTAAACACCACCATTAAAGTCTGGCTCCCAAAGCCTGGGTGAAATTCAGGCTTAACGAGGGATCAGCCAACCTAAGCCAAATATTCAAGTTCAGATTCCAAGTGAGCAGTCACCTAGGTCACTGCAGACCCACATTCTCCAAGGCTATGCTCCATATGTTTCAGTACTGCAAGCAGAAAACCGTAGATAGAAGTGACCATCAAGGACTGCACAATCGTGTCCTTGCAGACCCAAAGTGTATGCATGGAAGGCTTTATGATCTCAGTTTCCATTTATTTCATATTAAGCATTCCACATACTAAAATATGACTCAAAAAATTTCACAGCAATAGGTGTTTTTGAATACCAAGAGGTTAAATACTCCTGAGCTGCCAGCATAGATAATTGACCCACGTGGACTTGTGTGCAGACTAACACCAAACACTTCCATCTGAAGAACAACTAGCTGAGACCTTGGGGAAATCAGCTTCTTTAATAAATGCTCAAGTGAGAAAAATAATATGCTTTACTTCTAAAAGCATGAGCAGCTGTAGAGATTTCCATGCAGCACCTTCGATAACTTCTGCTTGAGATTTCTTCCCTTGCCACAGCCATTTCTTTCCTTCCATGGAAGACAAGCTGCTCAAGTTTTCATCTTCTGACCCATTCAACCTCTCAGCCATGAGACAGACATTCAATCTTCATATTTGCTTTACTCTTGCCCCCTCAAGGCAGTATTGCATTACTTTTTCATTTGGTCTGTATTGGGAGTCCTTTATTCACTGAACTAACACTATGCTGCAAATGGAATAAATAATCCATCCTTCTTCAGGTGAATTTAAGAAGTGCAGAGGAATGCAGACTGACATAGAACACAAAGTGTCTAAATCTGCCATCACCACAGTTCAAGATAGCAATCCACATTTCTTAAGAATGCCAAATATCAAGCTTACTCTAGGGCTGAATTTTCATTTGTCTTATAAAGTGATGGAGAAGATGGCGATAGAGGGAGAACAGTCCTGATTGCACTGATGTCTCCTGTGATTTTACCAGATGGAAACAAAAAGACAACTCTCTTTTTCATACAGGTCTATTTGAGAAGTAACATTTTCGGTTGAGATGACAGCCTTATGGCAAATGAGGGCTGGAGCTACCCAAGACTAACTGGAGATTTCATCATTTGGATCTTTGTTGCTTGTTTTTCTAGTTAAGAAAGGAAACTTTGAAAAAAACCAAGTTTTCAGTTATGACTGGTTTCTGGGCAAATCCTTGTTCAAAAGAAACTGCATACTGATGCCATGTTCACCAAAACACTCAGGAAAGCTGCTGATGGATGACTACTCCAGCCTTGGAGGATCATTTCAATAACAGTTTAAGGAGGAAAAATCCACACAAATTACCTTTTGAGAAACACTTTAAGGTGGTAACTGAAAGTAAATACAAGACACAAGTATGTTTTATGAAATAATTAACCTTTCTTCTTAAAAAAAACCAAAAACACCAAGAAACAACAAAAACAAACAACCAAAAAAACCACCTACCAAATTGTGTACTATCTTCCTGATCTGATATAATCAGTTATTGATGCACTTAGCCTGAGATAAAAGAAGACGAGTGTGTTGGTTTTGCTTGGCCCAGTTTTTGGAAGTGGGGGGGGGGGGGGGGGAGGGACCAAAAAGATGGCGCCTGTGAGAAGCTTCTGGAGGCTTCCCATGTCCGCAGAGCCAATTGCTGTTCTCTGAGGATGATGGACATGCCACTGACCAAACCTGGGCCATTAGAAGTGGTTAGCCTCTGTGAAAACTATTTAAGAAGAATCAAAACAAGGGGAACACAGTAGTTTTGCCAGTAGAGAGGCTGAGAAATATGTGAGTGATGAAGACACCAAGGTCAGTGCAGGAGGGGAGGAGCTGCTCCAGGCACCGGAGCTGGGATTCCTTTCAGCCGTGGTGACCATGTGGAGCAGGCTGTCCCCTGCAGCCATGGTGACCATGGTGGAGCAGGCTGTCCTTCCATGGTGACCATGGTGACCATGGTGACACAGCTGTCCCCCTGCAGCCCTGGTGACCATGGTGACACAGCTGTCCCCCTGCAGCTCATGGTGACCATGGTGACACAGCTGTCCCCCTGCAGCCCATGGGGTCCACAGAGGGTGCAGAGATCCACCCGCAGCCCGTGAAGGAGGGAGGTCCCCACGCCGAGCGGGCGGACGCCAGAAGGGGCTTGTCCAGCAGGAGACCATGAGAGAAGAGGCCTTGCTCCGAGATGGAACAGCCTGGCCTTGGGCTGCACCCAGGGGACGAGGGACCCCACGGTGCAGCATTTTGGGATGACTGTCTGCCCGTGGGGGACTCACACTGCAGCAGATGTGTTGGACTGCTGCTCTGAGAGTGGAACCACCCTGGAGAGGTTCACAGAGACTGTCTCGTGGGAGGACCCCACGGCAACGCAAGGGAAGGACTCCTCTCCCTCAGCAGCGCAGAGATGATGGTGATGAACTGACCAACCCCACACCTTGAACTGACCAACCCCATACCCTGAACTGACCAACCCACACCCTGAACTGACAACCCACACCTGAACTGACCAACCCACACCCTGAACTGACCACCCCCACACCCTGTTCCGTTCCTGCAGCTTGTGTATGTGGGAAGTGGGAGGGAGTGGGGAGAAGATCGTTTCTTTGAGGGTTGTAATTTATTCTCATTCTCCTCCTCTGACTTTGTTAGTATAAATTCACTTATTATTAAAGTGCCTGTTTGTCCTCAAGTTTCCTCCCCGTTCCTTATCTCACTCATGAACCTTTTCGTTAGTTTTTCCCCCTTCGCTCTTTACCCGGCGTGGTGGTGGGGTGAGCGAATGAGCAGGTGTTGTGGGTACCTGGCTTTTGGCCAGCATTCCAAACCGCAACAACGAGTAAACTTAAGCGGACCAGGCAGCTTTCTGATTACACATTCGAATGTCCTCAACAGTTCATCAGCAATGTACTTTTGTCTTCTCAATCTATTTCCTAAAATGCTAATTACAGCCAGCAAGTATGCAAGACCACTCTTCGTATTTTTTAGACCCTTCCCACAACATCCAATACTGGACACTGTTGGAGGCAGGAAAATAAAAAACAGGCTAATCAGACCTTTGGCCTGACCTGATAGTAACTATAATTTGTTCTTATGCATGGCCTCCCATTTAATCCTTTGAACACAAGAATTATTTTCTCCCTATTTAGCTTTTTGGAGAGTAGCTTCCGAATAAATACCCCCAAACATTCAGACACAACCTGTCCGATGAAGCTAAATACTCTTCAGTGGATAGGATGTCCTTCAATCATTGTGCAATCATGCTTGGTGATAATGATCAGGAAAACTCTCACGTTTTTTCTTTTTTATAATATCTAGGACTTGACTGTTCTTAGTATGCAGCTGTGGCAATTCTCTGTCAACCATCAACTACTAGGCTCTTGTTAGAGAGCAGACAATTCAGATGGGACCATTTTCGTCCCTGCGTTCTATGCACAACAGATTTATCAGTCATCATTTAGGTCCTTGAAAACTCATTCAAAATTCTTTTCTTAGATATCATTACCAATCTGGCCTGTCCTGAGACAGATAGCACACACTGAACACTGCCTGGGACACTTCTTTTTCCTGATTACTAAAAGCAAATGGGACGTAAACCAGACATTTTGTTGTCATTGGACAGATTTCATTTAATCCCAACATTCATCCAAAAGAGGCCAAGATATTATGAAGCACTAAATAATGTACAGGCTTTGACCAAATTACATGGTCTCAAATCATGGACAGTTAATTTATAACGAAAGCAGTGAAACAAATTGTCCTGCTGAACAGACTAAGTAGAGACAATCCTGAGACTTACAGTGAAATACCTGTGCTTATTTCCTTACCAATACCATCATACCCACACAACCATGTGGATGGGAGAATGCATGTGCTAAGGTGGCTGTGTACCATAAAAACTTGTGCCCCAGGAGTGGGATTCTAGAAGGATTTGAAACAGAACATTTCTGTTTTACAAGTCCAAATAAACACTAATTGTAGATTTAGAAATTATTATAATATAGTTACTACAGATACCAATTACTTTTAAAGATGACAGAACCAAAATAGCATCTCCTTGAATGGAAGAATGAGTGTTTTAGAAAATAGACTAGGTCTTGATTATCGGACCTTTTCCGACCCACTACTCATGCTCCTTCCAGACAACTCATGAATACCTACCGCATGGCTCTCAGTGCAGTTTTGTATGCCAATTCAGCATCATGAGGTAGGAGAGAGGTGAAGAGATACTTGGCAAATGTGTGCATTGGAACACTCTCTCGATGGATGACTTCACCTAAGCCACTATATGGTCCACCTGTAGCAAAGAGAAACACAATGTCAGTTTTTACAAACTGCTAAACCCCAACTAAATACCTGTTCAGTTAGAACTGGTATTCAAAGACAGAACTTGCTGTACAATAGGTGAAGTTATATTGCTATTTTCAGTGAAAAATGTAATGCATCACATACATACAATTATATTACAAGTATATTACAAATATATTAAATACCATTTACTTAAGAAAACAGAACAGACTACAAATTGCATAATACTAAGCACACTACCAGTGGTTACAGGAATGGCAAAATGGTTACAGTACTCCATGGGGCTCATTCAGCAAGTCTGGTATGCCAAAGTAGAAAGCCATAATCCTAGCTTTACCTCCACACAGCTATATCATGCACAACAATACCCATGCACTCCATTCGTGTGAGACTGCTTTATCACATATTCACCAAGAAAAAAGGAAATACAACAGTAGAAAAATGTGTGTCTTTAAAATTACCTGACCAACCACCTGATCCCGCAAACATCTCTCGTGACATCAGCATTTCAATAACCCTTTAGTCTGGACTTGATCATGGCTTAAGTCCCAGGACCTGTCCTTAGGTCACAACTCCAAGCAGTGCCACAGGCTAGGGCAGAGTGGCTGGAAAGCTGCCCAGGGGAAAAGGAGCTGGGGGTGCTGTGACAGCAGCTGAACATGAGCCAGGGTGTGCCCAGGTGGCCAAGAAGGCCAATGGCATCCTGGCCTGGATCAGCAATGGTGTGGCCAGCAGGAGCAGGGCAGGGATTGTCCCCCTGTCCTGGGCACTGCTGAGGCCACACCTCGAGGGCTGTGTCCAGTTCTGGGCCCCTCCCTGCAGGAAGGAACTGAGGGGCTGGAGCGAGTCCAGAGAAGGGCAACGGAGCTCAGGAAGCGTCTGAGCACACATCTTTAGAGTCAGCTGAGGGGGGGTGTCAGCCTGGAGAAAAGGAGGCTCAGGCATGACCTTATCACTCTGCACAGCTGCCTGGAAGGAGGCTGTGGCCAGCTGGGGTTTGGTCTCTTCTCCCAGGCAACCAGAGACACAGTGAGAAGAAATGGCCTCATGTAATGCCAGGGGAGGTTTTAATAGGCCATTATGAAAAACTTAACTGAAAGGGTGGTCAGGCATTGGAATAGGCTACCAAGGGCATTGGTGGAATTACCATCCTTGAAAGTGTTCACAGTGTGGATGTGTCACTTAAGGAGGTGGTTTAGTGGTGAACACAGTGGTGGCTCAGCTAATGGCTGGACTCAATGATTTTATTAGTCTTTTCCAACCTGAACAATTCTATGATGATGAGCACAAAGTCAGATCATACACTAAAGTTGGCTCTGCTAGTTCGTTTCAGCCACATGATTTAAAAAATTCTATTCTTTTAATGTGAAAACAATGCCCATTGTTGGGGTAGCAGATTTTTCTCACTAAGTGTAGATTTCAACTACCTAACAGCAGCATCAGGATTGACAACGAACAACAAAGTTAAATGCAACTATTTACTTGCTGAGTTTCAAATGTTCACAGAGCATATGAATCTTATTTCTACATTTTTCCTGCACACTAAGACTTATTCCTGTTAATAAGAAAACTGTATCAAACAGCTTTTTTTACTTCAGTGACAAGAGGTTCAGGAATTAAATGTTGCAAGATACAGTATAAGACTCTTACATTAAATATTACTGGACTATTATTGCACAAATAGCATCCAGCAGTCCAAGAAACTACTACTACGTTTACTAGAGATTCCAACCCACCACACATGGATGGAGGATGGATGGATGGATGGATGGATGATGGATGGATGGGATGGATGGCTGGCTGTGTAGATCACTTCTGTTTCAGTAACATTTTTGACTGGTGCTTTAGTGTAGCATGCAAGGGTAGAAATCACTAGGCATGAAAAAATTCTGAGTCCCATAGGTGGGCATTTCTAAAGACTGGGGCTGAATGAAGATTTAGTAGGTGACAGTGTGTCTCATAATCATTTAAAATGAAGTTGAAAGCCATTCAAAACTAGCTGGCATTGCTTGAATGAAAGAAGCCATTTCATGTATGTTTGCCAGTTGGTGGTCCAGTCAGAAGCTCAGTCACACAAAGAATACATGACAAAGCATTTGTATGAAAATATATTCTACCATTAACTTAGCAGTCAAGCAAAAAATCAGAACAGTTTTTGCAAAACAGTCTTACATTCTGCTTTCCCACGCACTCAAATGGTAGCTGCATGCAACCTGCATTAATCTGCATTAACGGCATAGAAATCAGCCTAATATTGGATTCAGTTTTCTTTATTGTACCCACAGAACTTTAAGTAGAAACTCACAACTGGTATGATTAGCACCTTAAATCACTGCACAACTTTTTCTCCATGTAAGCTGGCAGTTTCTGCCTAATGTCAAGCAAGTTGAAACTACTACAGGAAATCCAGATTTCTCATCACACACAACTGTGGCATATTGTTCACAATGGCAATTTTTAAGGCAGTTTTATTAGCAGACTTTCTGCTATGATCAGTCCTTTATTACTCTAAGAAAACATTAAAAAAATTTTAGTGATCAAAGTAGTCAACCAGAATTATCAGAGAATATGTTGAAGAAATCCTGCCTTTTCCTCATAAAGCATTCTTACCATGTAACAGATGCAGTCAACTGATTTTATAATCCAGAGGAATCCTGCATGTTAATAGCTAGATCTAGACAATAGCTCTTCTTGTCCAAAGGCCATAAAGCAGTACAGCCACACCATGATGGAACTCTCCCTGTGTTGCAGCTTTTCTGCAGCCTCAATCAGGACAAAAACAGTGACTTAAATCTGGGAACCCTAAGCAAAATATAGTATGCTGCTCTTCCATAAAAGACAAAAGTTTAAAAGACTAATGTGTTACAAAAAAAAAAAAAGCAAAACCTGACTGGGGTTCACAACTTGGCCTAATAAATAGATAAGACCATAAATCGATGCAGAAAGATAGTCAATACTATCCATGAGACAGATCATAAAGTTTAAAGGCACTAGGCCAGGACATACAATCAATTGAGCAGGGAATAGTACATATGAAACTTTTCTGGAATCTCAGCTCTCGCCGGCTAGCACAAACAGGTCGGCTCAACGTCACGGTTCGATATCCGTCATCTCGTAATCAGTCTTCGAACAGTCACTGAGTAGCATCTGCACATCTGACGAAGCTTCACAATCAACTAATTCCACACCAAATATGAAGTTGTACCAAGAGGGCCAGCATCAGTTGTAATTCCTGGCTGACGGTCTCATTTAGTCCTCTACGTTTAGCCCTATACGGTCCAATACCATGTGCACTGAAAAGCAAACAATCTTATAGGGATACAAATCATAATGACTATGGAATTAGTCCCACAGCAACTCTCACAGTTATAAAACAGGAACCTACTGTTAAATAACCACAGCCAACGTACTAGGTTACTTGCGACATAATATCTACATACAATAGGTATGTACCACATTCCCCTTCAAGCCAAGTGCATGCACTCAAAACTTGGACTATGCCTTTGGCTAATTTGTTCCCCTGCAGTTTTTATTTCCCTTCAGAAAGAACAAAAACCAGAAAGACAACCATGTAACCCATAAAACCACTCTCTGAATGTGGAGATTTAGCACTACGTGCTAAGCCTTTTTAAAAGTTAAAGAAAAAGTATGCACTTCCATGTACAGATTTTATTGCAACACTGCCTAATCCCAAATCACAAATTGTGTGTCATGGTCAAAACTTAGGCACAAGATCGACCTTAAGCTACAACATTTAAACAAACATTTTTTAATTTCCACCTATGATATAAATGTGAAAGGCAAGTAGTTTTCTGATTGTCACACATAAAACGTTACAGTTCTGCTGTTCTGAGCTCTTCACTTGGGAACAGTGGTCAAAATCTTTACTCATTTATAAAGCTGCCAGTGTAATTCCTTCTGCAGAACACAAGGAATATTCAGAATTTAGGTACCTGGGAACTGCTGGTAACTGGTGTCTATATTATATAACAGCCTGGAGCATATAATCAGGTTATTGAGATTATGGCATGCAACAAACGTGAAGAATGAAGTGTATTCAAAATTAAAACAAGAGGTTTATAGGTCCATATATACCTTACCTCTACAGTCACGTGATATCTAAAGTGTGTCTGATTTTCCTAAGAGATGTGATAAAAATTTTCCTGGAGTTCTAATTAAAAAACACATCTGAAGCATGCGGGCAGTTTCTACAGGAACACTAGTTCTGTGTGCTTGTGTAAGTGGAGACAGTTTAGAGAAGCAGTTAGCATCTATATTCAGCTACCTTCTAATAGGAAGACTGCTTGCTTTCGAAAAATCTTCACCAGAGTATCATCCAATTCAATTTCCTGTAGCTTAGAAATGAGCAGCTCCTCATTTCGACAAACCTTCTCTTGTGCATACAAGCCATCTGGCATTATTCGTTGTTGTCCCAGCCCTATCAATGCTACTTCCACAGCCAGAGTTAAGTAAGATTCTCCTTCTTCTAAGAACTTGTGTGCAGGCAGGTGCTGGTACTCCAGAGATTTGCACTGTCCCAGGTTCTCTGTAAGGGGTGACACAGAAAGAAAAACACATCAGCAAACCACTCTAACCCATAATCTGCTTACAATGCCACACGCACAAATGCTTCCACTGTTAGTATTAGTTTTTTCAAAATTATTCCAATTACTAGCCAGTGTCAAATACAGCAACCCAATCTAAACTATGTAATCTGATTTGACATAGCAGAAATACACTAAAATAATTTGGTTTCGAATAACCCACTCAAGTAAAAGCTTTCACTTTTAAAGTGCACAATTTAAAAAAAGGCAGTTACTCCAGCTTTATGTTAATGAGGCCATAATTGCAAGATCAATTCCAATTTCTTTCCCCACCCATTTCGGTATTTCCTTAAAGCCCTGATGTACAAGAGGAAGGGAAATGTGCTTATACATCTGCACAGATTTCAGTTACCGCTATCAGAATGGTGCGAATACAATAGGCCTGGGAACTCCACACCTTTAATATATGCTCTGCTTGCTAGCACTCTTTTCAGGCTTTTAATTTGTTAAACTTGTGTCTATGATAAAAATGCATATTGTTAACATTAGAAACCTTACTTTTAGTAACAATCACAGGCAAATTCCACACAGGCCATGCCAATAAACTGCTTTAAATAGTGCTAACAATTCATTTGGCACTTCACAGACACAACATATGAGAAAATGCTATTCCAGCTTGTTGCATTTTACAGTCTAATTTGGGAACAAAAAGTTGTAATTGTCAGATGCAAAGAGACAGGCAACTGCAGCAAATAGAAAGGCTGAAAGCACTTGGAAGATTGCATATGCATGTGCAGAAGGAGATTACTTTTCAAAACACAATGTTTTTATTTCATGGGGCTGCTTTGGTCTTTTAGTAACAGCAGAGAATCTAATTTCCAAATTTTTTAATTAAAAGTTCTTCCAGAGTTGGTGGGTAGGAGAGTAGAAATTTACTGAAGGAAGTCTTATTGAGTAAGCAGAATTTTGAGGCAAAGCCCCAAGGATATTGTGAATATGCATATAAAAGAGCTTCAGGTAAAGGAATGAATCCAGTTTCTGTCGACACTAGTGGTGTTAAGAAGCTACCCCAAAGGTGGAAAGAGACTGAAAACAAGGAATAAAATAAATCAGTTAAACTCCTAGGGAGCAAATACTGAAATTGAAATGGGTGTACCTATCCTATCCCTGTTGTACGTTGTTATTTATTGATAGAGGAACACCACTTTCCAACTAACATTTATACCCTAGGTATATAATCAAGTTCAAGTGTTTTGCCATTGTTTTGGAATATTATGTACACTGTAGCTAAAAAGTCCAGTAAAATCCAGGGCTGTATTAGCAGTGTTGCCACTAGGTGGAGGGAGGTGATTTTGTCCATCTGCTCAGCACCAGTGAGCTCACATCTGGAGTGTTGTGTCCAGTCATGGGCTCCTCAGCACAAGGCCATGCTGGAGTGGACACAAAGATGATTAAAGGACTGCAGCACCTTTTGTAGAAGAGTGAGAGAGGTGGGATTATTTAGCCTGGAAAAGAGAAGGCTCAGGAGGATCTTACCAAAATGTATAAATATCTGATGAGAGAATGTAAAGAGGACTGTGCCAGACTCTTCTCAGTGGTATCCTGTGACAGGACAAGAGGCAATGGGCACAAACTGAAACATAGGAAATTCTATCTGAGCATAAGAAAACACTGTTTAACTATGAGGATGGTTGGACACTGCATGAGGTTGCCCTGGAAGGTTGTAAGTCTTCACTCTTGAAGTTACTCAAAACCCAGCTGGATATAGACTTTGGGCAATGTACTGCTCAAGGTGACCGTGTTACAAGCAGACCAGGTGGACTAGATGATCTACAGAGGTGCCTTCCAACCTTAGCAACTCTGTGATGCCATGATTTCCTGCAATTTCTCAACAAGAGGACAGTGCAATGTATGTGGAGAAGACTGCTGCAACCAAGTCTTACTGAGTTTTACTTCCAGTGTGAAATATGGAAATTTCTTCAAGAACGAGTAACTGGTAATTTTAAAGTGCTTTCTTAGATTAAACATTTTCTCCCCCTTGTGTTTTCCTAAGGAATGCAAATGTGAGTTCTCATACTACAAAAACAGTGGCTTTGAAACGGATTCAAAAAGGCAAGACAGAAAAATATCTCTAGTAAATGAAGACATGTACAAGACTGCTGCCTTTGCTTGGCCTTACCCGTGAAATCAGAGAATCCATGGAAACCCTCATCATCCACTCTGCAGGCTTCCATCAGGCTACTGAAAAGGGTTCCAATTGGGTCCAAAGGGTGTCCCACCCAGCCTTCAAGATTTGTTATTGAGGTCACTCCCCTGTGGAGAAGGTCTGCAGCACAAACCACACAAAGATGAGAGAGAGAGAGGGAAAGTGCTCATGTTAGCCCATCAGAACAATTACACAAGTAAAACTGCTTAAAATGCTCTCAGTACAGAATTTCTAGTAGCTTCTGCATAGAAAGAGAAAATAGTATCTTTCAGAGTGAATTCACTGCCCTTGGTGAATATGTAAATGAGGAATAAGAAAAGAGAAACAATTGAAGCCAAACTTTTTGAGCAAAGTGTATTATGGGTCAAAAATTGCAATGGCAATGTCTTTTGAAATCGCTTCCTTCATACTACTAGGAACTCGTCTGAAAATGTCTGCTCGAGGAACTACAACAAAGACTTTTTTGATAGTATATTTACAACAATTCCCTCACTCAAAAAGACACAGTACCCTTTTTACAATTTTAACTTAATATGATGGAATAATGAAATACATTAAAATATTCTAAAATACGTTCCTATTTAATAAATTATGAGCTTATCCTGCATCTCTGTCTCTCTGCACTAAACTCAGGATGACAGCTGCTTTAGGAAAAAAAAAAGCATCACATTTTAAATGGGGTATACCAGAAAAAATTGTCTTTTAATAGGATCAAGTGTATTTTTGGTAATTTTAAGATTTCAGTCCAAAATTACCTTCACCAATATTATTCTGTAGCCTTTATCCATTACTTGGTTAGAATACAGAAAAAATATTCAGTGCAATGAACTGGAGAAAGTGTAATTGTGATAACAAATATTAGAGATTCCCCAATCTGAGTCATATGGCAACAGCTCCCCTTTGACTCTAAGTCCCAGCTTTTTTCCTCCTAGACAGAGAGACACAACTGAACTATGAGAGATAGATTCAGAAGCATTACGGGTGACCCTTTGAAGACCGTATACAAGCCACGATGACTGCTCTGTCCCTCTGCCTGTCACACATTAACTTGTGCCTGCCTCCACTCTCTCTTGTTCCCAAAGTCTTGCATATCTGAGTACCCATATGCATTGAACTTTTAAGACCTGCTTCCTCCTATTTAAATGTGTGGGGCTACAAAATCAAACACAGACACACTGTCAGGATGGTAGTGGGATTTTTAAAGAATCCTCTAGTACTATTAAAATCCTCTAGTAATATTAAAAAAACAAGCAAATAATTGTATTTCTTACAAACAGAATTTACTAAAGAATAGACACAAATAAGGATTCACCAGAATGACTTCTTTCTGATTACTTTGTTCTAGTTATTCTGTTCCACTTTGTTCTAGTTACTCTGTTCATTACTTATGACCTTCACTTGTGCCATGCCAACCAAACAGGTCAATTGTCTCATCAGACAAGACATTTAACATAAAATCACACAAGTGGTTCCATGGACATCATATCAGTCACATGAATAAAAGCTAAGCAGAAGCATGTGGTGCTTACTGAACTAAAGCCGGAAGCTGGGCTGTGCCTGCAGTTTTCATCTGGTTATAGAGACCAGCACACTTTACCATATGAAAAGAGAATCTTTTAAAAATTCCCAATAACAATAATAAATAAACATAACAGTAAGTGACAACCTAGAAACAACAAGCTACTTTGTTTCAGGGCAGGGTGGATCACATTTTATGCAACCTTTTTAAATTACAATAGAATAACATTAGGTGATAGCTACAGAAACTGTGCACAAGGAAAGGAACTTAACAGAGATACTGAATGTCTGCATGCTGCACTTGCAACTGGGAACAAAAAAGGAGTATTACTACAATCAGCATACTTGTAACAGACTCCTCACACCTGCCAGTGGGTATGAACACACACACTGATGAAGGCACCTTCCGTCTTAACAACAGTATTCAAAAAGCCCTTACTCCTTGGGTCCACAGGAAAAGAATACAAAGCCATATAGGAACTGCAGCTGAATTTTTTTCAGCTAGGTGCATATCTTGTCTTCTAAATGCTCATTTCTGGGAAAACATCTGAACACAGTTAAAAAACACATATGATTTCACGCTGATATTTTTGACTACAATGTCTGAGGATAATACACAAAAGTTAGAGTAATAGAGAAGATGTAAAATAAAATTTGAATGAAAGGACTAGTGTAGCAGCTGAGAAAGTAATTCCAATTTATCCACATGCATTCTTCCACCACAAAGCCATCCCCTTCTTCCAATATCTCTTCTAACTAAAATGGTTCAGTGGAGAATTATTTTGAGTTACAAGGATCACAGGACATAGAAACATATCTGAAGGAGAACACTCTTTGAAAAAAAATGGTAGTGCTCCCTGGAACACCACAAAGTATTTTATTAAAAACAGTACTTAAATGAATCCAAACAAAACAAAATGAAACTCCAGACAACTGAAACAACCCCAAAAAATGAACAAAAAGAAAAACAAACAAAAAAACCCTACCCAAAACCTCAATGCCCCTCTATTCAGAAAAACTAAAATTTCAAGCTTAAGAGGTTCTCTTGGAACACACAGCCAAATTTAATGAATGTTTGTAATTCAGACTTTGCCTCATTGTTATCCTCAACATCAGCTTCAGGCTTACAGCTCAGAGTATATAGGTTAGCAAAATTATGTATCAGAGAAGAAAAAAATTAAGCACCTGACATGCCAAATGCAAAGCTCTGTTCAAAAGCCAATAAATTACACAGGGTGACTATTTTCACTGTGTAACCAAAACCTCCGATTGGAATAAAGGCCCTACCATGCCAGATATATTGCAGAAGATTGATAAGAGCCTTACCACAAGACAATTTACAAAAAAACTCTGACATACAGAATGTTACATTACCACTGTGGAGACTGAAGAGTCAAAAGTCATTTCTTTCACTTTAGTTTCAAAATCAGTTTCCTCATGCGAGATTCCTGGTGTTCCTGTCAACTTACACAGCCTTTGCCCTTCTCTTCCCCACATTTACCTTTCTTCTGAGCCCGGAACATTTCCAGCTGTTTTTGCTGCTGCCTCCTTAGTGTATTGACAATAGCTATTGCTAGCCTCAGTGCTTCTCGTGGGTATCCATGAGATCGTAATGCATCCACCCTCGCACAGGCTGTAGGAACATGTTCTATAACAGAAAAAATAATTGAAGAATAGCAATGCTTCCACATCTGCAATGGCCTGCTTTGCTAGGTTACTCAAAAGGGCTTGTTTAAATTTTTTTCTGTTTTGTTTTTAAAACTATGCAAGAGAGACTTAAAGGACTACTTCTGAGCCAACATGTCAAGGGAGCCTCTGTTCTTTTTGCCAGGCTTTTCATTCAACTCCCTCCCTCCCTACCCCCCAAAAAGAAAAATAAAAAGAATGCCATAGAAACTGAAGAAAGCAGCAAGTCATGAAAATGTCTTTCCGGTTTAGCCACTTACCATGCCAGAGGGGCCACCCCCGAGAGTCAAAGAGTGAGTTTTCAGTGTGTTCATGGTAACAGTAGTTGGTGTATAGGTCACTGCTGATAATGTGCTGTAAGTGGCTGTCCTGCCAGTGCAGTTCACATGCCTCAATGGCTCGAGTAAACACTGTCCGATGTGGCCTGTTCGATGAATCTGTCATTTTCACAGGTTTAGAAATCTGCATCAGCTTTTATTCATTCACAAGTGAATCAGCTATTCACAGCATTCCTGTCTTGTACCTATTCACCAAACCCCAGCCGATGGCAGTCTTCCTTGCCCCATCTCTACCAAGCAGCCCACAGATGACATATCACATTCTATTACTAGCCAACAACTCAGATGGTGTGTGCCATTCATCTTGCATCCAGAGAGAGAACTAGAAACCAGCACAGCTGATGGTACAAAGGACTTTGCACAGGGAACTGCTAGAGGTGAAGGACATTCAACAGCGTGTATACACTTCCCAAAAGCAAACTAGAAAGCATATGGCACTCAAGGATCTCCAGTGTCTCTCCTTAGATCCAGAGCTGTCAGGATGAAGGATGGATAAATTGCATAAAAAAATTGTAGTTTTCCTTTGTGACAAGTGACATTAACTTTGAGCACTTGTATAAATTTTTGTCATAAACATATACAAATACTGCAAAGAAATCAAGGTACTGAGGCCATGGGACTGAAAATCTTTTACTGGACATCTTCCTATGGCAAAAGTGCTCTGTTGACATGGCACTATGTCTATGAATGTCAAAAAGTCATGTCAGAGTTGCTACTAGCATACCCAGGTTGGGCTGAACATGATGAGAACCAGAAAGCCAAACACCTCTGTAGGAAGTTATATGTTGCATGAACTTTTGTCCCTAGCTAGCTGCAAGATTTAAACATGAACCAAGTCTATATCCTTCAGAGGTAAACTTCCAAGAGAAAGAAACAAGGAAAAACCCATCTAACTCTACCACTTTTCACAAGCATTTAATTTTAACTTTTATGAAATATGTATTAAAATATTGAGAGATTTGATGATTATGAGGGTTTTTTTCCCAGGTAAATATCCTGTGTCTTCCTCAGTTATAGGCAAAGTAGCAATCTTTGCTTGAAGATGACTGGAGAAGGCTTCTGTCAGGTTTGATAATCACATTTTAGATTAGAAAGCATGATATCAAGTAAGAAGAGACACCTCCTCCAAGAAGGCAGTATTGCCTCTGCACCCCCACACACCTGTCAATGCAAACTGCAACACAGAGCGCATCCCACAAATAGCTGCTTTAGTTTCTCACATACTCAGTTTAATGCAGTCACAACAGATCTCCCTTTAAGTAAGTATCAAAAGCTTTGTACGTGCAAAAAATAAAAGCCCCAGCACCAGAAGGGATATAAGATTATAGTCAAGAAAAAAAACAACAGGCTTTTACATTACATACTTCAAGGACATACAATTTTCATGCAACAATATTTAGAAGCACCAAGTGACATTAGAAGACCTAATTAAACACAAATACTAGCTCTGAAAACACTACTGCCCCAGTACAGTAAAAAACACCTATTTATTTTTCTACAAAGATAGTATTAGTAAAACCGATTTTGGCTGGTCAGTCCTCAACAAGAAAGTTACTTGTCCCAGGAAAGAGTGCTGAATTCTGCTGCAAGGCTCAAGTATGTAAGACAGAGGCTGTATTATATGTTGCAGTCAGTGCATATGTTTAGGCTCACCTTGGTTAGCATTTGCACCCTGAGGCAAAGCATTGGTTAAATTGGGCAGCTCGTTTCCATGGTTTCCATCTTCCCAGGGACAAACATCCACACTGTTCCATTTTTTCAGCTGTTTTAGCCAACTGGACTTCTGCTCCAACTTGCAGTGGGGATTTAAGACTATACACATCCACAGAGCACCTGATTTTAAAAAAATTGCTAAATTATGTTTTCTATTAAAAATGCACCAGCCAATGATTAATTGCAAACTTCTACAGCATATATTTTTTCTACCCTCAAAAGCTACACTGCTTGCCTCCCAGCTATGCTTAACACCACGCAGACTGAATTCCTGACGCAGGCACTTGGGGCTGGTATGGCCAATCTGAAGCAGCTGAAAGAAGGTACCAAGCCAGCCTTCTCTACTTAAAAGCAATAGTAGATCTTTTGTATTAGAAATTCAGAGGTCTCAATTTATAATTCATCAGACAGGAACATCAGTCAAGTTACAGAAAATTATTAATCAAGTTTTTCTTCTAAATCTTGTATCAGAAGTGAATGATATTGTTTTATATTAAGGAGAACTATGTATTTTTCAGCTTCACATCATGGGAACCAAAGAAGTGCATTAGTAAGACATGCATTTTGTAAACATTCACTTTCATACTCAGAACCCATCAGTAGTACACACGTAACTCATTCCCAAATACATCTGGGTCTCAGATAACCAGTAAACACTAGTTTTGTACAGTGTCATAGGAGTAAGACATTTTTATAGCAATTACTTCAGTAATTTGGTTCCTCTAGAAAATTTGTTTTACATTTTCTATTTAGGGAGTTCTCAGAGAAAGCTAATTTGCACTGACATATCACATGCAGCATCACTTAGGAAACTGCTCCCTAAGACTATATAGCACAGCAGGCAGAAATGCATCTGGGTGTCTAGTGGCAATTTTCAAATGGCAAGATTTTTCTCTAAATCAGCTTGAACTTTGACAGAAGCATGAAAACATCTGGAAGTACTGTTTAGCTACAGTTCATCTGCTCATTAAGAATGTGCCATATACACGAAAAGAGATTATGAGAATATGCTTAGACTACACAATGTTCTCGACAGCCTGGAAAAAAAGAGAATAAAAATGCAACTGGTTCTTCTGGGATAATAGAAGTCTCACATCCTAGTACTCCTTTGATAACTAATAATGCAAAATGGATACCCAGGGCACAGACCATCACATCACATTCATTCCTAAAGTAACTTAGGCATGCTATGGCACCGGAGACAGCGGATCCTTAAGGCTGTCTCTTGTTACTCAAGACTAACATCATGTTAGGGGAAGTAGTATCAAAAAAATCTGAAAACTGAAACAAAATATGGTATGTTACTATGCAGAACACTAGACAGACACTAAACTACTGCAGCTTATTACTCCACAGTAGTTAGACAGAGTACAGTTTTGGGTACAGGGAAGTGTCTGAAACCTGCCAAGGGAGTGAAGTACAACACCATTTTTAAGAACTCTTCTTAAAACCAAATAGTGTCATTTTCTTTAGACACACTTGCCAGCATACTTCACTCTCTGAAAGGAGTCAAATTACAACCGGTTATTATTATTATTCATCAATGATTTAGTACCCAAAACAGAATGACTACATTTCTCGCAATCTGCAAAACAAAACACAAGATGCAGCACACAGTTATGTCTTGGGGAAAGGTTAATGTAGGCTTGCCTATTTATTTTCAAAATCAAGTATCCCTTGAGGGCATTACAGAGATTCTGTACCTCTCAGCATCTAACAAGAAGAGCCAATGTAATATTTTGTAACCAGATTCCCAGTGTTTTCAGACTGAAGCAAAAGCAAAGTGAAGTATCTTAACCACATTTGTTAAGTATCATCATTCAAGGCAGAACACACACTACTGTGTTACACCATATTCCTACAAAACAAGTGGCAGGTTTTTACATCATCTGAGAAACACTACTATAAGTAAGAGAATTCACTAGCCTCCTAAGGAAGCTCCACTACACATGTGGTACATCTATGAGGCAGGAGAGGGCAAAGATAACCCAGAGTAACGAAATTCCTTAAAACATCTGTGTTTTAAAGCGGGAAGCTACATCACAGCTAGCCACATCATTAGCAGTCATTGAAACCCAGACAATTTTTACATAAAGAACAAGTGTATTTCCAATAACCTCCTCAAAACCACTTAAAATTTCAACAGAGCCCAACTGAACCCTGCTCCCTATGATTTTGGAGAAAGCTGCACACACACCTGAGATCTCAAACAGCTTTGATGACTGTTGACTCCCTGCAGGAAGAGGAGTGTGAAACAAAACTCCTCAACTGGAAGAGAAGTGAACAGAAAGAGCACCTGTAGCACTACAAAGCCTTCCGTCCGTAAGAAGGATGCATTATGCCAATGACCTCACACTCATCAACCTATTTGGATTTCTAGTTTTTTGGTTAGTTTGGGTTTTGGTGAAGGGTTTCCTTCACTGTGATTTTTTTTTTTACTTCTCTCCCTTCTCCCACTCCACCCCAAGCATGTGTATTTACCTCTATTCCTATTTCCTCCCACTTCTGGTCCCTAAACACCCTCCTTCGCCCCTGACATCTGCTCCATTCTGGCTCTTTCAACTCACTGATTCTGGATCTTTCAATGCTCTGAAAAGTCTGAGGAAAATGTTCACTTGTGCCCAGACTTCATCAGATGCCAAGTGGCAGGAGGCTGGAGGATACTATTCTTATTTCACTCTTGTACTACTCAGTGGAAGCCTTCTTGAGTTAGCACTTAAATGTCACCACCAACCTGAAGGTCTACCCCAGTCTCAAACAACAGATTCCCTATTTTCTGCTTAATGGCTCCCATACAGAGAAACTGCTGATCATGCTTACCCTTTGCTACAGATATGGCCTATGGAAAAAATGAAGGACAGCTACTTGTAATTTGCGAGAAAGGTATCTGAATCAATTTCCAGTGACTTCTGCCTAGAAACTGCTGCTGGTAACAGTTCATGCTCCTAAAAAGTTACCCAAAATACATTCCTAGCATTCTCAAGTTTACATGTTTGACTACATGTAATAATGTCGCAGATGCCAAGTACAATATGAATAAAAGTTTCATTAAATAATATTTTTTAAAAAGAGACATCAAAACCCCAGAGAATATATTTGTGTTTAGAGACTACTTTTCTTGCTAACACAGATCACTCTCTCCTTCCTATGTCCTTTTCCCCAGGTATTTTTCCATACTGGTTCTCAATAGGCTGACACATCTTCCCCTCACCCCAAACTGCATGCTACTAAAACACAACTAAACTTCTTATTACAATCCCTGGACTCTAACCTGTATCTTTCCGATACAAAACTCCTTACTTATAGCACAGTGGCAAGCCAATAACAATTCAATACGTAAGAGGTTTTCTCCAGAAAATAAATGGACAATATGACGTGTTGCAATTGCAATTATATAATAATTTCACAAAGGAAAGGGTATTAGACCTGCCACTCTGCAGTGAGGAATTGGCTATTTTGATTCAACACTAATCTCTTGACCTGAAAAAAGCCAGCTTTGCCAAAACAGACCTTTGGTTCAGACAGACCTCCTTGTGAAAATGTAGAGTTATTCATCTTTAGACTTTGTCACACCACCAAAAGAAAAAAAAAAAAAAAAGGAAAAGCTTACATGCAGGCCTTCCTTGTACATGCAAGGGAACATAAGTACTTTTGAGCTTCTCTGGAGACATCCATACCTTTGAATTTATGGGGAAGAGAGGGCCAGCATGCCTTTACATGGATCACGATTTAAATACGCAAACTGAAAAACATTAAGAGCATTAAGACTCTGTAGATGTAGTATAGAATAGATATAAAATAGTAGCAGATGTAGTATAGAATAGTAGAATAACTATACATCCTGTGTATGCATTCATTCATGAAGCTCAAGGAAGTGCAAGAGAGGTGTACAGACTCTCCCAAGAGATTAAGCATTATTCACTTTTCATAAATCCCATTATATTTGATTCTTGCAACAGTAAATGGGATAATGGTGATGGAAACAATTTTAGGGGGATCTAGGACACTGATCATAACTGAAGACCCAGCACACAGTTCTGTTCATTCGTTTGATTACACTCTGCATTTCCTAGAAACATCACGGTATTTGTCAGGGCTGCGGTACAGCTGAGCTTGGGTCAGCATCTCCTCATTTACAACACCGGAGTAATCAATGGCTGACACTTGACCTTTGCTCTGGAATTTTATATTTCCTATACTTTAGATCAAACACTGCATTTGCAAAATTAAAATATTCAAGAAACAGGTACACATCTGCGACATTTCTTTGCCCTCCCCATTAATGCACAACTTTATCTCAAGAAATAAGCTACAAAACTAGCATTTGACCATTTCAAAGAAAATGGAGCCAGGTAATCAAGATGATTCCCTTTGCAAAACAGACAAAATGGCTTCGGCACTTGCTGCACACTTGCCACTGTGCCCCATTTGAGACTAATCAATTCAATTACAAAAGCATATTTTCCAGCACTGAAAGTGCCAGAAGAATAACAATACTAGCAGACAGAACCTATGAACACTTTGAAGAAGAAGTGTCAGCAAAGGAGTTTAAAGTGATTTACATTCGTATTTTAAATACATACCCACTTACACTGGGACAACCATTTGGAAACCTCAAAGAAGGTACTGTGTGGTGTTTATTGCTTCTGAATGAGAAGGACAAGCGCCTTCAGAATAAATGGCAAAGCCCCTGCCCTTCTCCAGGCATGGAGAGATCTCTACTAGAACAAAGCATAATCAGAAGTCCCACCAGAGACTGCTCCAATTAAACAGTTGCTTTTACAGAATAGTAAAGATAAGGCAAAGTCCTTCAGGAGTGTTCTGTCTCACTAAGAAGAATATCAAGGAAAACTACTCTCAGCACTCAGCTGCACCTAAGTTGCAATTTTATTCATTAAAATGTCTTAATGCATTCTGGTTTTTCTGTTCAGCCTTCAGAAAAGAAGTCTTTCTATGGGTGCTGGTTTCTTGTGGAGAGCAGAATGTTTCATTTTCTTCTAATTAATTCTATTACTGAATTAAACTTTGATGTATTGGTCTTGACAAGTGCTTCATGCTGATTGTATTGTGTATGATAGTAGAATCACTCCCCATGCATTTCACACTGGCTGACTGATTAATGCAATAGATTACCTGCAGCACTGAGGGCAAGAGGGAATCACTGCCCTTCTGCAGGCTAACCTCCAAGCATGTATTCGAGGGACTGGAAATGTAAAACAGATAAAATAAAATTCCTTAAGTTTCTCTTTCTTTCTGCATGCTGCTTGTCCAAGGGTTGAAGGCACATGCGTATTGACTGAAACAGATACATATACGGAGATTCTATTCTAAGTTATCATCAACCACATGCGATCTCTGTGTCAACCAACTCTAAACATCTGCTTTCTCTTCCTATGTTTTCAACTTTTAGCAAAATGGAATACAGAACTAACCACACACTTCTGACATTTTGCATGAGTCTGTTGTTCTGGGTTATGAAATTTTAAGTATATTTTAAAAACTGCATCTTTGCAGACACTCTGCCATTCAACCAAAGGGTTTCATGGTAACAACAGGAATTTGCTTGGAAGGTCCAGTTTACAGTGTGTCAGTCTAGGACTATGATCTCTCCAAGAGAACAGTTAGGATCAGTCACACGTTCATTAGCAACTCCTCTGTGTAGCAACATTATAACCCAACCACTGTAGCAAAGCATGGGCAATTAGTCGACAAAGTTAAAGGAAAGTACAAAGAACCTGCAAATGATTAACTTCCCTCAGATCTAGAAAACTTCTTAATCATTTGTTCACGATCAATCAGCTGAAGGCAAAAGCACTGCTAAAACTAATATATAGAGCACAAAAATAGTCCTTTATCTTAATATAATTCTTCACAACTTTAACTAGTTGCTATTATTTACAGCTAGGTGGTGAACTTAAAGTATGCTCTTGCCCAAAATATGTTTCAGATCTTTTACCAATTACTTTAACTAGCAATATATACTCAGTAGTCACAGTTTATCTTCAGAGACTTCAACAGTTTTCAGAAGGAAAGTTAATGTGACCACTAACTATAAATACAGACTAAAGCACCTGTATATAAATTTATCATTGAGAATGAATGAATTCAATCTCAAGCAATCAGTTTTTTAGAAGAGGCAAAACAGGAATTTTGTCCAACAAAAAAAAAAAAAAAAAAAAAATAAAAAAAAGTTTAATAAAACAGGGGATGAAAACCTCTCCTTTTAAAAAAATTGAGCAAGTGCAACACTCCCTTGATAGTGGGAATTACAATTGCCACAACTATGCTCACAGAATGTAAATAATGCAGAGTTACTGACCAGGGGAATACATTCTTATTGTCTAGTCTGAATTCCTTCCTACACCAGCATTTCCCAAGTAACTTTTATCTTCCACTCCAAACATGACTGTCGAGTTTTTACAGAAACAGCATACTTCAATAACAATTCCTAATACAAGAATATAGTACAGTACCTGGCCAGACAGTCTACTGGCTGCCTACCACAAATCAAAATGCTAAGGTATTTTCTAGTTAAATTTTCTCCAGCTCCAATTACAATTTTCAGCTACCTTTTGTGGGTTTAGAAAAACTGTCTTCCCTATCAAAATTTTAGTCTATATAATAGACACCTTAAATATAAAGGATTATTTGGTTTGATTTGCCATATTCCCAGGCAGATTGATATTCTTGCATCTCTCACTTCCAATTTTTGAGGTTTTTTTCCAGTACTCATTCAAGACAGAAAAATGAAAAATAGTACAAGGCTAGATGGCTGAACCACAGGTAAAGCTCAGAGAAATTAGTGAAAATTCAGTAATTTCTCCCGATGAATCAATTGCTTCTCTCTACCTCTGATATTTACACAGAAGTGGCATTGGAAAATTAAATGGCAGCCTGATGTTACTGAAGTACGAAAAATAAGGAGTGAGAGGAAGGAAAAAAGAACACCGAGTTTCAGCTTGGCTTACAATAAAACCCTATCCTTAATCTTGGCAGACATGATTCAACAGTTGGGGCTGCACTGACTTGTACACCAACTTCAATGCACAACACTTTTTAGGACATTTGTAAGTCTATCAGTTCAACATCACAGGTATAAAGACAACTGTTTTAATGTGGGTAGGTACTTACAAGAAATCTGAAGTACTTTCCATCCAACTGAACAGAATGGAAATGCAAGTTCCTGTATGGCATTAAAAAGCCCTTGAGCTATGCTTACAGACTAAAAGTAATTACTGTGACCATTATTTCTGAAATCTGATAACTGCCACAGGATTAGCTCGGTTGTTTAGAGCATGGTGTAAATAGTACCAAGGATGTGAGTTTGAACCCTCTGTAAGCCATTGACTCATGAGCTGGATTTAATGATCCTTCTGGGTCACCCCCAACTTCCAACTCTGAAAATTCTGTGAAATTATTTAAATATTTTACTGTCATGCTCTGTCTTCACACATCTCCATTTCAATTGCTGTTATGGAGGAAGAAGGCAATGATCCTCAGAGAAGGATGGATGAAACCCATCCATCCTCAGAAAAGGATGGATGAAGCAGCTTGGTTTCATTCACTAAGGAAATGAAGGTTACAGCATCAACCAAGACACTGCAGGACCACAACAGCAATTTTAAGTTGTCACCCATAACTCAGGCCTCAGAACAGTAAAACTGTCGTGTGATACTAAGATTGACCTACTGTTAATTTAGTGCCTCCAACAACACAAATCATTCAAAGACACTGACATAAATTAATAGCTTGTTCTGTGAAAAAGCAGGTGTAACCTATAGTGCACGAACTGAGGGTGTTTCTTAAGATCATGACAGCTGAGACTAAACAAAATAAATGTAACTAATTAATTCATGAAGCAAAGACAGCCTACTAGATATAATGCAGTTTAAGACACAACTACGTGTAAGATACCACTCTACCTAGAAAATCCCACAAAGAAAAACCCATGGAAATGCTGCAAAGAATGGTGCAAAAAATCCAACCTCCTTTCAAACACAGACTTCATATAGCTTTCATTTCAAGGCCAGAAACACCCTATGTACAACTGAACTAATCTATACTTAGAGATTACAAGTTTACTTTATTTTCTGCGGGTGGAGGGCATAGGTACTTTCTTTAGCTTTAAGGCAGAACAAGATGCAATTTTAAGTGGGGATATTCAACAATATGAAGAAAATATGAATATAAACTTGTTTCTCAATTTTGAAACTTAGAGACTTGCTATACCATTATATAAATACCATAAAACATGGGGAAAGTGAATGTCTCTACTACAGGGTTGACCCATGAAAAAGGATTGTATGAAGTGTGCAGCTCCAGAAAAATGGTACTAGAACTGTAATGAATGCTTAACTTTATCAATGCTTTTTCATGGCAGTCCTGGAGTAATCATCAAATCTGGCACCAGTAAGGAATTTCTCTAGAGGCATACTAGCAAAAACTGTAGCTGCTTTAGTCTTTTTTTCCCCTCCACTTAAGCACTAAGCACAGATAAGCTGTTTAGAACAGCTGGCGTGCCCCATTCATACAAGTTTGTCTCTAATTGCAAAGAGAAGGAATGTCTGAGACAGAAACAGAGATGGAAAATAGCTTCATGCACTTAAGGCTAAAAGAATCTAACCCACTGTTTTTTAGAGATGACTATAATTTTTTATCATAAAAATTCAGAGTGGCTTCTAAATTAAAATTTAAAAAAAAGACATTATTTAACATTTGATTGTTAGTCTGCTCATGGCAAAATGGTAATTAAATCTCTCTTAATTAGTCTATAATGATTCTTTACCTAACCTCAACATTTAGAATTAAGACATAGATGAGGAGCAAAGTGTAATTAATACAGGTTCAAGCATGATCCATCAGGAAATATATTGTACTTATTCTCTGCATCGCATGACCTTGTAAAAGAGTATTTTAATTTGAACTTTAACACACAAATGTGTCATTTTAACCCAGAACATGGCCAAAATACCAGTAAGCATGAAATCAGGCTGTCAGCCTAATCCAACATTTAAAAAGTGGTATACAAGAGAGCAAAATACTAGTGAAAACCTACTAAGACTTTTAGAACTACTGTAGTAGCAAAGTCATGTTATTCCATTCAAGAAATACCTTTATAGCAACAGCTCATTTAGTATGTTAGTATAAATTTAGTATACAACAGAAAGGATTCTAAGAATGTCACTGGGAAGCACTTTATCAAATGAATGAGGCTCATTTCAATACCATAAGAGGTTCCTGCACGTAAAAATTTTAGATGCCAATAGGTGGTTGAGGTAGACAGGAGAAGATTATGCATTAAAATGTGTAAGGTACCCAGATGAACACGGAGAGCACAATTTAAGTTCTCCTCAACATTATGAAATAACATGACCAAGACAGACCAGGATCAGCATGATGCAAAAACAGAACACATTCACCAATTTTGTTCACTGCCCTGTCTTATTAATGACCTCTTTGGACACAACCCCTTCACAATGACATAGCCGTCATTTTTCAACCACACAAGACATTAGTCCTTCAATCAAAAACAACGAACTCTCCTTTCCCTTTAACAATTCCTAAACACCAAAATGAAGGAAATCTACTAGAAATGTTTCTTTTGAAACACAAAATACACTAAGTGTCTTCACCAGGAAGACAAGCAATAGATTAAGATACTGAAAATGGTAGTTCACACAAAAAGAATCCAATTCTGTAATCTACATGTTGACAAGGTATGGGGCTCCATCACTCCATCAAGCAGTAGATACTTGTCTTAGATTCTACTTGACTGCTTTTATCAGATTAAGCATCTGGGATTTAATTTAAGTTTCAGCTTTATTAAGCTGCCACAAGAGCAGCCCTACTTTGATAACAGTAGCTGCTCCAATTATGGCCTGGTTTAGGGTTGACAAGTGTAATGATTCATCCATGGCACATGAGAAGCAATAAAAAGTTGTTTTGTATTACAGCTTTAAAAATGTGGGCATTTTCTTCATTTAATTTGTCACTTAGCTTTTGCTAAGAGGACCACTTTTAATTTCAGTAAGAGGCAAATGGGGCTTTGAGTTTAAACGTAATTCCCCTATTTAAATGATCTGTAATGGCACAGTGTTCGAGTGGGAACACTATTGTTTAACAGAGGGCCCTGATGGTGACATGTGACATTTGTATTCAGGTCCGGTATTATCCATGTGGCTAAAGGGCTTCCAATTTCATTTCACAGTCAGAAGCCTGCAGAAAACACCAATTAACTTGCAGATCCCATTTGCCAACAAAACAGTCTCTTTCCAGTGTCTGGCATCTGGCAGTGCTCAACATTTAATTCAAAAGCAGAGACTCACAGACTTTATGCTCCCTGTGCTGGGGTACAAAGTCAATGTTTCCCCCTTTTTTAAGGAAATATTTTCATTTTTGTAGAGAACAAGCAACTTTAACGTAATTTTTAATAGAGGAATCTTAATAACTTGCTCACCTACTGTGATTGCACAGACCATTTTTTTTCTCTAGACTACGAAGGCAGCTAACCAACCTTTCCTTCAAGTCATAGATCACAGCTCAACAGGCATCAGCAGGTATTTACTGTGCATTTCCACTTGCATACCCCATTTTACCAATGCAATTTAATTAAAAGGCAAACCAAATGACTTCAGATAATTAATCATTATGACATCCCAAACTCTTCCACCACAGTCAGCAAGAGTCAAACACCTAAAGATGAGCATGTGAAGTTTATGTACTGAAGTATCATTTAAACACCAACATGAACAATTCCAACTTTGTTTTAAAGTGGAATTAATGTATTACTGTGGTGAGCTGGAAGCAATTACCAGTGCATCAACTAAAATTGCATCCCAATTCTTCCGGTTTGGGAAGTACCTGAGCAAGTCTTGGAGCTCTGACCTGCAACTCATACAACAGCGTACCTCTGATATTTGGTAAGTAGCATCTACCTCATCCCATTCCTTGATGTATAACAGAGGAATCTGCTGGACAGTTATCATAGTCTTACTCCTGATCTAGATGCTTTAAAAAACTAGTTTGTGTCTAGTCTAGTTATGTGCAAGGCTTTTTTTATTAACATGATGCTTCCGAATCGCAAATTGCTTAGGAAATTAGGACTTTGTACTACAAAATTGCCAGATTCATAATCAGTATGTGGGGGTCTTGAGTGGAGGTTTTGGTGGTTTTATTTTTAGGGTGATTTTTGTTGTTATTTTAAGTGTCAGGGGCTTTGTTATTGTTGTTTTTAAATCAGCATCTTCAAACATTCACACCCAATGACTTCTACTGAAATCAGCAATTTACCACTAACTTCAACAGGAACTCTGATCAAAGCTCAGTGTGTTCTTCCAGTAACCTTGCCAATACCCAATGCCAGGCAGGAAGCATCAGTTAAATTCTAATGAAAGGCTCAAATGACCCAGCCAAGGAGCAAAGCTGAAGTTATTTAAGTATGCTTAAAAGCCTATGCCAAGATGGAACTGACAAAGTGGCCATATGCCTAGCAGTTGGCAGACAGCATACCAGGGCAAGCAAGAGAACCTTTATTAAGCAGAGTCTATATTTACACACATTTTATGCCCTAAAATGCTTCATAATGATGTTAAATTGCTACCTACCTGTGACATAAATTAGTATAGCTAAAAGATTTTTTTGAAAGACATACATATATGCCTCTCCCAGATTACTTTGAACAGGTAATACAAAAAGTTAATTATGCATGGGACTGTGCCTCACTCCCTCAATATTTTAGTTCTCTGACATCCTAGAAGATAACAAGCCAACATTACTTCGTATCATTATGATAGCATGACTCGTTTAAACTGTCTGAGTTAGTTCTACAAACAGGGATGAGATGTTCCCAGCGTTTCCCTTTGCAGGGTGCTATTTTAACTGTGGTCTCCCTTAAAATCTACTTGAACATTTTGCACATTCCCTCCCCGCCCCACTTTTTTTTTGAAACAAGTTTCACATGGAAAAAGCAATGTTTAATGTGGAAACAGGGAAACTCGAGCAAAGTTAAATCCTAGCAAAAACCTTCAGAAGCTTGTAGCTTTTGCATCAGGTAGAAGTGATTCACCCAATTAGGAGAGGTTCACTCACTTAACAGCATTTTGGAGGGAAATTCCTAAGCACCGTGGAAGGAACCAAGGAATCCTACCAGTGGGGAGAGGAAATAGTTTAAAAACACAATTACTGTCTGGAGGTGGAAGGACAAAGTTAAGTTCTATGCTTTGTGTACTGCCCACAGTGAGGTGATTTAAATGCATTTGCAAGTGAAACCATGGTACATGATCAACATATTTTGATACTGTTAAAAAGTGTCAGAGCAGTTTAGGATGAAACAATGCAGTCTGCCTCAGACTGCAAATGCAGCACCTCAGGTAGTGGTGAGGTTGCTTTTTGGGAGTGACATCTACAATTCTGATTAAAAAGAGGTAAACTGAATTCAGTTAATCCAAGAGTATTCATTATTTGATGCTGCAGACAGAAAGATTCCACCTCCTCTACCTTCAGACAGGTGCTTTCAAGAAAATGATGTTAATATAAAACGGATGAAACAAGAGGAGCCACTACAAAAATGTAACAAAATCTTTTTTGTTTATTGACAGCATGTGGCAAGACTGCTATAGGTAACAGATGGAAAACACATTTCTGCCTCTCCCACCACCTACCAGCTCAACCCACATAAGCAATGAAGCATGAGACCCTCCAGTTTTTGGTATGATGGGATACAATTTTTGCTGCATGTATGTCTAGCTAGGCATGTCCCTTGCTTGGCAAAAGCTGTAACTCCCAAACAAGGCAAGGGATCATAAAAATGGCATACTGAAATGATTGCTACAATGGCTGTAGTTGTTTCTAGACTGTGACGGAGCTTTGTCTGCTATGGTACTAAGGATTTTCACCGCAGAAGTCTGTAATCTCAACTAGATAGTTAGCAGTTTACTAGCCTAGTGCTTCATTTAGAGTAAACATAATTTTTGTTGCACAAGTTATCTCCAATCTTAGCCCCAATGGTTAATATGTGATTCAAATGTGATCATCTTTGACTTCTAAGAGGGCAAAAACATTCTGCATTTGACACTCTTTTTCTAAATGAAGCATGTTACTCCTACTTGGATTTGATTTAATTTAGCTTGATTTTGGACCTTTAAATTACATTAAGAGCATTATGATATTTGCTCTCTGCTTTGCTTTACTTACATACTATCTCACAGGTCATCATCTTTTGCTTGTTTGTTATTAAATGTTTATGTTTTCTGCAACCCAAGTCAGGCATAGCCTTATTGACCAGAGCACATCAAAACAAACTACTTTAGGTCTAGGCTTGAAATGTCTTTCCAGAATGAGAACACAGGCTTCTACTCCAAGTTTTCATGAAACATGAGGCGATTACATGTAGGCTATGTATGTCTTCAGCTTGCTTTAGGAAAGCTTCCAAGACAGCTGTAGTAAAGTTTTAAATGCTAAGAAGGACACATAAATCCCCTCACTCATACACTCAAGTGAATTATCTTTCAGAGAAACAAATTAGGCTTACCACTATATTTTAAATAATTCAGGTTACCTTTTATCTTCCACACATTTGCATATCTACTAGTTAGTAGTTTGTTACAGCACTTTATACCCAGAAAAGAAATGACTGGTTATTTATATCTTTTCTCTCACCTCTCCATCTTTAAATACTATTGAAATTCACATTCAAGCTGTACTGATTTACCTTCAGATAACACCCTGTATCAATGCAGGATGAGGCTGGGAGGGATTTAGAGCACACCTTCCAAGAAGGACTTGGTGGTGCAGGTGGACTGAGAAGCTGGATATGACCCAGCCACATGCTCTCAAAAACCGAATGTGTCCTGTGCTGCACCCAAAGCCACATGGCCAATAGGGCCAGGGAGGGGACTCTGCCCCTCTGCTCTACTCTGGTGAGACCCCACCTGCAGGGCTGCAACCAGCTCTGGGGTCCCTGCACAGGAAGGACATGGACCCATTGGAGGAGGTTCAGTGAAGGGCCACTGAAATGATGGATGGAGCACCTGCCATACAGGAAAAGGCTGACAGAGGTCAGGTTGCTCAGCCTGAAGAAGAGAAGGCTCTGGCAAGACCTTAAAGCACCTTCTAGTGGACTTAGAAGAGTGAACAGGCACTTTTTACAAGGTGTGTAGTGATCAGACTAAGGAGAATGACTTTAAACTGAAAGGAGGAAGGTTTAGATTAGGTATTAAAGAAAGTTCTTTATTGTGAGGGTGGTGAGGCACTGGAACTGTCTGCCCAGAGAAGCCATGGATGCCCCATCCCTGGAAGTTTTCAAGGCCAGGCTGGATGAAGCTCTGAGAAACCTGATCTAGTAAAAGATGCCCCTGCTCATTACAAAGGGATTGGATTAGGTGACAGGTGACATTTAAAGGTCCTTTCCAACCCAAGCATTCCACAAGTCTGTGATGAAATTCTTATAGATTTTGAAAATTTCTGAAACAGTAATTCAAAACTGTATTAGTGAGTTCCTGAATACTTCACAGCAAATGTCTTCAGACCTTACCAGGTTAAACATTCCTTTCCTATTTCGGCCTGTGTTATTCTCTTAATTGTACAACTAAGTCATGTATCAAGTAAGCCTTCCAGT
Organism: Malurus cyaneus samueli; assembly: GCA_009741485.1. Taxonomy (NCBI): domain Eukaryota; kingdom Metazoa; phylum Chordata; class Aves; order Passeriformes; family Maluridae; genus Malurus; species Malurus cyaneus. Next base: position 654,377 of record CM019236.1, on the reverse strand, counting down.
AAAGCAACATTAATTGTTAGTACTCTATTATTTCATCTCCTTTCTGGCTCAGTAATAGAATTCTCTAATGGTGAATTGGTTTCTTCCTTAATCCTTCCAGTTTAGCACTAGAGGCTTATATACTTTGCCTCAGTAACATCGCTACATTTCCACATATTGCTTTATTCTTTTTAGATCCTCTAGTACTTACAAACTGTTGGAATTGTATTTCTTGGACACCATGTTTCCTTTACTTCAATTTCAATTGTGTCATGCTGTAGATGAGAAACTCGCTTTTCACCCAAACTTAACTGAACAAGGGAAACTGCAGTAAACTCTAATTCGTTTTGCCTAGAACCACAAGTTTTTCTCAGAATACGTAATTGTTTCTTTATTATACATATGAACACCTAAATGAGTCTGTCAATTTACCCAATTCATCCCAGAGCTGCCTATACTTGTCAGTCATTGTAGTTCCTTGTTGTCTCCAAAGCGATAGACGAGGGTCAGCCATGAACTGTTCCGTTATCAACGTCAACATGCGAGCTCCATTTGAATCTCTCATTTTTAGCATCTCTCGCACCTAGGAAACGAGGCTTTTAATACAAACTTGAAAAAGCAAAGAAATTGCAGTACAGATAATATGCTGCAATGTTAAATATTCCACCTTGATTATTAGAAACGCAGTTTATACATGCAATAGGAAATTTTTAAGTAGAAAAAGCAGTCTGCCTTCTCAATTTTACACAAAATTTTGATTTCAGTATCCAAGTGCAATTTTTCAGAGAACTTTTCCACAAGCAATCCATAGGTGTATTATGCAAACTGCTGTAAAGTTTTCCAGCATTTTGAGGGTGGGAAGGAAGGAGAGAACAGCAAAGCTGTAGACGCTTGAAATGTAGTTACTTCATATCCTTACACTGATCAGGACACATTAGATTGCAGTCCATTGTTGTACAAGTCATTATCAAGTTGCCATTGTGTTCCCAAGGCTTAGCATTATTTTAGAACAGTGGAATTTAGAACTCTGAATAAAATACAAACAAGTACAGACTGCCTTGGAGAACAGGGGAGAGAAAAAAGGTTCAGAGTACTCAACACACCTTTGCAAAAAGCAAATTAAGCTGTTTCCCTGATCCATGGTATCCACCCTGGGAAAGGAAGAGTTTAACCTGTTCTTGGACTTGTTCCTCATCCAAATGCCAGCAATTTTCATCATCTATGCTAGCACCTGCTGTTGGGTCAGGAGCACCTGCAAACATCAAGAAAAGAAATCATTATGTTCTACATGAAGAAGAAAGGTTCTTGAGTCCAGGGGAGAGGACTACTGCAGAGGTTTTTGGATTTTTGTCTTCTCCTGTTTTGGATGCCTTGTTTATAATATAAACAGCCTTTGGAATAGACTTCAATTTCTCCTCAGTTAGTCTTAAGCACTTAGAAATCATTGCCTATGAAAAGGTATTTAAATATATAATATTCTCTTCTCTAACAAAACATTACAATCATGGTGAGGGATTTTTTTCTTCCCATCTCAGCAGCTACACTAAGATGATTTTACAAGGAAAATTAGACTTTGAATAAAATTTCTACAACTGGGACGTTAAAACCACTCTCCCCAAAACACCTGTGTAATTCCTGTACCTTCAGCAATCTTGCTCAGGTTTAAGTGACTGCTAGTGAGCGCTGCTATTGATGAACATGAGGAGACTCATCACCTTGGTGCCTCTGAGCTGTGATGGCTCTGCAAAGCTAAACAAAGAGTAAAAAAAATCCCCAAACAAATCCAAAGTCTTAAAGTACTAAAGGCATTTCCATCATAAGTGTTACAGATATTTAAGACCATGCTGCTTTCAAAGGAAGCATTTTTACATAGGCAATGTCATCTGCACAGAGTCAATTTAGAGCAACTCTTCTTGAATTAGCCTAGTATCAACTGAAATGACCAGATTCACATTAGGCAGTGCTTTGGGCACAGACTGCCATAACTTACATTTTGCAGTTCAGATCAGTGATTTTCCCCTGGCAGCCTCTCTTAAAGGATGACAAAATTACCTAGAACAAGTTCTTGCACCATTTAGCAAACAACATTTTTCTGAAGAACCTTGCACCTCCACTGGACATTTTTTAAAAGGTCTTCAGCCTGAAAAGGCTGAAGACTCGGCTCAAGGTAGGGCATCACCATGCCACATGTAAGGTATTTTAAGCATGGCTGAGACACAATTTAATATTTTCGATTTATCACAACTGCATAACCTCTATCTCTGTTAGGCTTTGCAAAGATTAGGAATTGAAATCGAATCACATTAAACAATCTCTCTCTTTGAAATCTGTGTCCATGTTATGAATGTAGACCAAAAAAAAAATACTGCCAGGGAAGGAAAATAACTGGATTTCTAAAAAGCTGAGTTTTTTTCATAGAAATCCTGAGAACCTGAAAAACCAAGATAGCTGTAACTCTACAGATGTATACGAAAAAACCAACTGACTCTCTTGATTCAAGCCTTCATTTCATAATTGGAGTTCTGCCATTGAGGTGAAGCTTTTAAGTGACCACAGGAAATGCTGAAATCTTATTCAATAAAAATGTAAACAGAAGTTGGAGAGGGTCAGAAGGATGTTCTTACTACAAATTGTTGAGATAGTAAACAAAAAGATGATCCAGCTCAGTAACTTCCTAAACTGCCTCCAATTTCAGAGTCTAAACCTGGGAACACTGCACTGCTCTATACACATACATATATATATATTTAATTAATAAGAAATTGTGTCTTTGCAGATGTGAATGAACTCTTCTGCCTTCCACAGGAACCAAAACAGTGTCTCAGAAGGGAATCAGGGCCACAACAGCACAAAACCCATGGGATGAAAAACCTGCTCTTCTGCAAATGCTTCCATCTTTAACATATTAGTTTTAAGGGGCTTTCAATTCTGTCAGTTACATGGAACACATACTGGTAAGTCTTTGGCTGCAAAGAACAAGATAAAAAGGGAAATCAAGCCACACAAGAATAAGCAGTGCAGCTGTTGCACAGACCCAGGTTTGCAGTATCACCTTGCAAATAGTTTAAATATTTCATTGCTCTAAAACATGAAGACCATGAAGAGCAACTATATAAAAGTATACAAAATATATTTTTTCCTTGCTTGAATGGAGATTTATCTTTAAATAATCCTGAGTATGTTTATTTTCAAACTGAATTAAAAATAGCTCACTAGTCCTCAGCTAAGCTTCTTGATTCAGGAAGTGGAAACAAAATTCCTTCTGCAACTGTTTACATTTTATCAAAAGCTCACCTGTCATTTTGTGTTACAAGGTTAGAAAAGCAACACAGTTACCACAGATTCTTTTAACAACCGGGCTCCTCAACAAAAGAGGTAGAGGTCCCCTCTGCATGGGGCCAGCAGCATTGGCCTCACCAAGGCTATTTCTGCCAGTATGATCTCAAATTTATCTCACCCAGGAGCTCAGAATGGCTATCCTCACACCAGTGTTAGTGCAAGACATTAGGCTAGAAGACTGTAAAAGCTGAAGATGCCAAACCAAGGGTCTGAGCTCAACAATGCTCTTCAGCACAGCATATAGATGCATCAATTTGGAATGATTTTTTTCTTACAAGATCATATACAGGCTACACACAGTATGACCAAAATTTTTAATTGGGGTTGTATAAAATTTCAGTGTACAAATATAGGAGTAATTCATGAAGGTTCAACCCAAAGGTAGTAGCTTCACTCAAGGTGTAGCATGGTTCTGAATAGGCACCACAAGACTTTGGCAGGGAGACAGTTTGGCTGCAGAGAGGAACACAGGCAGCCCTGAATTTAAACTCTGCAGGCTAAATCCTGTTCCCTGCATTTTGCCTGGGGATAAGTGTTACTAACATGCGTTAGAGAGATACCACGAGGATACATATTTGAACCATGAAAGTGAAAAGTATTATGTAATTATACTAAATATTAAAATTTGTAATTAAACCGTGTCAGTTTACATACATTAAACTAACATATTAATCTCCCTCTCTCCAAGCTCTAGCTTTTTAAACTTCTGTCATGACTGATATTTGAAATATGCTTTACATCATGTACATGCAGTTAAATACAATAAATATTTATAACCAGTATATAGATACAGCCATATATACTTACTCANGACTTCAAATGAAACCATGCCAAATTATTCACTTGTAGCCATCCACACTGAAATTTTTAATTTTTTTTATAAATATGTCATTATTTAAAGTATACAAATGAACTGTAGATCAGTTACATTTTATTAAATGTTATCCCATGGCAGCATTAGGAGAAGATACGGAAAAATTACTACAATTAAAAAGCCGATTTATTGAGAACTATTTGAAGATCAAATGAAAGAAATCCATCTAGAAACCAATACTGCTGTATACTAATTAACAATACAATAGTGATTGATTTTATAAACTTAATATGCTCAGAATCATTCTAAACAATAAGTACATAAAACCAAATATCATGAAAATAATGATTCAAAAATATTATTATGCCTTTGAGTCCTCAAATGATTCCAAGTTTAGACATAAGTCACTGAACTTCAGGACTCTTGGGTGACCTATAACACCTGTCCAGCAGTTCACAGCATCAAAGGAAAACAGTAACTGCTAGGAAGCTGTCAGTGATAACAAAACAAAATGTGAAGATAGGACAGGCTATCCTAAATTGCTGAGGAAAGTTAATGAAACCCCAACAAGTTTTTAACTTCAAAAAATTATGTGTTCACTGTGTACATATAGCAAAATGCACTTATCTACTGACAACATCTAACCTCTCATGCTAAATTCCACATCTCACAAACATCATATAGAACTAAGTTCCAAAATTTATTTGTGCTGGACAGATAAACGAACTTTATCAGTATAGATAAGCATACTTCAATTATTTTTTCTCTGTCGTGTTTTTTAACAAAACCTCCCTGTTTTCTATATAGTAAGTTTTATATGTATGTTTGCATACATCTATATATTGATATGTATGTTTTCTATGTATCTGAGAAAACCTTTTCTAAAAAATATGAGTTTCATAAATTATTTTTATTGTTACTTTGCAGCTACCAGTCTTTTTTTCTTTTTTCATTCTACTTCAGTTTCTTAAATTGCTCTAGTTTTGGATATTCTTACTGTCACATCCTTCCTAGATCTGGCAACAATTTTTATACTAAGCACCAAAGCACTTCACTTTCATTCTTCTTGAAAAGAAATTCACCTGTCATTTCACACATACTTCTTTTGCAACTAGACTCAATCAATTTTGCCAATTTAGGCAGGACCATGTGAAAGATGCCATGATTTAAAAATAATTTCTCTTCTTTAACATTATATATTCCCTTTACAAGCAGATCAGCAATACATTGTATTCTGGTGCACAGCCCTACCCTACCCTGCAATTTTCCATTAAAACCCCTGTCATTTTGATTAAATACATTAAATGCACATAAAAACATATTAACCTGTACCTCCAGAATGCTCTTTTGAACTTAGGAGTTATAAGGAATAGCATTTGATATTCTGAAATTATCTTTGAAAGCTTTTTTTTTTTTTTTTTAAATAGGAGTTTCCTTCTTGAATGCCTTCTCCAGCACTGCTAATATACATTACAAATTAATGTTTGCTGAGGATGTACCCACATTGCCTGGTCAACTGCAAAAAAAAAAAAAAAAAAAAAAAAAAAGAAACAAAGGTGCCTCTCCTTCTCAGAAGACAAATGTACTTCAGCTGTTTCTCCCAGACCCTCCCTCTTAAATCTGAGTTCATCTGTATGTGGGTCTGTACCAGCAACTGACTTCTGCTGCAAGCTGGAGAATCAGAGAATGACAGAAAGTCTACAGTAATTGATACATAAATTCTTACAAGAGCAAAGATTGCAATAGTAGGACTAAGCACTCAGGAAAAGACAAAGTACAGCTTAACACTTAAAAATTCAACAGGTTTGTTGGACAGTCCTTGTATCAAAACCACCAGACCCTTTTCCACTATGTACATAATAAAAAGACAATGCTTATATGAAATTAATATGAACACTATTCCCTCTCTTCCCTCTCTCTCTCCACCCATCTTGCAGTTACTTTAGTATTTCTACTCAAAGTCTCATGAACACAATTTGGCCTTCCAACCAACTTATTTAAATGAAAGTTTCATACCTATGAAAAGGCAACAAAGATGACAAAACTAGCTGAAAATCTGTTGTCATCCTGACTGCTCTCTTCCTAGCTGACACACCCGATGATTTGCTTGCTAAAATGGTATAAAAAATAACAGGGAGGCAAAAAGCCTCAGCTAAGCAGGACCCAAAGATACATCCAGCTTCCTGTAAGAGCATACTCAAATTGAAACCTAGTGTGAAACCAACACTTCTGTAGTACAAACACCAGGGTTTCAATATTAATAATTGCAGTTTTCTTCAGTACAGATTACACACCATAAAACTCCAGTTTTGAAATCATCAGGAATATGAACAGCTGCAGCACTGTCACATGAGAAAATCAGAGCACAACAAAATACACTCAAAATACTTCTCAAAATAAGAGGTGCTTTTGTGCTCTAAAAATGGGCAGAGCACTCTTTTCATCACACCAAGTGAAAACAACATGGCAAGTACAGAAAAAAATCCAAATAAATCACTTGTCTCTCCTGAAGAAGTTAGTGACTAGAAAACACATTCCTGTACTCTTGACAGAGCATCCTCTTATTTCTTCCTGCAGTGAGGCTCAGTCATGAAGCAAGAAAGGATATTGAATGATTTGCATCCACCAAGAAACATGAAAGGTGGCCAAAGACAGTCACAGAATGTTGCATAATACAGAGTTTTGGTCAAATTAACAATTATCCAATTAGCCTTTTGTTAAAAGAAAGCACTGCCGTTGTTACATCTAGTCATCTCTCTTATGAGGCAGCTCTAAAGGAAGACAACAAAACAACTGTGGTCAAAGCTCTTCCAAGTCCCTCACTATTCAAACATACAAATAAATACTGTTCAAGAGCTGATTTCTTTTGCATATCATTGAAAATATATGACCACAGAGAAAGAAAAGAAGAAGTCCTACAGAGAACAACACTGAAATTAACAACCTCTAGATAACACCAAAAAGAACTTCCTCATCCAACTGCAGATTCAGAATTGCCCTTAATCAAAGCTATTTCAGATTTTTCTGTGCCAGGTCTCTTCTACTTTCAACAAGCAAGCTTTTCCAAATTTTTCTTCCCACTCATCTGTGCTTTTAAGTAGAATTTAATATAATTTCTCTTCAAACACCAGCTCAGTGAGGTCAAACTGATCAAAGCAAGACAGACTATAAGACAGTTTTGCACCACAAACTCTACATCTGCAGCATAGGAGATATGACCGAGTAAATGATGACCGTGCATTCATCACCCTATCATATTAAAATGAGAAACATTTCTTTGGGTTATTTTTCATAGGTGTGTTTTGGTTAACTTTATTATTTTTCATCTAAGGAATCTGATTAAAGATCAAAAGAACAGAATTACAGTATAAATCTCAGAAGAACACGTTCTAGCTACATAAGTAGAAGAACTCACTTTTTCTTTAAAAGAATTATGTAATTTTTTAGTATTGTGAATGTGAAAACTAATTCAGACCATGGTTTTATGTGAGTTTGACAGGAAAAGCAAGAAACTCTAGAATGTCTTTTATAACACAGCTTCCTTTGGTAATAGCAGTTCATTTTTTTATGCTGCTGGATTTTTTGACTTTTGGCATTTTATTAGAAAATAGTGACAGTCAATAAAGACATACTGCAATCTCACTTACTAACAAGACAACAACATATGTACAAAAGATTTCAGTTTTGTGGATGATTTTAAACCTGCTCAAATTCACTGTGAAATATCATAACTGATCATCAACTTATAATAGGAAATAAATTTTGCTGTTTTCAGTGATACAAACCTCAAATGTTTCTCAAAAAATACTTTATATAAATGAGCAATGAGATATTTTAACAATAAGAGAATAGCTGACAAAGACTAACATGCTTGTGATTAGTCTAGTTACAGACTTCACAATCATCAAGTGTTTAACAGCTTGTCATTTCTCTTATATTAGCCACAGTATAGCTAATACAGAAACTGTATCACCTGTTCTTTGTGTCCCATTCCTACCTTCCCCTTTTCTAATCACCTTTGAGTGTTTAAATCTTCTATGCTTCTCTCTTACCTTCATTCTTCCTTACCCCTTAGCTTATGTTCAGGTAGTTAACAACTCTCATATGGTACACGCCCCTTCTGTTCATAACATCTGAGCATCTTCCTCTATTGCTTAACGTCTTGCCTCTCCTTTAGTTTCACCTCCTTTCTACGGTCACCATTACAAGCAACAACTACAGCAACTTGCCTCTGGCCACATAGCCCCCAATACCAATAAAGACCATTGCTCCTGAAATTCACTTTCTCACAGCATCACCTCTCAGGGCCTGTGGGGGTCACAGCAGCATGAGGAGGCAGTTTAAGCTGCAGATGAATCCTGCTATTGAAAGAGGTGTTTCTTTCTGCCTACACTGTAACTAACACATACATTGCTTTCTTCCTCTTAAGTATCTTGGTTCTGTTTGTATTGCAAGTTCCTCGAATAACGATCATGCCTCAAGTATTTAACACGAGACCAATTTAAAAAAAAAAAAATAAAGAAAGTAAAGTAACTTATTCTTCCCCTCTGAGCTGCCCTTATACTTACAGCTCTGGTCACCTCAGAGGACACTTCTCTCAGGTGAAGTGATATCTTCTATCACTTCTATCAGTCCTTACTGGACTCTAATGAACTAGCTGGGTCACCTCAGAAGCCTCACGTAAAACCCAGCACCCTTTAACAAACACAAATTATTCACAGCAAAAAACAGCCATTAAAATCATGTGCAGTTGATAAGAGCAGGCAAGATCAAGACCTTTGCTATGCTGTAACTGCTGCAACACTAACAAGAAAAAAGCACTGAAATAGTCTTCATGTTTTCCTGACTTCATATAGAAAACATATCCTAAAAGGTTAGCAGAAATATATTTAAAGAATGAAAAAAAAACCCAGTCACACCTACTTGCGTTTATGCTTTGCCATTAAAACAAAATTCCACAGTCAAAATGTCAGAAAACTAGTACAAAGAAGAAAATAACAAAGTGATACCATTGATAAGTCGGCAAAGAGCTCCTTTAAGCAATATGGCCATACAAAGAAAACTACTACAAAGTTTTTACTAGCTTGAAGATACAAGCATGAAGCAGAGCAGGTCACTTATTAACAGTGCAGGAGACATCAAGTTCATTGCTTATGAATTCCTTTCTCTATTCCAAAGAGTATCATTTTCTAAACATCTTGAAATGAAGATTCAGTAGCAGAATCCTCTTTAGTAAACACCATAAAATCACAGAATAATTCAATCTGGAAGACAGCTAAGCAGGTCACACTCCTGAATGTTAAAAAAAGTTCAAAACCTATGAGCAAAAGAAGGAAAAAGAAGAACAAATATCAAACTCACCATGGACTTGATTGATTTCTGAATTCTGGGAAAGAATTTCATCTGCTAATTTTTGAGCAGTTGGCAAAACTTCTGTGTGGTGTACTGTGATCAAATACTGCACAAATTTTTGTAGTTGGTCTCTGTTCATTTGAAAGAGTGTCTCTGAAATGGGAAGATGCAGTTTGACCTGATCTGGCTTGCGGATCCGGTATAAAGAGAGTGCCACAACATGGGCACAGTAAAATATGTCCTTGTTTCCACAGCTACAGGTCACTGAGGTAATCTTGCAACGGTCAAAGCTGATAGCTACATTGCAAACAGTTTCTGGCTCCGATTGCATTGCAGGCTCTGTTACTGTGCCACTCAAGTGGAAACCTGTGCAGGGAAAAAGAGAACTTAATGATGTATGTAAAATATTTTCTCATTATCAAGAAAGTTTGTGAATAGAGTAAAAGTCAGAGGCTATTTCTGAAAAATAATACATCTGAAAGAGCTTGCTTTAATTAAAAATATGATTAAATCTTTCTTTCATACATACCTCTTATCTCCAATAAAATCAAAAGGGGAGTATAAAGTTTCTTTACAAGCCCTCTGCCATTCCATCACAACATGTAAAGAAGTATGACAGCAAAAGAAATATTTATTTGGTAAATGACAGCTGCAGAAGCAGAGCAGCATCCCATCAAGATCTGTGCACAACTACTCAGTAAATTGGCAGCAATTTTCCAAACCCCCCACCAGGGAGCCTGCAGCACCTACCAGCAAACTTACGAACTCTCTCAGTAAGTGAGAAGGAAGTAGTGCACTCTAGTGGCACGAATTCAGGTTCTAGTCTCAACCGACTGACTGACAAGTCACATATCCTCTTAGTTTTCACCTCTCCCATCACTGAGCTCATGCTAAAGCTCACCTTCACCCAAGTGATCCAGTAAAACAGCTATGTTTGTGCAGCATTTTGGACACAGAAACTGCCACACTTACCAATACACAGGATGTCAGATTTGTAACACTGAATGAGACACATATGCACTACTCCAGATATCTGCATTCTGGTCCTGTTTGTCAATCAGCACAATGAACCACAAGGCAAAAGAGCTAGGTTTGTGTGTACTGGAAGAAGGCATGGTATACCCTAAGCAACATGCTTGCTTCAGCCACATGTCAACACACAGCACAAGATCCCAAACGCTAAAGGTCTGACCTAAACCCACCTGTCTGCCCAACATGAAGGCCCAGGTTTGACTCCCAATGCTTTATTACTGAATAGAGACCAATGGGGTTTCTTTTTGATTTTATGTAAGCGTGATATTGATTTGAGCTCAAGCATTAAGTCAGAGACACAGATACAGGGCAATGAAACTAAATTTCAAATGCCGTACCAGCATTAGATTTGGAGAGTACATATAAAATCTGAGATGGATAGAAGCAAGGTATAACACAAGTACTTAAAATGAAAACAATACAAACTCATGCTCCCCATCAAAATCTGATCTAATATTCTTGAAATATTAGAAAAGTGTACTGCAGGAAGCATTATCACATAAAGATTAGATACGGGGGTGAAAAACAATACTAACATAGCTCCAATCCAGAGTGCTATATCCCAAATAATTTTTAAAACTCTCTTCAGCTTACAAGAAACAGAAAGGAAAGCCCAGCATTTTTTCCATTGGTTCACGCTATATGTTTCAGAGCAGCTTACGTAGTCAGCATCAGTTCTTCAATTACCTTCAACTGCAATATTCTCATACATTACCCTGACAGGCTTACCTGAAGATGGTCATAAGCTCACAGTAACCTTCACTTCACAAGGGGATGTTTACCAGGTAGCTAGGAGTAAAGGCTGAAGAGGCAGTAAGTGTAAAGTGCACAGAGTGGAAAGGGAGTGGAGAAACAAGCCCAGGCACAGGCAGTGTACTTGCTACCACTCACCCCTTGTGGAAAGAAAGGAGTGGAAGTGCTCCTCACGTGATGAGCTCCTTCCCCTGTCTTTCCCTTTGGTTTTTAAGTAGTCACAGCATGTTCCTTTAAGTGCCTTCTCTCAAAAAGAGAAGCTTTGTTAAAACTTAACCAGCTCAATTTATTCCTGGTTCATTCCCAGTAAGTGAAAGTTGTATTGGTGATTCCAAAGAAACTGCATGGGAGATTATTTTTTAATAACCCTCATCTGTTAAGCACAAAAAAAAAAAAAAAAAAGAAAAAAAAGAAAACAAACAAAAAAGAACACCCTGTCTCTAATTCATGAACTAAGGAAAAGTCAAATACTTCAACACTAAAAGAGCCTGATCCTACTCTTTCCTACTCTTTCTAAGTACCTGAACTCCTATTAATTACAGCAGAAAAAGGCCCAATAAAAGATTTTCTATTAAAAAGGATGCAAAATAGCAATAAAACAGACCAATCAGCTATTCTAACAATATTATCCCTTTAAATTTGTCAGTTCATTAGTCAAAAATTCAAAAAAGTTAAAATCTTCCTGGAAACATGAACATCTCCAGAAATACTCAGTTAAGAGCAAGCCTGCCCTTAAATCCCTGCACTGCTCAGAAACAATCACAGACCAAGGCTTCCTCTCCACTGAGGGATTTTTATTAAGAATTCATGATATAAGCACCAAAATTTAGGAACATTTAGCAACACAGATACTAGTCTGAACAATGACAACACTAACACAGTAAACTCACCTCACCTACTCTTCTTAACTTACAGAGTTTAATCAAAGACATCTGCTGCTCTTGCAGGCTGAAGATGTAAAAGCTCTGTATTACCTATACCACCGGGATTTGCCTCCTAATTATGAAACACTGTTTTCTGCCTCTTTTTCTTTTTAAAGAAAGAAACTGTTGTTAGTAAATATGACCTTTAAAATTTTTAAACATATCAGAAAAGAAAGAATTTATGAAATTTCAGCTCAGAAACCCTTGTAGGGCTGTTATAATTTAACCCACCAGAAATCAAATTACATTTTCACCACTGACTCTCAACACTGCAGAGTACTGAACAGGGAGAGCTATTCCCCTCCTGAAGACATAGCTTTAATCTTTTTTTTTAACCTAGCCATCTAATATGCTACAACTGAAGTATGAAAAGCTTGTAGCAGGTTAGAAGTTGACGCACTGTGCTTTGCTACGAAGTGCTCACCAGCAGTAATTTACAGCCTGTTGAGAAGCAAGATGTTACACACTCGCAGAAAAAGACAAAATGAATCACCCGTGTGGGGACTGGAAGTAAATTATATTTCACAGGTACAAAGGAGCAGAAAAGGTCTCTTCAACTAAAACCTGCAAGGCCTCACCCTAAACAAGTACTTACTTCCGTTCAAAGAAAAAAAATCTCTTTTACCCAAAGTTACTAGTTCATTAGTCAAAAATTCAAAAAAGTTAAAATCTTCCTGGAAACATGAAGAAAGAACATTTGCTAGAAATATTTATCCATTCCAAACAACTTTAAGAATACTGAAGTTCAACTTTTTTGTTTAAGAGCTCATTCATTATTAGCTAAAGATAACAAAAGAGTTGCAAGAAAAGCATGTGTTCACTACAGAAGCTATTTATAGAATAGGCATGCTTCACCTTTTTCCTTCAGCAGTTGAAGGTTGAAATGTTTTACTATTTTCAAACCAGTGTGTGATCAGAAACTCAAGCTCAACTGACAATTTCAATACCTAGAGCCTTTGCATTCTGCAAAATGTGTTTAGAAAAGCAATCAGAGCATTAAGAAAATAGGTAAGATAAAGCTCTTTTACAAAATCACTTTGCTTCTGTTGGACGCTCACTTCAAACACACCTCAAATGCTATTTAAGAGCCAACAGAATAGTATTCTTAGTTGTCATAATTTTGGAAGGGGACTGTGCCAAAGTGCCATCAGGAAAAAAGCATTTAAAAGTCTGTGAATTTTACAAAGCAACTTTTGCCAAAATCTGCTAGACAGCATCCAATCCATTGACTAAAAACATTCTGGGATTTTAAAGCCACCTGGTAATTGAAAATTCACACTATTACAATGTAGTATTTGCCACCATAAGTATAACTTGTTACAACATAAAAAAAAATTAACACCTTAGAATAAAACAAAAGCAAGTTCAACTATAACACACTGAGGGTAAGAAAAAACATGCCATGTGGAGAAGCAGCAGCAAGTAGACTTATAGCTATTCAAGTCAGAAGCAAACTTTTAAATTTCACTATCAAACAGGACAAGTAGCAAAGTTACTGCACTAAATAAGCACCATTAATAACATCTCATGAGCTTAATTCATCTCTGTCAGTGTTAAAAAGCATCAATCTAAATACACCTAAGTCCAAAAACTTCCATTTGAAAACATACAAATCAAAATGAACAAAAACTATGAGAAGTAGATCTGTAAAATGCTGAAGGTGATGTCGTCTATGTCTGTATGTGTGTGAAGTCAATAATTCCAGTGGCTAAAAGAAAAAAAAATACTCCAAGTTTATACTTGAAATTGAAAGATTTGATTGAAATACATCCATAGATCACCACTGTGTATTGCTTATCATTCACAGAAAATTTAAAAATGTCAGAACTAGATTATAGTAATACCTCAAAGCTAAAAATGGTGCCCTTGAATAATTTTCTGTCATGTGTCTTTTGAGAACATTGTCCATGCCTCATCCACTATGTATACATTATCCTAAACTCAGGAAGCACTCTACCAGCTGTATTTGGAACATGGATGTTTTCCTTAACATGATCTACTTATGATTATGATTTCCTTAATGATCTACTGACTCTTTTCCTATGTATGCATACTGCTTGCTAGTCAGGCACACATAGGAGCTTTTTACTTTCACAGCAGACGCCAGTACATTAAGTTACCTGCTGAGAAAAAAAAAATGGAAGAGTTTGTTCTGGGAGCTGGGTAATTCAATACATAAGACTATACTACAGCCATACGTTCCCCATGCACAATCCTGCACTGGTTATCGGAATTGTACTCTCTGTCTTTAACTATCTTGTAAACAACTTGCAGGTTTACCAGCAAGAATTTATTCAGATTACTACATTACTTGGCAAACAAACATAATCATTGTGTAAAGCACAAACACCTCTGTTTCATCTTGCCCACCTAACAACAACAGCCAGAAATGCTTCTGGAAAGTAGTTTCCAACCATGCCTATCAATGATTTTTTCACACGTACATGGGCGGTTATATTTTTTTTCAAAGACAAGCAAAAGTCTAAATCATGTGTACTTCATTCAGATTTTGTCTTTTTAGAAGTGGCTTCCCTCTATGATGGTAATGTAGCATCCTACATTCAAATCTGAACTTTGGAACACTCTTAAAACAGACGAACAACACACTTTGAAATTATTATGAAGTCAAAACCTTTCATGCCACATTTGGCCTGAAGCTAATTTTAACAACCTATTCACAGACCAGAGAAAACATTTATTTAGAATGAAACATATTCTCCCATTTTTATCTAAAACATGCCAATACAAAAGTATTAAGGAATTGGAAAAGAAATTAGGAGAAGTACGTAAGGTATTTACTGTTTCTACTCAACGCACAAGGAATAGACAAACATGTTTTGAGATCACATCCATCTAAAATAACATTGCCATTACCCCTGCACCCAAGCACTAACAGAGGATCTGTCACAACCAACCAGGATTCCACAACGGCCTTTCATAAAGATAATAGTCAGGATTTGGTATTTCAGTACTTCTGCAAGCAAGACAGTGGGAGTAGCATTAAGACAATGCACATAGGACACTGACAACTTGAAGGTTCACACTGGCACACTTGCAAGAACAAGCACACTGCAACAGTGGTAGCCACAGTGATTTAAACAACAAGATTTATCTGTCCCAACACTGTGAGTTCAACAGTTGCATTTAAAAAACCCAACCTTCCAGGTCTTTCAGCCCAAATCTTCAAGTCTGAGAACAGGCCAACTAATTTTATCTGTTAGACAAAGGCCTCCACTAACCCCACAAGCCAAGTTTGATCATATCTCTGCTGCTCAAAAGCAGCTACTCACCACTGCAGCCCAAGAAGGTGTCATGAATGACTGTGGATACACCCATCAAGACTACTCTTCCCTAAAAAGAAGGAACTGCTGTCCAAACAGCAAATAACACAAGACAATGCCTTCCACTGCCCAAGAGCTGTATCAGATCTGGATTGGTTTAAGACAGATGTAGACTGCAGCCACTCATGCTGTCTGGAACAAAACATGCACCAAATGAGAATGGCCTCAAGAGTCCCTCAAGGTTTCACTGCTATCGTTGTAGCTAAACAACTTGCAACCTACACCAAACAAACACCATACAAACTACAGAATGGCATTCTCATCAGCACTGGTCAGAGCTTCAGATCACATCTCTCCAAAATCTGAGAACTGTCAGCACTTCAATTCATATAATATGGATCTAGCAAAGCCCATTTTAGGTGTTTGTAGCATTAGGCTTTGCAGACAAACCGAAAGCAGCAAAATCTCAGTGTAAATAAGAGATGTTTAAAACAGTGCTTTCTAGACAGCAGTAACAGAGCTCTCTTCTAATACAGTGGCAAATTGTGATTTGGGATGCTGTGGCTAGCAATGCTTATGGCTTACAAAACAGACGCAGTACTGAAATAAATCTCTTCAGTTAAAGACTAAATACAGCACCAAGTTCACTAAACTGTGAACACTGATAGTCTCATTAAGTCACAAGGCTAGAAACCCATAGCTGCAAGTCACCCTCTCTCAGGTATACAAATCAAATCTTTTTTGTTGGTTTCTCTGTTGTTCGTTTTTTTGTTGTTTTGGGGTTTTTTCCCGGGTTTTGCCATATTTTGTTTTGTTTTCAAAGGGCATCGGTTTGAAACAAACTGTGCTCCTCTATGCTACAAGTTTAACAGCTCCTCTCTCAGTACCACATAATCTGAGAGCAGAAGAATGCCAAAGAAATCATAACCTTCGCAGAATGTGGGCAAATTAACAATTTGTGATTTACAATGCATGGAATATTGCAGAACTCAAACTTTTGAAGGAGATTTAACAGGCTGGCTGGGGTGAGGAGAACTGCCTGGATTTGCCATACAGCAGCTTGCTGCAGCAAACTGTGAAAACACAGTCATCAAAACTACTCTGATGCTGAACAAAAACTGGAAATACATTTAAAATTAAGGCAGAGAGAAGTACGAGCTATTAGCATATGCTGTCCAAATAATCTAGCTTATGTACACTGAAATATTTATAGGTAAAATTTAATAGGATATAAATGCAGGCCAGCGCCATCCTCGAGTTTACATTTATCCATAACAAAGGATAGAAACAAGAAGTTAAGAGAGATTATTAACCTACGTTTCAATTTTGATAAACAAACCTTCACTCTGCTGGCAAACTTCACAGGCCCGTGTTTACTGCAAAGGGAAAAGCTTGAGATAGAAGGATGTGCAAACAGACTGCAAGGAGGTGCACCCTGAGAGTCCACTGAGAGGGCCCAGGAAAAAGGATTGATTATGACCAGTCTTAACAGGATCAGTGCAAAGATATTTGTTACTAGCTTTCGAGGAGGATTTCACTCCTGCTATGGCGGGGAGAAGCTGAGATCTTTCCTGCAAGCAGAGATTCCTCCCATAGCCCAAGATATCCATCTCCCAAAGTGATACCATTTCAGCTTTTTACTGAAACTTTGGATTTTAATCACATTTGCAGGGAGAAGCTATTATTCTTGCTGCAGTACAAATATAAATATCACAAATCAGAGTGACTGCAAATGAGTAAGAGCAACAAAACTAAGCAGACTAAACCTCCTTTATTAAAATATCCTTAAAGTTGTAAAAGAAATAGGTTGTTTGTGCCTATCAGTTATCTTAAACAACTCAGAAGATGCCTTTCCTGTCAGAAACATAGAATATGGATGTTTTCTAAAGTTGCTATTTACAGCCCTTTTACTAAGAGCAGAAGTTTTTGGTATTATGTCAACACTTAAGGCCAATCTTGTATTACAAATCACCTGTCTCCACCAAAAGAAAACAACAGAAAATACATTACCTGAGATTGAAGAAACCCTTCAGCAAAGCCTGCTCATTTAAAAGGGGGAAAATAGAACAAACCCAGCCTAAAAACTCTTCCTTTGTTTTCAAATTTCCCTCCACCAGTTCAACCACATCTCTGCCCTACCCACATTCTTTATTGCTGCTATCACATGTTCTTTGCTTATGTTACACAGGATATATCAGCTTGACTTTATTGTCTGAAGTTAGGGCGCATCCTAATTAATAAAGCATTAGTAGCAGTTGTCTACATGGCTTTTCAAGGACAGATTGAATTCCACTAACACAGGCCACAGAACAGCACAAACTTCAACAGAAGACATGTGAAGGCAAGATGGAAAAAACTTTAAAATGACATCCTGTTTGACTCATTGTTTTATCATCAGGAAAAACTGCTTTTTCCTTACCCACTTGATAAGGACTTAATCAAACTTGTATTTTTTAATCAGGAGTAGATAAAATCTTTAAAAAAAAAAAGAATGACAGCAATCATTGATGTAAACTTGGAAAGACATTTCTTAAAGATTAGAAAATTGCTCCGTGCTCGAAATAGTCTGTCTGGATTTCCACAGCCATATTTATAGTTTGGAAAACCCAGCACAGGATGTCTGAAACACAGGCATGCTGCAGTAAAAGGTACTTAGGTCATTCCAACAACAGAAAACATTTAAATGTTGAGTAATTTGAGACTGCACTCAGTTCAAATCTGGACTATGTAAAAGCAAACGCCAATATAATTTTGAATCTAAACTGACTTTCCATCAGGAAACGTTACACATCACCTAAAAGAGGAAACTACCACTCCCATTTTCATTATTAACTGTGGAACAAATACTTTTCTTTTGTTTAAAAAGGGGGGAGAACAAAAAAAAAAGAGCTCAATGCTGCACTTGTGCCAAATAAAAAATGGCAATAAAAGTCACAGAATGTAAGGGAAACCCTTTCTTTATGGCCATGATTCTATTCTTACAATTGTATATAAATATTCACAATGACTTGGTTTTTATTGCCTTTTTTTTTTTAACAAATGCTTACGAATAACTGCAGGAGTCAGATAGTACACTGAACTGCTATTTCATCCATAATCAAAGCAGAGGTGGAAAGAGAATAATAGGCTATTAAGTGTGAAAAAAACAGTAACTACGTAGGACTTTTGGAGGGGCTCAGTTCATTTGGGACTATAAATTTAACAAGATAAATGTTTTCAGACACTTCATCTCGTCACCAGAGCATTACAAAAACAATGAAGCACAACATAGTATTTCCTGACAAAGCAAGAGAGAAAAAGCCATGAAAACCATAGGGCTGAAAGTGCTCCTGAACTGAAGACTAAAAATCTACCAATATCACAAGTGAGTCACCCTTCCATGGCAAAAGCCAACATCAGGGGAAGCATTTTTTTTCTAGCTCTCCAGGGCCAGCTGCAGTGGAGTCTCAAACGAGGACTGGAATCCCAGAAATACTACTATAATATCAAAAAGGTGGTTTAAAGAAAAGGTCAGAAAAGGTCACTCGTATTTTTTTCT
Organism: Malurus cyaneus samueli; assembly: GCA_009741485.1. Taxonomy (NCBI): domain Eukaryota; kingdom Metazoa; phylum Chordata; class Aves; order Passeriformes; family Maluridae; genus Malurus; species Malurus cyaneus. The sequence goes on along the minus strand of CM019236.1, from coordinate 635,366 downwards.
AATTCATGCGTCACACCCACAAAACCATAAAACCTTCTAGACACCAACAAAGGGATAGTGAAAAGTTTGTAAAGGCGAGGGAATGAAGAAGAGAACTGAACAAACAAGGTAGCAAAACTTTCGTGATAAATTAAAGAAAATTACCTAAGAAAGGAGAACAAATTTATACAGCAAAATACGATTTCATTTGTCCTTTATTAAGCTAGTTACTGGAATTCTGCAAATTGTATTTCAGCCTAGAGAACATAAACCATCAGACTGACCCACATAAAAAAACACATCGGGTAACATGGTTAAAACATTTCTAACATTTAATCTAATTTAACATCTACTATAACATTTCTAACTTTCACTAACAAGTCAAGGAACACCTTACAATATCCTTATGACAGAGCAAAATGAAATAATTATAACACCACTACCATTCATTTCACTTTTATAGTGCCACGCAGACAGATATATAAACAAAGTAGCAGCATGGCAAGCATCTCTACCAGTTAGCCAAGCAACAAGCTGCCTTCATGAGACCTCTGCTTTCTCCTGGTGCTAATTTTTTCCTGAGCTTCAGTTTCTGTAATATATCCTATAGCACAAGTATTTGCATTTCCGATAAGCTGGCAGGTGGTGTACCTGTGGAGGTGTGGTTAATGCATAATTTTGTTAGCTTTGGTTGCCGATTAAAGTAGTGAAGAGTTAGGCTTCCTGATGAACATGAAACCCAAACCACAAGACTAAGAAGACTGCTGAATAATTTTGTGACTCAATGTTGTTTGTTGATTTTATTTATCTCAAACTAGACACTGCTTTTGTTGGGGTAATAAATACCCTTTTAGATGCAAGTCTCATGCCTACAAGTCTACCTTTTGCAATAATGAAGGGCTCTTTGTCTCTTACCATAACCTACCAAAATATAATTGGGAGGGCGAAGAAAAAAGGAGGACTATTTCAAGTTCTTGAAGAAAATCTTATCTATCTATCTGAACTCTGAAACAGGTGCAAGTAAAGACATACAGAGCATCAGAAAACCTGAACAGGAATCATGCCTCCAACATCAGCAGTAGATACTATTACTAAATTAACGATCGTTTGAGAGCTTAGACTAAAGTATGACTAAATTCAGTGTGGTGTTGATTATTACACAACAGCACTGTTACCTGTCTGAAGGTTGCATTGTCATAGTGCACTTAAACAACAAGACACTGACAAGATTACTTAAGTTTTTATTGCTTATATTGCTCAGTATACTCGGATTAAGAGACTTACTAGTATTTGAAGTAGTTCTGTGTCACAGTAAGAGAGACAAAACCAGAATAGTTAAATTCAGTATCTAGCCTCTCTTATCATGACAAAGAACCACAGCCTGAAAACTTGGCCTTTTTTTAAGACTGTCAGTATCCCAGTCTTAGCAAAATAATCTGAAATACTTTAGAAGTCAGGCCCCCTACATAAAAAAGATAGATTTATTTTCTTCATACTTGAAATGGTTCAAAAGAAATTTAAAGTATCTAGAAAGAATGCTCTCATCTTGTCCCCTGCAATAACAACCCCATCCCTTTCTGCAAATTTCCCCTGCTTTCTCTGAGCAGAGTAATTTGAAGGAAGACAACTAAATACTGTGTCGGAATTTCCAGATTTTAAAATTACGATGATACCCAAAACAAGTCCATCCATGCCTTCTTCAGACAAATAGGAATGAACTGTTTAATTAGCACTGTACTTCCAGAAAATCAACTATAATTTGCTTTATCTGCTGAAAAATGCTTTAAATAGATCATTTACATATCATGATAGATTGTGTAGCGAGGATTACTATTCACTACATCTGGCTTTTCCTGTTTACTTATGGGAAAAGTAAAGCCTCCTCAAACAGGAGGCTTCCTCCTCCGATAAGGAGGGATAATGATATCAGCAGCTACAAGCATTATCAGCAACTTCCTTAGAAATCTGTCTTTTCTCTCTGTGGTCTGAATCTCTGGACCAGTGTGCCATATGCCCTATATGGTATCTTCTCCCTTCTCAAATTCTCCAAGCAAGTCTAAAGCTAATCTTTAAATTCACAGACCTACTTTGGTCCTAACCACCAGTGTTGATGTTTTGTGGTTAAATGAGGTCAGTGTCCGACATAAATATTTGAACATTAGACTGACTGTTTTCAAAATACTTTTAAAAACATGTAACAATGTCAGCAATGAACCTGGAATACCCAGCTTGTTGGTCTCTGCTTCCTCAGCAAGAAAATCCTGTTTCTCAGCAAGAAAACTCCTAGTTCTCACCTCTCACCAGATAACATTCATGAGATGTGCAAGTGCTAGCTGAATCTTCCAATCTGTGACCTACATTAACCAGATCAAAAAGCATTCTCACATGCTCTGAAGGACAGATGAGAGAGTTCACAGCTAACCTTTCCACTGTCAATTCTCAGGTACATGTTTGCTTGATTTAGTTGATCTGCTGGTTGCACATATGAAACGAGGCAGAAGACAAAAAGAGAGCTACCATCTCTGATGAGGCACCTAAACTAATCATCTCATCTCTGCAATAAGTCCTCACCTGCCCACTTGTCCTTTTGCCACAATAATTTCTCAATCTGAACATGAACAGCTGAACATTTGTTATGGTTTTGGTAGAGCTGATTTTCCTAAGAGAATTGAGCTAGCATGGGCTATTATTTTGGATTTGTACTGGAAACAGCATTGATAATACAGGGATGTTTTAGCTATTGCTAAGCGGAGCTCACACAGGGTCAAGGCCTTTTCTGCTCCTCACACCACCCCACCAGTGAGGATGCTGAGGGGGAAAAAGGGAGTTGAGAAGGGACACAGCCAGGACAGCGGACCCCCAGTAACTACAGAGATACCCCATCGCATATGACATGACACAAAGCATACAAAGAGATGGGAAGAAGGAAGGAGGAGACATTTGGAGTGATGGCGTTTGTCCTCCCAAGTCACATGTGATTTAGTGCTGCTTTCCTGGAGATGGCTGAACATGTGCCTGCCCATGGAAGTGCTGAATGAATTCCTTGTTTTGCTTTGCCTAAACTGTCTGTGGCTCAATTCATGATTTTTCTCACTTTTCTGATTCTCTCACCTATCCCAAAAGGAGGAAGTGAGCTGGTGGCTGTGGCTGTGTGGGGTTCACTTGCCAGCTCAGCCTAACCATGACAGCATCCCTCCTTATGAATTTACCCCCAAGAGCTCAGATATGTTGCTCCATAAAAAGCACATCTCAGTACATCCTGCTGGTTAGAGCTGCTGGAACACTCTACCCCTCCCCAATCCCCTCCGGTCTCTCATGGACTATCAAACCGAAATTAGCTATTCATTACATGAGTAGGAGTCTCACATAGAGTAGCACCCTGCTGTTAAAGACTGCTATTTTGCATGGCAATTTTGCAACTATAGCATCTGCTACCTTACTAATATGTATATTTAATACCACTGCATAATGTGCAGAATTATATGCTTTTCATTGCCTGTTTGTTCAGATATTACATGCTCTTAAGTAGCGCTGTTCCCTTTGAAAAACACTGTACTTTTTTTATTAGGTCTTTCCCCTGATGTTCCTTGTAACAGAACCCCAAACAACCAGCTCACAGACTTTTCCAGACCAAAAAAATGGCATGACTCAGGCTGAGACAAACTTCTGGCCTGCATTACTAATATAATTTGGTTTACTTCCTGGGTCTCACGCCCCAGACTATAGTTTTACATTGTTCTAATATGAAGGAAACTGGAAAGGGACCCCTATCTTCTGAACTGGTCAGATACATACTCCAGGCTATTCTTGCAACTGGAAATAGAAATACTTAGAGCAGTAGTCTTTGCAACAAATTTTGTGCTTTTCTACCAGAATACATGCAAAGAAGTAACATTAATTTCGATCACATGTAGTTATTAACCATTTTGTTCATAAAGTAAACTATCTCAGAGGAGAAAAAAAAAATCAGAGTTTGAAACTAGAGGCTTTAGGAGTCAAGTATGCAACCAACTAGCAGGTCAGATGTTCCATGCCCTTCAGTAAAACCTTCAGTATGCTCCAATACCAAATGTCATCTTAAAGCAGTCTCACCAATCCTCCCCTACATCTAATTCAGGGAAAACTGATTATGTCCATGATTATTCCAGGAGGCAAAATGATTATTCTAGTCTAGAAGGCAGTGAGTACTAGCATCTATGGTTGCCATCTCAGATTTCAACTTGAATTACATATTTCCAAAGTGGCTAAAGTACAGGAAATTAATCTACACATAACTGAAGTGATGCCCTCTGGGAAACACTAGTTTACATCTGATTTCAAGAAAGAGATAATCTGGTCTCTGTTGAAAGGCAAACAAATTCAAAGCAAAGGAGATTCCATTATACTTAGTTAAAACAAACTTAACTAGATGCTCAGGATTATGCAGGTAGACATTCCTTCTAGAATTAGTTTTCAGACAATTTTGATAGAAAGATTTGGGAACCATAACAACACTTAAATGTCTCCATAGGATGTGTACAGGATGCTAGGAACAAAATTCTAACTGGTTCATTCTTCTTGTTCAAACTACAAATAAAACTACACAAGAGTACAGAACGGCAGAGTTAGCTCTTAGAGGTCAGGCAGAGCCTCAGTCTAGTTATATCTTTTCTGCTATGAGCATTCGACAGTCAAACAGCTTGTTGTTTAGATATGAAAGGATGCCCAAGACTTTCCTAACCCTCTTTTATTTACAACATAGACAAGCTTCATTCCTAAGGACAAAAAGGACTCCAAGTGGACCAGGCCTTTTTGCTCACCCAAATACACACATGGAGGCTACTCTACTCTGATGTGCAACTCAAACTCTGCCCAGAGAATTTTGTAGAGCTGGCCATCAGTCCAATTCTTGAGAGCATAAAGTAACAGCAGGCTGATGCAAGCTGCTGATCACAATAAGGATAGCAAAGAACACTGCCCCCAAAAGGAACTGCAGAAGAAAGGACAAACATCAGCCCCTTACTCACATATGTGCACACACAGGGTTTGTATGCAACCAGAACAACAGGAAAATTCTGAGCTAGTCTCCTATATTTTGAACCTATTTCAGACATTATATAAAGCAATACGATTATTTTCATTTTGTGTGTGTGTGTGCTGCTACTGGAATACACAAAGTTTCTCTAAACAATGCAGTCAGCTATTTGAACAACCCATCAATACCTCTCAAGATGAGGCAACATTTCCCCTATCAGTGAAGAAGGAACATCACAGCTACTGACTTTCATAATGCATAGGAGGGTGAGCAGAGTAATTGCTCAAATTAACTCTTCCAGATGCAGAATAAATAACAACATCAAAATCTACTTCTTCCACCATAGGCATATATTACCCCTAATGCAGTCCACATGAATAGAAACAATTTGAATACCAGAATCATGAAGCAGAACCACGACACTTCAAAAAAGGACCTTTTTTTTTTTCTTTAATTCATCTACACAAAATTTATGAAGCAGAAAATGGACCTGGTATATTCTGGCATGGGAAAACTACTATGATTTTAAAATATTCCTGCCAGTGATGAAACTTAAAAGTTAGAAGAATTCCTTTTCTGTTTAAGAGTAAGCATGTCTGAACATTTTGTTTTGAAAGCTGATATTTTCCTTTTACACAAGAGGCCAGTGCAAATTACTAACCTTCCAGACCATGAAAAACATGACACCTAAAGAAACCATTATTTAAATTTCTTGAAAAATGCTAAACAAAAAAGTAATTTCTCCAGTTGTCCCGATATTAAGAGAAGTAACCTTTGTCTTTTCCCTTCAGTCTATCTTCCACATAAATGAACAGCAGAAAAGACACAAGCATTATTTCTATTTCAGGTGAGTTTCAGGGATTCTTTTTTTCTCATCCAGTTGTTCCTGCAACTTGATGTGTACCACAACTGGACAAGGAATTTTTATATGACCTCATTTTCAGAGCCAAACAAATTATTTCTGAGGGCATTTGTAGGATCCATGGCTGTAATGAAATGGTGGTTAATTAAGTAAAGAGATTAGTAGATTTAAAATGTTCTACAATCTGACCAGGCTAAAACAAATACTACTACACTATACTACTTGGTAGCTATTGAAATCAGCAATAAAATGAGTCAAAAACAAACTACTTAACTTTTTTTTTTCCTAGTGCAATTACTTTAAGCAAGACAAAAAGCCTTAATAAAGAGACCATTCGTTTGGACTTAGAACTCCGGACCGGAGTTCTTCAGTAAGAAAACTTGGAACATCTTTCTTTCTCAGGCGTACTTTAAGGGTAAAGAAAAATAGAAAATTACTGCAACATCATTACAAACACTAAGTATTTGTGCCTTCAATGACATTTTAAAGTTTGTTTTGCTATTTTTCTCAGGACTAGAAAGGCTTTGCTGTAAGAAAGCCTCTTATTCCAACATTTGGATGTTGCACACCACTCGTCACTACCACTTCAAAGGGCAGAGAAAAAGCTTCCAACACACCAGAGGCAGTTTGCTAATGTTTACAGCAACAGAGCATTATTTCTACTCATAATCCACAAAAATTGTCTGCACAGGGTGGAGTGGGCAGAGATATATTTCTTCCTCTATCATGGATTCCACAGCATCCTGTTTAGAAATGACAGTAAGAAGGCTCGACAGCAGAGGCTAAGCCACAGCAAGGCTGATGGCTATCCGGAAGGAATGCCTGTGCTCCTAGGCTGGGACAGGCATCAGGCTGCAGCTGCCAGAAAACTACTTCCTATTTGCTGCATTCTGACAAGTAGCTTGTACAGAAATAGTTTGCAGGGCCAACCAACCCACCTCAGATGAAGAAAGTCTAGCAGAAGGTGAACTGCTAACAAAGAGAGGAAAAAAGGCCACCCTGCTGCTCATGGAGGAGTGAGCAGCATAATTTGTGAGTAGTGCTCCCCCTAAAGAAGAGTAGTGCATGAGAAACAGGCAGTCTAGACAGGATGGGGGGTGGGGGGTGTGTGGCTTGTTTGCTTCCACATTCCATAATGCAGGCTTTTCCCACAACAAAAGGAGGGGAAGGGAGGGGAAAGAGACAGGCAGCTTTGCAGGAAGACCTATTCCACTTTAAAAAAAGACAGAAAGAAGTCTGCCACCATTTCTTCATGATACTTACTTCATGCCTTACAAAACGCGATTTGCTGCTTAATAACTCAAGGATTCCATCTTCCCATACCTGGGTCACCAAGAGCTGAATTCGACTCATTATCTCCCAGTAAGTCTGACCATGTCTAAGGTGATGCCAAGAACTTCCCTCAGTTTATAGCTTACTTTTAGAAACTAGACAAAACCACTAAACTGACTATGCATCATGGTAAACAATTAGTCACCAGATTAAAAATACAAAAAGAACAGCAGATTACTCTAAGCATCCATACCCTGCATATTTCCTTCTTCTTTCAAGAGCACTTCTCCAGTCTAGCCAACTGTACCAAATCTCAACCTTTCAATCAGGAAAATGGATCAGAGTAAGGTCAAGGAAAGGACATATTAAAAAATTTAAGTCTTCACAAACCCAGAAATTATTTGAAACAGTTATTTAACAGTTGCTTAAAATATGTATAACTAGCTTTGGAATAGTTATACTTATTTGGAGTACAAGCACATCTGTTCAAGTAAATACAGTCTGACAGCAGTTTGGATCACCTATCAGATTGAATCAACTGCAAGTTTAATAAGCATTATTTGTACTCTACATAATAGCCTATGTGGTCCTTCAAGCCACTGCAGCGATAACACATTTAAAGTCTTTCACTGTGTACTAAATCTGAGGTACCTAGCAAAACTAAGCATATTCCAGTTGGATGCTTCCCAAACCATATCGCTCAACTTTTTAAATAGGCTTTGTTTACCAAAACAGTAGCTGTGCACACATTTCTACAGCAGCTGTAGTCAGAAAAAATTAGGTAATGTCGTTTGGTGATTCACATGAGAAAATGGAAAACTCTAAAACTATTTTATCAAATCTGTTACCATTGTACCTAGAAAAACCAAATACAGGTAGCTTTGTGTTTTGCTTTTTTCCATTTCAGAGCTTTAATGTTCTTCACCAGTGCATTTCCCGTTGGCACTGCCACAGTCCGGAAGTAACAGTGACAGAAGAATGTGTATAGAGCAAGCAAGTAGTATGTCTTGTATTATCTGGTATTCCATTCTGGGTAAGTACCAATGCTACAGAAATACTGTCATAGTACCCCTGGTCATTCTTAGGGTACATGGCAAATCATATAGCCTTCTCAAAGAGACCACAAAACTGAAAACTGCTGAAGACTCTGATTAATTCCAGTGTCCAGGCCATAGTAAACAAAACAAATACTTAAATTATGACTAATCTGAAACAATGCACAATGAAGCTGGGGAAGTCCTGGGAGCAGTGGGAATATTTAAATTGGAAAAGAGCCTGTTGAGTTTTTTCTTATTCCTAATTACAATACATTGTATTAATCAGGCCTGGAAACCACAAACCCAAGGCTCTTTGCACTGAGTTGTCAAGGCAGCACAAAACACACTCAAGGCCAAACAGGTGAAGCAGCCTTTTCAGCAGCTTACTTTGTGGATATCTCAGAGGTGTATGGCAGAATTCAATTTCTAAAAAAAGACTGTGGCCTCAGAGATTAAATGAGCTTTGGCTGGATAAAAGCCAACAATAGTGTAATTATAGCAAGGTTTTTTTCCCAAATTCTGCTGTACTTAACACATCACCTAAAGCTCCATCCAGATATTTATTCACTTCAGTACTCAAATAACTAAACACAAGATAATCTAACAGTTGCTTAAAGTATGCTTAACTGGAACTGAAATATCTGCTCCAATTTAAAGCAAAAACACATGGGTTTGTGTGTAAGTACTGTCTGACAGCAATCTGGATCAACTATCAGAATCAACTGTAAACTTAATAAGCTATGGTATAATTAAAAAAGTTCTTCATACCTATGTCAATTTGCTGAGTTGTGGTTTTGGCCCAAGTTTTCCACCAGGAACTCTGTACAGTTTGGTACATGCATGCACATTCCTTGTGGCAGTAACAGCTGGTTCCTACATCTGAATGAACACAGCAGACTGATCAAGCACTTTACAGCCCAGAACAGCTCTGCAGGCTGATCTTGCAGAGACTGTAATAGAAGAGTCTCTTTGCTCTCTTCCAGAGAACAGTATTTTGTGACCTACAAATTGTTTACATGCTGATGTTTTAGAAAGAATCCAGTATTTTTGTAAGCAATCATTAGACTTTTACTTTTTTTTCTCCTCTCTTTCAAGCCACAGGTACTGAGTTTATCTAAGAAGTTACATGGTCCAATCTATCCTGACTCAAACAAGTACAGCATCTGGCGAAGTTTTAGCCTGATCTGACCTGAGTATGTTATAAAATATTTCAGGCCATAAGTACAGATGCTTCTTGCTAGGGATGAAACCAAGAAGAACTATGAACCATAAGCAACTAAAAAACCCAGCATCACACAATGTTTTGAGAAGATCATACAATATGCATGGCAATCAGTGAGTCTATCAAAGTTAAATACTTTCATGAATGGATCCCAAAGTGTCAGAAAAGTTATCATTAGGGGTTATATATGAACCATCTACTAGGCCAAAGAGGGAAAGCAAGAAGGCATGTATTTTTTTCTTCTTCTCATTTTATATAAAACAGCTTTCAGAAGGCTTTAAAAAATGAAAAAAATGAAGGAACCACATCAACTTTCTTCAAATACTTTCATAACACACTGTGCTTTTCCTTCCTAAGACAAAATAAAACCTAACATAAAGATTCAATCAACCAAATATTCATGAACAGTACCAATGTGATCCTGAGATGTTATGATTCTGCTCACCTGGTGAGTATTTGAAAATGACAAATGCTCCATTCTCACATCTGTCTGGGACTCTTACAGCAGGATTGTGCTGTAGATAAACAAAGCCAATACACGTTATATAGTAGAGCATGCCAACTAAATCTCTGAATAGATAAGTCATGGGAGAAAATAGTGAACAATTAAAGGGCGTATTTCAGTTTCGAATCAGAACAAATTCAATAATTAGATAATATAGTCTTTTTTTTCTCTTTTTTTTTTTTTTTTTTTTTTGATGACGATCATTGTTAGCAAAGGCAAAAAACTAAGAATAGGCAAAGACAGATAAGATGTAAGAACTGCAACACCAGACTAAGGAATATATAGGGTGATTGCTTCAGAAACATGCACTATTTCAAGAGATTGCTGTAAGTTGTTACCAACACAGCTGGCAGCAAAGAGTGTTATTCAAATACCAAATTTCATTTATCTTCCTTCGGGGTAGAGGTAGAAAAGAGCATACATTATCTTGTATAAAGACCTTTATTTTTCATACTGCCTTATATCTTCCACCTTGACCTTTTCCGTATTTCTTTTATCTGCTAAAACTGAAAATGGCAGAGGGCTGTCATTGATGCACCAAGCATCTTTCCTTTTTGTACAGTATACACTTAATCCCAATTCCAGTCTTAATGAAATCCGTAGAAGATAGGAAATCTTTATATTTATTTCTTAAATCTGACTTCCAAGGTATACACAGCAATCTAAATACTTAAATAAAAGTTTTCAAAAAATTTTAGTAGTGTTATTTCTCTTCTCCTCCCTTTCTTCCTCTCACCTTAGTTTCTGAAATAAGAAGAAAATTCCTTTTAATCCTTCCCTCAGCTTCTAACACCTAAGTGCTTTTCCAATGCTAAGTAATACCAGCTGGGGTAGCTGCAGATGAAAGCATTATTCACTTGTGCTGGGTTTCAGGAGGTGAAATGCATATTCACATTTGCACAGGTTGTCTAGATTTCCTTACCATCTCTCCAAAAACGCATACACATTTAAATTCAAATTTAGCACAGGACAAAGTCTAATTTAATGTTGTTGAGAAGAGGGGAGGCAGAATTGTTTTGAAATCTTCACTGAAAAGCAGCCTGTTGTACTAGAACAAAGCAGCTTATTTCTATCGTTTCTTTGTTTGACAAGTTTGGGCTGGTTAAAAAGGTCATTTGTGCCTCAAAGCATCAAATTAACATTTGAGGACATGAATTTTAAAAATGGCTATTTGCTTCTGCTCTCTAAATTGCTAATGATTTTTTTTTAACATGGAGGAAAGACAGGAGGGGAAGGGAGAGAAAAGGGGACAAAAAAGCCTTTTCCTCAGGCAAATTAGGTATTGATTTCACATCTGTATCAGTACAAGGTGACCATATCTTAATTGCACCTCAGAAATTTAGCATGCAGTTCAAATGGTATAAATAAAATGAATCCGTAATTCCTGGACAGTTTTTTGGCATATCATATACAATTTTCTCTCTCCTGTCCACAGAAACAAGCTCCAATACACACAATGAAATTACCACTAGCAGAAACAGCTTCCAAATTTACATTGTACTGACATAATACAGCTCATCTTGCTAGTCCTGATTTGAATAAACTACATCATAATTTGTAACACAAAAACAATTATTTGTATAATAAATAAGTGTTGGGGTTTTTTAAAGAAGTAAACAAATCCTATGTGCTTTTAAATTAGATAATTGGAAGTATTTGGGACTAGATTCTTTTAACACTAGGCCTTCCACCTCTGAAAGTAACTGTGGTTTTCATCAACTCTTCACAACTAACAGAGCCTAAACTATGAACAGTGTTTCTGTGAAAACCTTACAAATTAAAAAGCCACAAATATTCTTCACAAAAGAAGTCATGCTGAACTTAGATTATGTCCATCAGGTACTGCTTGAACAAAAGCTGTTATTCAAGCTCATGCCTGGTAATTTGCTTTCTCCAGCTCTTCAAATCCTGTTTGGTTGTGCTGTGTTCATGTCCCCTTCCCAATAGATGGAAGCAGGACAACAACCTGCAACTAGTGTTCCCTGTCACATGGAGGTCCTTGCTGACTAAAGAGACTCTGATTTTAGACACTAATTCCTAAAGAGTAGCAGCACCAGTTCAACTCCAGCAGCTTGAATAATAGTGGCTGACAAAGTCAGCGCCAACTTAGTTGTATCAAAAAGGTGGGGAAACACAAGAAGCTTATGGTAGCAGTGCATACACGAAGTGTTTATACTGGCAATCTTTCTGGATACTTCCCTGCTTGCCAAAAAGTATCACCCAGAAGTCACTGAGAATTGGATTTTAAACCATCCTTCAAAAGGTTATCTTTGTTTAAGCAGAACAAGCAACATTCACCATAAAAACCTTTAAGAATTGCCCAAATCATACAGTCAAAGAAGAAACACCCATCTCCTTTCTGTTCTTCGACAGTCAGAATTTTTTCAGACTTGGGAATAGCACAAATGTCCATTACCAAAGGTAATAACTCACTTCCAGCCAGGGCAAGGCCCACAGAAACCCAGATACTTCACCCTATCTTAAACAATACTGCTTCACCTAACAGCCAGACAGTGAACACTCTGTGACAAACTAATCCATAGCAGCAAAAGCGCAGCCTGTATGCTGCTAAGAACTAATTCACATTAAAAAATGTAAACTCATAATCAAAACACAGCTGTCATTTTAAAAGCAACAAAAAATTTCAGACAATAGATCCTTACACAGGCAGGTGAAGGGCTGTGTAAGGCCTGAGTTTTCTTCACATTCCCACCTGTCAGTGTGAAGAGTATCTCTCATTGCTTTTCGTCAAAAAACAGGGAAAAGAGCAGCGAACAAAGAAAAAACTCAGCCTGCATAAAATGGCTTATAAAATGCTGCTTTGTCACTTTGTTTGTGATTGTTTTTTTGTGTTATTCATTGAAATATCAATGTATGGAAAAACATACCAACCCACAGAAGTTGATTGTGAACAAAGGAATTACTTTTTGTGTCCTTACCAGCATAAAAACCCAAATACCGTACTGTTACATTACTCAATCCGCAGCTAACAGGTTTTAAATAGACTCATTAAAATGACCATGTAACTCAACACAGGCAGGAGCAACTATATAAAAAACTTACGACTATTTTGTCTTATTATTTTTAATTTCAGTTAGCTTTACAACATATCAATTATAAGAGTCTGCGCAGCAACTGTCCCTTCAAAGAACATAATTTCAACTAGTCTCAAGAGAAAGTTACCAAAATGTCTTGAAGTCAGCTGAAACCAAGACCAAGCTCTTCAGTCTGCTCCCAGAGATTCAACAAATCTCAAAGCACTACAGAAACGCAGACGATGCTGTATCATGATAAGCTCCAAGGCCAGAACAAGGTTATGTTTCATGGTATAACCAAATTCTTCTAATAGGATCCAGCTTTTTCTACCTCTTGGTCTCCTACTAGTACAGGCCAGCCACATCCAAACCACGCAACTGGTGTCTTGCTTTTGGTAGGCACACGGAAGATACACCCAGCACAATGACCTGTTCCATTTACATACTAAATGTAATGCAGTTTATATTAAACAGAGAAAAGTAAAAGAGTGGAATATGGTCAAATCAAAATTCAAACTAAAAAGGTACAAGATTCACAACAAGTTTGAAAAAGATACGAGAAGTCAAATTCAACAAGTTTTCTATGGACACTGAGAAAATGCTCCCTCTACACATTTAGCCACAGTTCTCTAGGGCCTGTTGCTTAACTATCAAATAATTACTTGAATAGTTACTAATAATAGTTACTCAAATAATTTGAGTAAAATGTACATAATTTACAATAATCAAGCCAGTTACTTGCATTAAGTCTACACTGTGCAAGAGCTCTCTGAGGCACACATTACATTTTATGTAAACTTCCCAGAGATATTAACATTCAGTTTCTCCTTGCTGCTGCTCAGTCAGACTCCTTCAATACCCCAGAATCTCCTGGCAAAGGGCACCAATAATACAGTTACACACAATGGTTCACATCCTGGTGTAGGGACAATATGGGATGCTGGCAGACAGACCTGAAGAGAAAGCTGCCAAGCGTCTGGGGAAGGAGAAGTGGAAAATGAAATTATATGCGGTAAATGGGATAAGACAGAAGAATTGCTTATTTGTCACTATTACCATATCCAAATCCCATCAAGGCAATCATCAAGAGAGATTTTCATTCTCCTGATTCACCAAACCAGAGGGGTGAGAGAGGGCAAAAAACCCAATCACTGCCAATGAACCAAGCAATCAAAACATGCTGGTATTTTAAAGCTAGAGGAGCATTTCCACCCCCAAACCATGCAAATTAAAAAATATAAAGCCAATTCTGTACTATGGCATATGAAAAAAAAAAGGGAGAGGGACAATGGGAAGGAGACACTTGGAAAACTTTCACACCTTCTGCAAAAGATTCTCCTCAGAATCATTAGAAATGCCTTTGCTGCACCTAAAAACAATGACTTTTGGTTACTCATAACACTCAGGAAATGGTTTCTGTTGGTAGTTATTTTCTTACCTAATCAAATAGCTATCTTATTTATTCCTAATTTATTCACCAGCTGTGAGAGTGCTCTGCTGTCAGCTCTCTGGCTTCAGGAGTTCACCAGACTGGATGTCCCCAAAGGCAGGGGAACAAGAAGTGATATCTTAATCACAGCCCTTGCAAAAGTACTTTCTGTAAAAACTGTGCGTGAAATTGTGTTTTGGTTAATGTGTCTAGAACAGAAGTGAGGCAAGAATGTGTTGTGTTTCAAATTTCTTTAGGTATTAAAACTTAATGATGCAAATTCACCCCAAGCACTGCCAAAATAACTGATACAAGAGAAAAATCCAACATGGCATTTGACACACTGTCTGGGAAATAACGATCATCCTGGTAAAGCAATTAGTACACACATGGCATTTACTGGACATTTGATCTCTTCTGACTATTACTCTGTGCATATTGTTTTAGCTTGTTTAGAAGCCTTTTGTTGTTTTTTTCCTGTACATGTACACTGACATTGTACTGAATTGTTAGTAATGCATCAGTATGGATAGACAAAAATCCTACACAGGACAGGACCATCAACCAGTAGAGCAGAAAGCAAAGAGTGTGCCACTTGGGTACCAGTGCTGCAGCACAGCTTGCTTGTGGGCTTTATATGCTTGTTTCTTTTCTGTTTGCGGGATTGGGGGGGGGGGGGGGGGTGTTTAATTTTGCGGTTTTTTTGTTTGGTTTTTTTTCCAATTATAGTAAATGCTACACTACACAAGATTCTTAGTGGATAAGTTCTTAAGTTCACTTCCCTTTCTTACAGGAAAAGGGCCTGTCTCTCAGAACTGCTTCTAAGTTTCTTTCATTATGAGTTATGATGACAAGACACTTCAGGGTACACGAGTCAAAAACAGCCTCCGGAGAGAAGTGACACAGCAAATGAGGAACATATATACCAAAACACCAGTGAAAACCAAGTACACAATAATACTGCTTCTGCCATGTTAATTCATAAATTTAATTTAAAAAAAAAAAGCATGCTTACATAGGCATTCCAGCAAAATCCATCTCCACACATCAAATTAAACCTCTGACAGTGAATTTCAGAAATAATAAAATAAGCTTTATACAGTGCCTATTCTTTCCAGAAATGCAGAACCACAATGAGTCTCTCACAGCTCAAACCCAGTGCAGGCAATTTCTATTAAATAGCCTACGATATTTAGAAAGCATGAAAGATCCAAACTTCTGATTTATATGGTTTATGCTGCATTTAACTAGACTTGGTCATTTAATAGCTTAAAAGGAAATCCAAGATTGTTCTTGTTGGAATGAGAGGTATAAACCAGTCTGATTCACAGAGGCAACCCAGAGGCTTCCTCATAGTCACATTGTGTCACTATTGCCCTGATGCTCCAGACAGAACTTGAGGCACCACTGTGGTATGCACTGTCCAGCAGGAGTAATAAAATTTAATAATAATCTGCAACAGAATGACAGGAAAAGGACAGTGGAGAAAGCAACACACATAAGCAGAGTGATTCACCCAGAATCATGCAGCACCATAACAGTACAAAAGAAATTTACTACTTCTGACTCCTAAAACACCAACCACTGACTGGATGAGGTCTCAAATTTTAAATGACGTTTCCTATACCAGTACTTCTTGTCTTCTTTGGCTCTGGTTCAGACTTGAACCCAATACCATTTGACAGTGGATTTCATGAACTAGAACTGCCTTAAAAAAACAAGTTGCTCTATCAGGAACAGGTCTATACCAATGTCACCAATACCTGCAGTACCATTAACAGGACAGAAAAAACAGAGAGAAAAGAAAAATGGGCTTCTCTTGAAGTTTTTTTCCACCTCACCTCTCCTTACAGAACTATTAGTTAAAAAATTCCATCATATATTTATTCTTAAACCCTGAAGGGAGTCCTAACCTGTACCTCTAATTTGTACAAAACCATTACACCACTACAACAAGTACACACTAACCAGAGACCTGAGATGAGAATACTGCCCCAGAAGTTCTGTGAATTTAACAGTGAAGACTACAAGCAACAAGACTGGTTATAGAAGAAAAGGTACGCCCCAAAAAAACTGGAGGGGAAAAAATAAAAAACAACAACAAAAGAAGAGCTTCAAAAAAGTTGCCTGGACCTTCTTAGCAAGTATCCAGGCAGACCAGAAGTTTCTGCAATCAGCAAGTCTCCCAAAAACCTTTTAATAAGAGAAACATTTAAGTAATGTTCCACTTACCAATACCACCAGTAAGGCTGATAGTGAAACATGCTTTCTGCCACTCTTGCACAAGTCTGGATATTTTCCAGGTATGATTTTTTTTGCATTTGTTTTATAGTTATAATCCAAAAGCATACATCCACCCTGAAATCCAATCATAGAGCTGAAAAGAGAAAGCATCACCCAGAAAATGCATTACCCAATCAAACCCAAAACCTGGGTAATTTTATTAATTTTTAACTGAAAATCTTAACACTTTATCACCCTCAGAATACATTCCTACATAATCGCTTCCCTAATTTAAGAAACAAGGGTCTATGACGGCACCATTGTGCCTTACTGCTGTGGTACTTCTCTCACGCGGCGGACAGCAGGGGCAGGGCAGCAGCGCCAGTGGGCCTCCCGAAACCCTCCAGCCCTGGAACCCCGAGAGCTCACAGCTCTTCAAGGGCTCAGCCGCAGCACTGAACACGAAATACAAAAAGGGCCGGAGGGGGTACGCGTGTGTGACGTTTGCTTGCCTTTTCCCGTTAAACAGTCACCTGTCCCTTCGCCGCCGGGCTGGGTGTGCCGGAGGCGGGCGGGCCGCGGGCCGCCCGCTGTCCCCCGGCTGAACCGCCGGCCGCGCTGACGTCAGCTGCGCGGCATTCTCAACAGCGCCGCGGGCCCGCGCCGCCAGGAGCGCACCCGAGCCCTCAGCTGTGCCGCGGCAGCCGAGCGCTTGGCTGGGAGCCAGGCTACTGAGCTCAGCATTTTGCAATGCGCTTCCTTTTACTTCATGCCTTTGCATAATGCCGCGGTCCCGCCGCCCTTAACCCCTGCGGCACCGGGTCGCGGCCCCGCTCCGCGGGCAAACCGGGACAAGAACGGGGAGGCTGCGCCCATCTGGAGTCACCGTCCCGCGCCATGCTTGCTGAAAAGTGAAGAGCCAGCCCCAGCACCGCCACCAGATGCAATTGGGCAGGAAAACTCACAGCCCTAATTTTCTCGGTTCTACCAACCGCATGCTGACAGCAAAGTACGAGACTGTATTTACAGCAGCTCCGAAGCTTCATCTACATTCCTCAGATCGAGATTGCTCAGGGACAGTTTAAAGCAAAACAAAAAAGCTTTGACTTCTATGCCATAGTATTTTCATGCTACATTTTAATTTGAAAGGTTATAGTATCAACCTGAGCTCCTATATGAATGAGCAGGTAGGATGAGTGAAAAGAATTTCTGCTTCACACTCCATGCCGTGTATGCAGCTAAAGCATTGATTATAAGAGGAGTCCTTTTCACAGGCTTCTATAATCACCACTTCCAGGAAGTGTAGAAGCTCCAGCCACCAAAACAAAGCACACATTATAATTTACTGAACTGCAATACATTGTGTGTACACAGTTTTATAGGTGGTATGAAGGATTTAAATATTGACAAATACATGTCTTCTGCAATTTCTTTTACATTAAATTTTAAAAATTTTGCCCAGATTGCATGTGGTGGCAAGCTGGACAAATTGAGACATTAACTACAACAAGTATTTTATCTGAACGCGTAACTGACACAAATATGTAAATACATGGAATAAATTAGTTCAATGTCTCAAAGCATTGAAGGGCACTAATTGAATAAAATATAGCTACTGTTAACTGCCACAACATACATTTTAAGGCATATTTTATCAGCACAACATACACAATAAAAAAAACCAAGCACACTGGATGAGTTATACTTGTTGTCAGGGCCATGACTTTTAGGTTTCTTTAGGATTACAAATCTGGTCTCTGTCTTAACACTATGAGTCCTCTACTTGTTTTACATTTAATAGATAACTGAGTTGGACAGGGTCGTTGCGTAATTAGATTGTATTCTCTCACTGCACTACACTAATTCACTGGCATCTTACTGTGGAGCCACCGTTTGCCGAAAATCGATCCCCTCCACCTAACAATGCTGAACTCAAAAACTGAGCAAAAAAATATTCTACGGGGTACGTGACAGCAGCAAAGGAATTTGCCTTACCAGCTGTTCCACCTTACCTAGTTTAAGGCTTTCATTTTGCCCTCTGGTACTTGCACGAAGCTCTCTTTTCTTCTGTTCCCAGCAACATGCCC
>CM019236.1:536416-614264 GCA_009741485.1 Malurus cyaneus samueli | reverse complement strand
GCACACCGAGCCCTCAGCTGTGCCGCGGCAGCCGAGCGCTTGGCTGGGAGCCAGGCTACTGAGCTCAGCATTTTGCAATGCGCTTCCTTTTACTTCATGCCTTTGCATAATGCCGCGGCTCCGCCGCCCTTAACCCCTGCGGCACCGGGGTCGCGGCCCCGCTCCGCGGGCAAACCGGGACAAGAACGGGGAGGCTGCGCCCATCTGGAGTCACCGTCCCGGCCGCCCATGCTTGCTGAAAAGTGAAGAGCCAGCCCCAGCACCGCCCACCAGATGCAAATTGGGCAGGAAAACTCACAGCCCTAATTTTCCTCGGTTCTACCAACCGCATGCTGACAGCAAAGTACGAGACTGTATTTACAGCAGCTCCAGAGCATCTCATCTACATTCCTCAGATCGAGATTGCTCAGGGACAGTTTAAAGCAAAACAAAAAAGCTTTGACTTCTATGCCATAGTATTTTCATGCTACATTTTAATTTGAAAGGTTATAGTATCAACCTGAGCTCCTATATGGAATGAGCAGGTAGGATGAGTGAAAAGAAATTTCTGCTTCACACTCCATGCCGTGTATGCAGTCTAAAGCATTGATTATAAGAGGAGTCCTTTTCACAGGCTTCTATAATCACCACTTCCAGGAAGTGTAGAAGCTCCAGCCACCAAAACAAAGCACAAACATTATAATCTTACTGAACTGCAATACATGTGGTGTACACAGTTTTAATAGGTGGTATGAAGGATTTCAAATATTGACAAATACATGTCTTCTGCAATTTCTTTTACATTAAATTTTAAAAATTTTGCCCAGATTGCATGTGGTGGCAAGCTGGACAAATTGAGACATTAACTACAACAAGTATTTTATCTGAACGCGTAACTGACACAAATATGTAAATACATGGAATAAATTAGTTCAATGTCTTCAAAGCATTGAAGGGCACTATTTGAATAAAATATAGCTACTGTTAACTGCCACAACATACATTTTAAGGCATGATTTTATCAGCACATACAACAATAAAAAAAACCAAGCACACTAGGGGATGAGTTAATACTTGTTGTCAGGGCCATGACTTTTAGGTTTCTTTAGGATTACAAATCTGGTCTCTGCTTTAAACATATGAGTCCTCTACTTGTTTTACATTTAATAGATAACTGAGTTGGACAGGGTCTGTTGCTGTATCTGATTTATTCTCTCACTGCACTACACAATTCACGGATTTACTGAGACTGAAATCATCCTAACAATGCGAACTCAAAAAACTGACAAAAATATTCTACGGGGTAACTGACAGCAGCAAAGGAATTTCCATTACCGAGCTTCCACCTTCCTAGTTTAAGGCTTTCATTTGTGGTACTTGCACGAAGTCTTCTTTTTCTTCTGTTCCAGCAATGCCCCGAAACCATCCTGGCTGATAAATCACAGCCTGAGACACTACAAAGTGTTACAAAATTGAAGTAACATTTATTTTTGGATGTGGTAGTGGACAAACATAGTGCACGTAGGCTTCACTTTTCACCATGTTTATAACATTTCCTCCTCATGGTGATTCCAGGTAGTGCTGTCATTGGAAACTGTCCTTTGGGTGGTTTGTACTGTACCACCATTTTAATTACCTCAGTAGCCCTCAAAAAAGGTCATCAGAAGAGAAGCCAACATCATGTGCTATTTCTGGTTGCTCTCTGGGATTTGAAAACAGGAAAATGATTGATTCTACTAGCATTTAGCAACATCAGATCTGTGTTTCACTAGTAGTTTACCATTTGAAAAAGCTGAACATCTTGTTATTAACATGGGGAGCTGCTGCTATTTTCAAGTCTTCTTAAAATAATCACATTCTTGAAATTCTCATGGTTTTCAACATGCAATTTCTCTCATTTAAAACAGTAAACTTCTGTCTGCTTTTTACGCCTTTAATAGTTTTAAGCGTATATTTCAAGCTGTAGAGGACAGTTTGAAAACTGGAAATACCTAAAGCATTAAAAGGAGCAAGTAACTATGAAATCTCAAAAATTATCTTCTAAAGCTTTTTCTAATTATTTTTAAGCCTTTTTATTTCAGAAGATGTTAATCATGATTTTTGAACACTTTAGTTGCCAATTACATAATACTGTAATATATACCTATTTAGCCTTTGAAAGAAAACCACAAGTCACATCTTTGTTCTCATTCACTTCTCTATTCTTTGCTGCCCTTTTTGCATCATATTTAAGAATAAAATTTTTCAGAGCTCGGACTGATTGATTACACAGGATCATGCACAAAGTGACAAAATAATAAACATTATAGATTACAGCACAGGTGGGTAAGGGCAGAGAAAAATGGAGAGTAATGGAGTGACAGTATACACAAGCTCTGAAAAAATCCTTTAGTCATCTACTGACATCTCCTCTACCATCAGCCAAAGATAATGATTTTATATTAAGTCTAAACAAACCATTCCTTTAAGACAGATAACAATTACTATAAAAAGCTTCTAATGGAAAATCCTAAGAGAAATAACCTTCTCTAATACATGAACAAGAAAGTGAAGGGAAGCAAACAGACCAACCAGCTTTAAGATCATACAGTTAAAATCTCCAAAACCTTTAATTTAGGAGCTCCATTTTCATCGCCAAAGAGAAAAGCTAAATAAGCTCTTATAGTCAAGAAATACCTTCTAATTTTATTGCCATTAACTATAAATCACTAGCCTTGCAAATATTTTTAAAGACTAACTCCAATGCTGAATTGCACCCTTTTCAAAGCTGGCAATTCTTCCCCAAGTTCTTTTTAAGAACAAATAGAAATTTTGCATTCTGTTTATGCAGGCTAAGGCACACTTTTCTCCTGTGAGCTCCACACTTTCAAATTATTTCCTTCTTGATCATATCTACAAAACTAATTTTCATTCATAAGTGGACTAAAAAAGGGAGTTTCTGGAAACCTTAATATATCCCTTTCCTACCTTTACGGTATCCATCAGTGGATAGTTCAGTACACAAATACTGAGCAATTTCAATCAAGTGTTTTTGGCTTTAAGCATCAGGTTATTTCATGAACTCTGCTAACGAGTGATAGATACTACAGAGGGAACAAGCCTCCTTCCATTTTCTCAACCAACTTGAATATATTTCAGGAAGCAGAGTAGCAAACATTCTTCTTTTTCTATCAGTAAAAGATGAGAATAGGAAGAAGCTTGACCACTAAGGCTTCACATTGTCTTTTTTACATTCAGAACTACATCAGGTAAATCAAATCCCTGAAGGAGTCACTGGAAGGAAAGGGACACTTGGCTGTCAGGTTTTCTATTTTTCCTCTTAGTTCTGGTGGCAGAAGATGGTTAGTTTTTCCTCCTTCCATCTTGTCTTTCAGAAAACCTTCATCAGTGAGACCTAATGTAATTGAACTTGCCAGGAGAAACTGGATAAGCCAGACACAAAGGGACTCCCCACTCGTCCCTGGACAAAGATCTAGCATAAGCACAGATTAGAAGAAATAAGGTAATGAAGTGTTTTATTAATGGTTTAGGATTAGGATTGGGAAATAAATCCACAGCACCTCAGGCTAACATACCTACAGGCATGACTTTCTCCGCATTACTTTCAGCATTAGGGAAAAGGCAGAAGCTGCATCAGATGGCAGCACCTACTGACACTTATGTTTGTCCCTATTCTGTCTCATCAAGTTTTACCAAAATTCCCCTCCGTTGTCTTATGTACTGAACTGATCAATGAACGGACACAGATAGGAGGGGAAAAAAACCCACTCGAAAAAAAAAATTAACCCCATAATCTTTTACTGCTTAAGCTCCCTGATCCACATTACCATGCCAGACCACACACCAAGAAAAAGCCAAAACACTTCTGCTGGCATATGTAAAGGAAGAGCACAAAGACAGAAGAAAGCAGCCGAGAGCAACTCCAGCTTATTGAGAGAAATGTAAGCGAAACCACAGTCTAAATCATAAAACATATCGAATCCCACAGGATAGACCACATCTTGGCATTTTTAAAAGGTTTTCACTAGTTTAAAATGTAAATTTCAAAGTAAAACTGGCTAAACTAAAAATGCAATAGCTTCTGTACAAAGGCAGCAGGTGAAAATGCATGCCCTAGTAACATTTGTTCTCTCCCTACCGCATTTTGAAGTAGAAAGCCCAGAACTTGCATGCTAGTTACATTACTCACCTGACAAGAAAATATCTACACAGTTTTTATTCTCATTAATAAATTACCTTCAACTAACAAGACACCACCATGTACCTCTCATGGACACTCCCACCCACCACATGTTCTGAATACACAACCCTCTTCTTTGCAATTTCATGCGAAAAACACCAAGTTTCAACCTCTGCATTTCATTATGACATGGTTCAGGTTATATACTGCTAGTTGCTCACTTTCAGAACAGTTTTGCAAATCTTTAACAAATTTACAAGAGACACAAGCCTCAATTATGCAACCTGCTAGAGTTTACCATGCTATCTTCTGTCCCTTACAAAAAGCTGTCCTAGTTCAAACAACAAACTTCATTGTATTTTCTGCACATAAAATAGAGCGCATGATAAAGCGCAATAACCTGTAAGGAAGCATCATCAGCTAATCAGAACTCAAATGTTTGCAACTGAAAGAGTGTCGTCATCTCAGGGTTAAAAGAAATGCAAGAATACAATGACAATATATTATGTTCCAGCAGTACAGTCCTAAAATTGTACATCAAACAACAGAAATAATTATGTAAAGAAGGAATTTTAGATACATAGAATAAAATAAACATTCCCTAGCTGATAGACAATCACCTGCTTAAAACAGACTCTTCCGAGCAACTACCCCTTCTTATTGATACTTTAATGGTTTACAAAATAATGGAAATAATTCTGCCTTGCACCAAGACAGAAAAGCCAGTTTTTGAAGCAATGGTATTGTTGAGGCAAAATATAAAATAAAATGGGAGGTTTCTGGCAGATTGCCAAGTGCACTGAAACACTGAAGTGCAACTTTCGTAGAGCAAAATTAGGAGACATTAGTAACTCAAAGCCCATCCAACAAATGCCAAAAATGTGGATAACATACTTACTATCAAAGAAAAGTTACCATTACAGAAAAAAAAGGGACACTAGTAAAATGCAAAACTTGCAGAATGTCACTGCAGCAACAACACCAACTACAGTGGTAATGTTCAGTTAATAACAAAGCATCAAAGTTCCATTTTTATTTACAGAATAAATAAATATTGGGCTAGGGTGTGGGGAAGAAGAGCTATTTGTGTCCTGGCACACAAAGGATTTTGTCCACAGTTAAGGATAGAATGTTAAAAACATTCCAAGCTAATGACAACAGCCCCAAGGTCTCATGGAGTTTGATCCAGACTGCCTCTGTAAAGGGGCAGCCCCTCTGAGAAAATAGGGGTGAAGTTCAAAGCACAGTAGCAGCCACCAACTTGCTTAGTCACCTTAAAACACCTCGTGAAGCCTTAAGCCTCTTGAAGCCTCCCAACAGACAGAAACTGAGCATTAAAATTGAGACCTAGAAACCAACCCAACCTTGTGTAAGTCACCTTCTCCAAAGATCTCTAGGGAAAAAAATGGTACTCAGGAGGTGTCTCTTTTCCCAGAATGATCAACTGCCTTGGAGAAATGTGTCCTACATTTTGATACAAAGGATTTAGCAGTAATAAAAAACATTTACAGAAGAATTTGCTTCTTGTAGCTCCTAAATACCACATTTCTCGAGGATTAAGTCATAATTAAAATTCGCTACTTTAAACATTCACTGCCATTATCTGCTTCAGAGAATGCAACCTTTAAAAGTATTTTTTTAAAAGCAACCTTTTAAGTCTTATTACTAGGTGGCAATGACCTCAGATTTTATCTAGTATCATACTTCAGTCAGTATGTTAGGACATAAATAATAACATCTAAGCCAAAACTATGCTAAAACTCTTAATGTGAATCCACTCTATGTCTCATGTTCCAAGACTTTTGATTGAAGGGACAAGTTTAGTAATTACTGTAGAAGGTGAATACATGAATGGTTTACAGGTGAAACCAAAATATCTTACTAATTGCTGTGACAGATTTGGTTGCAGTGACAATGCCAGGTTTGGTTGCAGTAATATCTACTTCTAAGATGGAATAATACTTCACTAAGTTATTTTATCTTCTCTCTCCAGGATGATGTTGGCAAGAACTAGAGTGTCACTTCCCTGTCAAATGTCATTATCTACTGATGTACTGAATCTACTGATGTACACAAACCAGTTTCTCCTGCTGCTTCACTCCCTGGTGCACAATGAGAGAACAGACAAGACAGTATGTCTTCATCCTAGCAGCCTCACGATATACAATCTAATATGTGGGCAAAGTAACATCTTAACCTAAAGATACTGCAGTAAAAGACAAGGACTCTGCTCTGGCTAAACAGAACAAATCTGCTCAACAAAGCCTGAACCTCACCAAGCTCTATGTTGTCTTCCAAACTTTTAGGAAGAAACAGGAAGTTAGCCCATCCTGCCACATTTACTTAAAGAAAATTATCTGAAGCACATACAGCCACAGCCAACAGACAGTTCTGTCTGCTTACATCTTCTGATGATGAGAACACTTCTGTCACTGTCATCTTGACAAAACAGATCTTTATTAACAAAACTGTATCAAGTGCACAGACCTTCTAAAGATGAACTGAAACACCTCAATATTGCCTCAATTATAATGTTCTCCGGTGACAATGAGATTGTAGTTTGAACTCGGACAATGTCCTGTAGAGGCACAGGACTACAACAGAAGCAGTCAAGATCAATTTTATTAGTTCGTAATTTCCTCATCAGCCAGGCGAGAAAAAAAGAAAAACAACACAAAACAAACTAAAAATCCTACAGACATACTTGAACCAACAGCCCTGTCAAACCAAGTTTCTTAGACCTAAATAATGTTGTCTTTTGGTCTGAAAATATCTATTTGCCTCATTTGGTTAGGTATTTAAATTCAAACCCATTACCATGCTCTTCAATCCTTAAATTCCATTACTATTTAATTTCAGTGTGGACTTGTAGAACTCCAAACACTCCCTAATCAATTCTTACTTTAAAGAACCTAATTTGCCCTAGCTGCCTTCTACTCAGCTATTTTCTTAACACTTTTCATGACTGAACTAAAATAATTTTAAGGAAGACACAAGTTAAAATGTTAGTATCAATGGGATTGGTGAAATACATACTTCATTAAAAATGTTCATGGCATGAAGGGAACATGAATGAACAAAGCTCACTTGTCACTAACATAATAACTACAAGTCCTCTGCTGTACTTGAAATACTTTCCTGTGCCTGCCACGATACTAAACATTTTACATTTTTACCAGTCTAACATCTTCAATGATTCATTACACAATATATAAACTTACATTTAAATACCATAAATTCTTTGTACTACAATCAAGATAAATGCAGTGCCTATTCCTATCAATATTTCTGCAACTTATTCTAAACAAAACACTTAGGAGTCAGCCATGTCATCTCTAGCATTGAAGTTTTCCTTCAAGTTTATCTCCACCTGCTCAATATGTCTTCAAAAGTATGTAGGAAAGCTCCAGCTTTACAGATTCCAAGTCAGTTCAGGTCCACCTGAATGTATATACCAAACAAGTAATGAGTATTTGACAATTAGGTTGTGGCTATGATTTCATCCTCACACAACCAGAGGTAATGGCATAACATGCTTCAGGCTTTCCAGTGCACATTGAACAATATATGCAGATCTTCACTGCTGGGGCAGGAAGTAGAAAATCAAGCCCAAATTTCTCCAAAGGAAGATCATTTTAAAACATGAGGATTTGCATGTATTAGAATTTTAACACAGAGTTTAACATAAACTGGAGTTAAAAGTCCACTGCTTATTATTTCCAGAACATGTTCTTGGTTTCTTCATTTTGTTTTATTTAGGAGGAATTACCTGCAAACATCTTTGATGCTCTATCATTACTGCATTTCAAATTTTCCTCTGAGAGCAGGGGGCAAGGTGGTAACTGTGTCTATTTTATCCCAAGTTTCTGGACTTCCAACCATATACCTCTGAAACACAACCTACTTGAATTTCTTAAGTGTGAACAAAACACGAAAAGAACAAAGCTGTTTCTTATAAGAACAACAGAAACAATAGCAGACCGTAAACCTGAACTTCAGGAAAGAAACATATTTTAACTTTGTTTTTCAAACCCTATTGCCCTACATGTCTTCTGCAAACAAGTGACTTCTCAAACAGCATGAAAAGTAGAGCAGAAGAGAGCACAGATCAGTTGTCTGCTGCTCCATTTGAAAACAAGCTTCTACCAAACAGAAACACCAACTTTTCTTTATAAACAGGAAAAAAGTAATCTGTATACAGCTGGTATTTAGTTATCCCTTCACCTGCATGAAGTTGCTTATTCTGCAAGTCTTACTGTACATGTGAAAACTGAGAGCCTCTCAGGCCACTTTCAAGAAAAGATTTGCTGTTAAGAAACTTTGAATAATTCCACTTTTCAAATGTAATTTTGCAGCTATTTTTCTTGCTTGTCACTTCCTCCAACTGTGCTAAAGAGCAACTGTAAAAATAATAACTACTAGAACTAACACTACTAACTATACTTACACAGCATCTCTATACTGAAAAATTTTTCAGCATTTGGCCAGCAAGTAGCCACTCATGCATTATGCAGCTACAATTTTTGAGTTTAGATAATATCTAGTTATAGAAGAGTCCTCTGTAATAGGCAGAATTATCTTGACATTTGGTGGTGAAAGAGAGAAGAGAGGAAAGAAAGGGCAAGGAATAGATCCTGACAGATAGCTTTCTCCACCTACACCACTGTTTCCATTTCAGCTGAGGCTAGCAATGAAACCAGAAAGTTAAACCACTGTAGAGTTTTCTTCTTGTTCTATTAAAAGCACATAATAAAAAGTGAAGCAAGTTTTTTTTTACTGTATATAGAAGATAAAAATAACCAACATTTTTCCAAGAGATAGACTCAATTCCTCTCTACCCACATTTCGCTCTATTCACGATAATCTAAGGAACCAAAGAAGCGGGGAAAAGAGGCAATCCAGGTAAAGCTTACATGAGTACCCTCATGCTTCAAGAGTCTGGTCTGTATGAACCAAAGGCACCAAGTTCTAGTAAGCAGAAATCCAAACAAATCATAAGAATGAGCTATACCGAACTAGTGGCAAGAAAGCATTATGTTAATAGAGAAGACACAATTCATTAATTAATTTAGTAGCTTGTCACAAATAAAAGCAGCACCACTTCAGATCTCCATCCAGTAACAGATTGATGTTAATGCTTAAGTTAAAAATTCAAGCTTGAAAACAACCCCTTGTTAAGAAGGAAATTGTTCCAATTACACTGGCAGGGTAAATGAGGAATTGCGAAGGCTTTTAAAGTGTTTTTCTTTTTCTTTTGTTTGTGTTTAAGGGTACTCTGAAATCAGGACAAGTTAAAATGCTCTCTTTCGATTGTCAGCTCTTCAATCTCCTTCCATTGAAGCAAAGGCAGCTAGTGGCACCCTGGGTTACAGGAGGAATGCAGCGAACTGGTCAATGAATGTGATCCTCCCCCTCTGCTCAGCACCACTGAAGTCACACCTGAAGTGCCATGCCCAGAGCTGGGCTCCCCATCCCAAGACAGAAATGGACCTACTCAAGTGAGTCCAGCACAGGACCATAAAGGTCATGTAGAAGCTAAAGCACCTCACACATAAAAAAAACCCACTGAGACTACTGGGTGTAGTCAGCCCAGAGAAGGCTGTGGATGGGGTCTCATCAATTTGTACAAATACCTAAAGGGAGAGCATAAAGAAAACTGAACCACACTCTTGTCTGTGGTGCCCAGTGACAAATTAAGTAAAACACAGGAAGTTCCTCCTGAGCATAAGGGAACACTTTTTACCATCATAGTAGCTTCATTACCAGTCTGCCAGTTTCTTTAAATTAGACAGAAATCTTGCGAGGAAATTACGGTGACTCCTAAAGACCTTGCATTTATTGTCATAACAGTTTCATTAACACGTCAGTCAATATTCTTCAGTCTTGACAGATAGTCCAAAGTACCAGAAACAGAACTAGTTTTCTCCCTAGATTAACTCTGCCAAAAAAAAATTAAGATAGACTAAAGAGTTTCAATTCTCACCTAGTCACTTAAAAAACGGAGAGAAAAGGCAAAAAGCAAATAAATATAAAACAAAAAAAATGAACACAAAAGCACCCACACAACCCAAGGAGACAATAGGATTAAGCTACTGTCTCAGGTTTAGAATCAATTTTAGAAAAAAAATGCTCTGGAATGATGTTTCTTCTAAAGAAAAGGGTTTCAGCAAACCCTTCCCACCGATACGAAATTAATTTTCTAGATAAAAGTAAAAAAAAAAAAACCAAACATTTATCTGACAAACAAGGTGTTCACAGGGCACGGAAAGAAAAAGGAACAACTGTTAGATATTGAACATTCAGAACATTATCCCCCATCCCAGAACAAACAAACCCAAACGCCGGGGAAAAACTTCCGAGCACATGGTGAAAGGGAACAAAACGGTGGATGGCTTTGCCTTAGGGAGGGGAGGTAAGTCCACAGAGGAGCTTGGGGGAAAAAACAGATGGGAACCTGGTGAACCTCCGATGTTGGTCTCCTCTACACACAACACAAAGCTGGCGGATTTAGAGTCCTTTCTTTCACTGGTTCAGCTTGTCCCAAGCTCTGGGCTGAGATGGGGTGTCCCCACGACTTCCCCACCTGTCCGCGCCAACCAGCTGCTGCTGCTGGTCTGATCTGGACCAAAAGCCAAGCTGCACAGGGCAAGAAACAACAGAAGTCGCAGAAGCATTGCTACTACAGTCCAGGGAAAAACTCCTCGCCTAAGCTAAACAAAACAAGCTAGCTAAAAGCAACAATATAGTTTCCAATTGGCACAGCAAGGCAAGCACACCTGAAAGTGAGAGCCCCAACAAAGCTGCGCCAGAGCTCCCTGGACTCCCACTCCTGCCCTGGACTCAGCTTAAAGCTACAGGACCCATCTCTGGGCATAAAGCACACAACGCGGAATAGACTATCATCATAAAATTGCACCAAGACAACTACATTGATAACAGTCCAAAAATTCTAAAGCTTAAATTCCACTGCCAGCAAAGACAATCACAAGTGGGTAATGTCTGCCAAAAAAACTGAAAAGCTCAGAAGAAAAGAGGTAGTGTTGTTTTTGTTTAAGAATCTTATTCTTCACGGACCAGTAATTTCTTGAAAGGAACCAATGAGGACGCATTTCTGTCATGTTTTTTAAAAGACATTTTAGTGCCAACAAATACAAACATGCACAAAGTTATCAGCTGCATAACTGCTTCTGTGCTATACACTTGTGCACAACCTTAGGTACAAAATATTCTATAAATCTGACTTCACCCATTTTGAAAATTAGATTTAAGTTCTGTGATCACTTAATGAGCTTTCAATATGTTCCATAGTAATAGCATATGCCTTACAGCACATATAATTCTTGCAAACTCAATTTAGGACCCATCAACACCGCAAGGTTCCATATACTTCAACAGCAAATGCAGCCAAAGCTACATTAATAGGAGTGCCCAGTGATGTACTACACTGACACACTGTAGTTCAACCAAACCCCAGTCTTTGTACAGAGACATTCAAACTGCAAAAGAAAAGTAAACTTGCCAAGCTTTTAGCAAGCCTTATTGTATACAGATCTTCACAGAATGAACCACATTCCAAGAACAGTGGATTCCTCCTTTTATACGAAGCTTCAAATGAATCCATAACAAATGCAATAAAAAAAAAAGAAATATCAAACTAAAAAAGAACCCAATGCAGTTTTCAAATTACATGAGTTAAGAAAAACTATAACAGTGAGGATCATGGACAAGAAACTTCATACCACTATTTGTTTGCAGCAGATGAAGAACACAGTACAAACCAGTAATTTGGGGAGAGGGCCAGAAAAGCACAAAAGGGAACATCATGACACCAATATCATATCTAGCCAAAGAGAACCCAAAATGATCCTTGAGTTCCAGGAATGCTGCTCTACATAACCCAAAGAGTGCCTTAAGTAGCTGACATAATTTGCCACAGGCAAGATAAAAAAAAAATAGAAACAAGAGTATTAAGTCTACAATTAGAGCTAAGTAACTTTGACTTACTGGGGAGATGACTGATTGCCAGCCATCATCTTCCCATGTCAAGAGTCAGCTCAGCTTTCTCACTAACGCACAAGAACATTTTGAATAGTACAAATCACTCTATCATTTAGTGTTGAGCCTGCTGTGCTTTGATAACCCTGTACATGTTAGTGAACTGTTCTAAACACTGTTCAAAAATGCCTTACTATGCCCTTTAGGAAGTCTAAATTCTGACCAGCTTTTGCTCCTTACAGACAATGTAGTTGAATAATTGCAAAGCAAAGTGATTTAAAAACAGTGCAAGAAGCTTAGAAAATGGTGGCTGTAGCCAGTTTAAAATTGTTTTCTATTTTCAATTAACACATTTTTCCTCTGTAAAAGCTGCCTAAACACTCAAGTCTGCTGTAATGAAGGTCAGTGTATTCTATATGGAAAAAAGAGCTTAGAACCACAACATTTTTAAGACTTCATGACTGGGACAGAATGGAACAAGATAAAAAAATGTACTTCAACTAATATGGTATAATTACTTACTCTAATTAGCAAATTTGAGTAGTTTCAGTCTAAATATTCAGCATCAGTTATTTTGCTTGAGATCACAACTCAGCTAAGTTTAAACCTCTATTATGCAGGAACACTCCAGAATTCAACAGCACGTATTTTAAAAGTGGTAGCATGTCATGTTAGAAACACTCTTCCAATTAAATAAGAAACTAGTTTCTATTATTTTTAGATGGGTAGATTCATAAGAGTTTATAAACCGAAGTACAAAAACAACTGTTTGCCAATTATGAAGACTATGATAAACTTTTTTGTTCTGTTCCTCAAGAAATTTTGAAGGTTGTGATAATTTTTTTTTGTTTTGCTCATTAGGAATTTTTTAAGGTTGTGATAAAAACTTTTTTGTTTTGCTCTTCAAGGCAAAGCAACTTACTCTCAGCAAATGCACAAGCTGAATGTGCCACACTACCTTGCTCCATTTGTGGAAGACATTACTTTCTATGTCATTTATCCTGTACAATGCAGTTAGATCGCCTTTTGGTTATGCTGTTTTGCATTCAAATTCCTTTTCTTTGTGTATGAGAACCTGATTTGACTCAGCAGCAGCTGCCCTTCAAAGTAGAAGGAGCTCTTCTCCCTAACAAAGTTCTCTCCAAACATTGTTGCCAAGTTAGAGGGTTAAATGGCAGAATAAACAAAACACTGGAGCTAAAGTAGTCAAAGAGCTAGATCAAGAGTTTGTGGTAATGGTTTAGTCACACAGAAAAATTAAGGAGGAGGCAAGTAGCATTCCTTTAGGGTTATCTACGAAATAACACATATGCAAAATAAGTGGTATCATGTCTGTGGAAGGAGATTACAAAAGCAAGCACACCAGATACCAGTTCACAAACATCAGGGGTTGCTTATTTTGAATTAGTATTTCCATAACACTCCCACATAATGCTGAATTCAGGAAAACCCAAGGGTTCCAGGACCTACTGGGTTTATTTATTTAATCTAGTTTAACCCCAACAACTCCCCCATTTCTCACCACAAGAACATCACATCACTTGTGCAAGCATGTCCATTCCTCCATTTAAACAATCATTTTCTGTGTATTAAAGCTATTCATACAATCTAGAAAGCAGCATACAAAAGCACACAGTTTTATTTGCTAAATATTAAAATCCTTAAAGACAATAAGACAAAAATAAATTCTTGTACTTCAGTAACATCACAATTGGGGGAATTAAGTTTCCAGACATGTTTCCGATTTGCACTCACACTGCCAGCTGCCTTTACATTTGTGTTCTGGGAGTGGGGGAAGGAAAGTCCTTCCTATCCTGCTAAAGTTCTACCCAGAGGACAGCTCACCTTACCTCTGAAAGCATGAGCTTTTGTCAGCTGTTCATACAATAAACAGCTGTGGCTGTATGAAAAACCTATTACCACTGACAAAAAAACAAAGCTGGCAAGTAGTTTCTGTATTTACAATGGACAAAAGTCTTCAAAATACATAACCATTTTAATACATTCTGAAAGATGTTTTTCCCACTTCCTCCCACACTTAATTTTACAAGTCTTCAAAATTAGCCTGTGCAAACAGCCCAACCAATGTGACCAACTTCAGAATGCCAAAAAATAGCCAATCTCCCTGCTAACTGCTAACTGCTAATGTGAAATAAGAGGAGCAGCATAGTCATCATCAGCACAATAGGGCTCATAAGGTTTTCCTAGTGTGTACTAGGTGGACCAACATAAATCTAACAGGGTAGATGTATACCAACCCTGAACGCTGGCAACAGAAGAAATAAGTTATTCTACGTTTCAGGCAAGCTCAAGAACTCAGTAACTTTCAGTGAACTTGCTAAAAGTCACAGATTCCATTCACCTGCTATGCTTTTTCTCCTTAAATAACCCCCCATGTATAGTGCAGTTCCCAATGTGATGTATTATTTCAGGTATAAACTTCAAATGATGACCATCGTTTGATACAATGTGCATACTTCATCAATTCGTCTGGGGAAATACATTTTTTTTGCTAAATGACCAGGTTGAATGAAGCTGCTTCAGTCTTCAGCAGAGGTTCCCCTTTTGTGTTCAGTTCATTCTCTCTGTATGCATCAAATTAAAACAGGCTTAATAAAGATGTGCCAAATTGTATTCATAATAGCCAGAATGCAAAAAGATAAAAAAGCTTACAGTCATCAGAAATGCATTTCAAGTTTTTAGCAATAATTGAAGAATTTCAAAACACTCAGAACCACTACATATCCGGAGATCAGTGCCACATTCTGCTTACAAATAAGTGGCTTAAATTGCAACTTGTCATTCATAATAAACTGCTCTGAGTTTGGATTTATCTTTGTCTTTCCATCTCATCACTACTGCATGAGAGGGGGAAGGAAGGCACAGAAATGAACTGAAGCTATCATGAAGCTCAGTAAGAACCCTATGTGTAAAACAGTGTGAACGTATATATTCACCATAATTCATCACTCAGTATATATTTTTGCTTCCTTGAGGGATGCCAGTATTTCCAAAACTGACACTCTGCTTTTAATGTCTTAATTTACTACGTGTTCACAATGGTCTAGGTGAAGAATAGACACTCCTCTCTAAAAGGAAGATTCACACGTGTGATTTGAACGGCCTTTATGTTCTGAGACCTCCCAACAACAAAGGTTTCCATCATTATGCACAAACATTTTCAACTTTATGATCTGGTGATATGCTGTTCTTGGGAAGGTAATACTAAAGGCCTCTCAGAGACCCAGATTAATTAATTTTGTGCCTGTTGTTTCTGCCCAGGTATTGCAAGCTAGAACAGATCCAGTACTTGCATCCTGACTCTGTGACAGATTCATCTTGATAAAAACTTACCAAATCACTCTGCACACTAAGTTTTTTTGGGATACACTTAGCAGAAATTGTATGCTAAAAGTAATTTCATGAGTCTCAGTTCCTAGCTTGCACCCAATTTTATCTTTATAGATGAGTATGTTTGAAGAGATTACTGTATGAACTAAACCTACCATCTGTACAGCATAACCAGCAGAAACTCAAACAGCACCTAGGGGGACAAAACTACACAAATAGTTTCTTAAATGGCAGTGATCTGAGGCCAGTAGAAGTTCCTCCTCATATATTCAAATTTAAAATCCAAGAGTTGTCTCAAATGTCTCTACTAGGTCAAAGAACCCTGTATAACTCCACACCTATTGCGGCAACAAAAGAAACTATGCACAAGCACAGCTGGTGGCACACATTGCTCCATGGAAATTGCCCTGTGGACAGACTCTCAACAGGGTTTTAGCCCTTGGTGGAAAGCAGTCAGCTGCCTTTTAGGAAGGTGAAAGATATAGGTCTGAAGAAAGAAAATTACAGCGAGCAGCTGAAACACAGCAGCTCCTGGCCATGCACCCACAGGCAGCATTCTCACCTCCAGCTGGTGTGAGGGTATTTACATAATGTTTCTGGAGGCTTTGGCAAAGATGGCAAGTGCGAGTCAAGATTCCTGAACCAGCTACGCAAAATTCTGCACATGTGAGCAAACCTGTATGCAAAGACTTAGGTGCATGGGATTTGGTGGGAGACTCTTCTTTACTCAACTCCAGAGCTGTAACAAGAACATCCACTTGGACCTGTCTGTTCCATCAAGAAACATCAATCCAAGTAAGTTTTATACGTAACAGATTTACACTCACTCAACTGCAGCACAACAAAATCACAGGTTTTTAACCCTGTTTTAAGTTTTCAATAAAATAAAGGCAAAGAAAGTTTTCCCCCAGTTTAAAGATACAACATAGTTATAAATCAAATGAACAAAATACTATGTTTGAATTACAATCTTGGATTTGTGGAAATATGGAAACTGAAGTATATGAAATAACTGCAGAATTTCATGAAAGTAAAGGAAGTCTATAAGATCTGCATCTCTGCCCTCAACTGGGTCCCGTCCTTCCTGGGATTGTACTTCTTATGCTTAATTTAACCAAACTTCAAAATTGAACACTTTTGTTGTATTTGAGTGTGTGTTTAAGAACACCTGCATCACCCATGGGGATTCTTTTTCCCATTTGTTAGTTTCATGTGCGCAACAGCACTGTGTATAGCTCAAAACCTTGTTCTGAACAGCCAGTTTCCACTGCTTGTACTTATCTTCAAAATAGCAAAGCAGAAGTAGGAAAAAAGGTGGAGGGTCAAAAACAAGATAACCATGAACCACACACTATTGACAAAAACTGAAAGACTGATACCCTGAGTGTTTCCATTCTCCTAAGCACACAAGAGTTCAAGCTGTACTTCTTTAACAAACTGGCCAGCAGAAGTCATGGTCAGCTTCCAAAGAATCACATTAAACACCTTGATGAGTCTAAAACAAGATTTTACATAAGTTAGACATCTAATTTTATAATACCATTTAGCAGTATTATACCGCTATTATACATATATATTATAAGTACATTATATACATATGTATACATATAATATACATATGTATAATATTATCTATATATACATATATATTATGTAGCTATAGAGTGGGAAAGACACAGACTGCATAACTTCACTTTCCTCAAATAAGAAATGTTTATCTACGCTCCTAAACAGAGTATGTACAATAAATACATCTGCAGAGTTTTGGAAGGATCTAGAAACTTCAGTTAGGGCTGGAGGTCTTGCAGGCACTGTTGCACCAGGAGACAACACAGAGAGGTAAAGAACCCTGCTTAAGCTCTGCACAGCTTAAGGTCTCAGTGTCTCAGTCGTGACTGCCTTTAACAGTCTGACAGCCACAATTGCTTAGGCAGAATTATAGGAAGCCTCTAGTTACAGGGAAAACCAAGTTCTGCATTAGTTCCATCTGGAATACATGACTGGAACACATTGACTTTGAGTCCTGACAACAGATAATTTCAATAAATACACCTCACTTATTAGAGCTGTCTGTCATTTAGTTTCCACACTACAGAAGTTATACAAAAGCACCATTCTGCTCATTTATTGTTCTGCTTGGGGAAGCAGTAATGATACTAGAACACCACAAAGCTATTGCAGCCTCTCAGTAACGTCCATACCAAAAATACTGATTTTACAAGCAGTAAGGTTTTTCCTCACCTACAAGTCAGTCCTACAAATTCAGTTTGAAATCTCCACACCGTGCTCCATCAGTTCTTTCTCAAGCATTATTACCCGTAAAGAAAGACCATGCCAGATGCCTAAAGTCTCTGCTACACTACAACCCTGCAACCTCCAGTGACTCCTAAAGTGGCAACAGATCAAAGTTCAAGAAGCCAAGAAAAGACTTCTCATCCTTAGTTATATTGGCTCAGCCAGTCTAGTCACCCAAAAAGCTGTGAACACCTACATTAGCAACTGAGGTTAACAGCTATGATGAAAATAAACACAGAACATACTATTTGGTCACTGAACAACTGAATAATAAGGAGAAAAATTACTTTAAAAATCTATGTCGTAAATATGCTGAAGGTCAGCTCTGCCACAAAAGAAGAAGAAATGTATGAACTTTGAAGGCAAAAGTACCTTTTGCAACAGCTATGCAAATATAAACAGATATGAATGTGCACAATTGGACTAAATAGTTAGGTATTTCCTGCCCCTTTCCTGTACTCTTCAAGTAAACATTTGTCTGGCTTTCTTTTAACCACTCGTGGAGTGTGGGACAGGTACTCATCACTTAGCCAAGGTTTCGTGCCAAAAAAAGCCACCGTGGATAAGTGATGTGGAAAATGGTTCACTAACAGATGCCCAACACACAGCCCAGACTCAGGATAGGGCTGTGCTGGTGGTGCTGAAACAGGCTGCGGTTTGCCAGAGGTGAACTCCCAAGCACAGCAGCCATCTCCCTTCCCCAGGCAACAGTTAAGGTCCATATGATCACTTAAGACCAGCTTAAGTGTGACTGACAAAGAAAGGAGCCCTGCCCTTCTCAGGGCCCTCTCTTGCAATTTTCTCTCCCTTGCATCAACAGCAGTATTTTCTTGGCCAATAAACCAGGTAAAATTTACCAAGCGAGATCTCAATTCGTAAGCAGGCCAGTCCTCTGGCTCACCATGCAGCTCCACAAGCCCTGGCACAAGCTGAATGCTTGAGAACTGCAGTGTTCCTTAGATAGCAGGCCACATTTAAGCCAGCCTAAAGCAGCCACGAAACTTCAGGGTGAATAACACATAGCAGTCATCACCGTGCACAAAATTTCCAAATGGCAGTCACAGACAACCTTTCCAAAGTATAAGTTTACAAGCACAGCAATGTGCATTTTCTGTTCTAAGAGTTATACAATGAGGCACAGGGAAGTAAGTGAGTCACGGCATAGCAAATGAGTCAGTTCTTTCATGTACCATATTCATGACAAGTATTTCAGCACGGCAAACAATTATTTTGATAGGCCTGTTGTGTAGTCCATCCTCGGAGGAGTTCACTGAGTGACAAGAGATTGCAAGTCTGCTGGAACAGGCTCTTGGAGAACTCCTGCACTCACAGCCGCACTCACAGCCGCACTCTGCACCCATATCAGCAGCTTTCCTTAGGGCAGCAGGCTTGGACAATGAGGAATGTGGCCCCTCCCTAGAGAAAGGGAGGGGCAAGAGTGATACCTCCGCTAAATTATAACTGGAAATATAGTTACAACTTCTGTCAGAGTTTAAGGCCTGTGGCATTTATAATCTTTGTCAGGCAATCTAAGGTTACCAGCTTTAAGAAGACAGATATCAGGCTTGTAGTTGAGCTTGAAATCAATGTTTATAAAGACCACAGACTAGCAATCTTAGCCTTTGCTCAGCACACCACATATATCCAGCTACAGCAGACTGGTACAAGAGCCTTCAAACAGCTGACACACACGGCTCAAGTCAGTGAAGGCTCTGTGTCATTGCACCATGTAAGGACCTGAGAAAGCTGTCACCACCACACTGGACACCACTGTTAAGATACCTGTAGCACACACTGCCAACAAACCTCACAACAGCCCCCTGCTTACAACCACATCTATTCCTGACAGAAAGCCAGCTAACCAAAGGTGCTTTTACCTTTGGAAGAGGAGTTGATCAGTGCCAAGAGCATGGTGCGAGGGCAGTGAGCTCTGCAGAGGACAAGCCTATCAAAGGTCCCTCCAGCCTGCACTGAACATGCTGACTCATTATTTGTACCCAGCCACTGATGGAAGATTAAATTGCAGGCTACTTCTGTAGCAGTCCCACCTGCAGGCCACTCTACCAACACAGCCTCTCCACTCTGCTTCTGATACTTCAAACCAGCATCAACTGCAATACAAATGGAACTGCTCTGACTTTGTCATTCAAACACCACACATCCCCATCCCCAGGCTCACGACACACACAGCCTCACTAAGCCTGAATGACATGCTTTACCTCCTGGGTTCCCGGAGCAAAATACAACATAGATAAACCCCCATGCCTACCAATCAAGCTATATGTATGCCAGACTAATATACAGACACTCCTTGCACTTTTATGCTGCTGATTCTCCCACCTCATTCACCCATTAGCTCTTGCCTGAGGTTCTTTTGTTAATATCACATCACCATCTTGTCCTACATCACCATCCAGCTCCCACAACGAAGTCATTGAGTACACCAAGGCCCTTGCCTGGAATGTGGTTCTGCCATTGGGCCCTTGCTGGTTCCAGTGCAGTGCATCACACTAGGATGACTCTCACCATGGTCCCCAGTGGTGATGTTTTCTGTGTTCTGCAATCTTCCTGTACCTTTCAGCACTTCCAGAAATACAGACATTTCAGATTTTTATGCTTCTTCTTTTATTTCCTAAAATCACAGCTTAGTGTCATTGCTCAGTCATCTTCCTCTGCTTCCTCTTTTCAGTTGATGTTTCTCAACACTTGACCTGTACTTAACTTCCTTTTGTTATTCAGTGAGCAAGGGGAACATGGACCTCATAACAGGCAGGATTCACTGAAGCGCATGCCCATGATTCACATCTATTTCCATTCATCCATTCTAACATTTCACTAGCTATCATTTCACACCTTGAATGTTAAGAAGAAGCAGTTTTGATCTTGCTCATTTAAGCTTATTCCGCACACTGGGAGTATTCAGCTTTCTGAAAACATCAGCACCCTTCCTTGTCCTGTACACAACTCCTTTCTTTCAAACACAACAAAACTTTGGATTTCTGAGGTACAGAGATTACAATGCTCACATCCGTCCTGTGTTTTCAGTCTTTAATTGCCACTTATCTTACACCTCTACCAACGTTAAGTTTGTATTCCATATGGCCTCTGATCCGCAGGAAAAACTTCTCTAGTCCTTCTGATCACCACTTTAACAACTCTGACAGGTGTCTTCCTCTTTCCCATTTCTACTTTCTATTTTTGTCTAAAGAAGTGCCCAGTTCTCTTCATCAGATTCTTGTCTGCACTCCTCATCCCAAGCCAGGACAAAATAAGGCTCTGGGAAAAAAAGAAAAATCTGTTGTTCACAAGTCTGGGTACCATAAATATTCACTACTAGGAGGGGGAGTGGCAGGAGAAGACCAAAATAAGAAAACAAGTCCCTTTTTGCAATATGCAGTGCTTTAAAATTAAGCTACCTAATGTCTGTTCAGGAAAATTAAACCACAATTTGGCTCAGGCTTACAGAAAATGAAATTCAGTTACCGTCTATGATTTTATCAATGAATATCTAATGCTACAAGAAAATATCTTTCAAAGAGTTTTCCAAGATGAAGTCAGTGGTTTTGTTATACCAATGGTCAAGCTTCCATTGTTACTCAACAGAAATAACTTCTGTGAAAGTAAAATCTGACAAACACCCTTCAAATACACAAAATCAGCATTAACTGAAAAACCAGAGCATTACTTTTGTGCATCAAATGTATCTTATTTATAGAATTGAAACTGGAACACGAGGTTGAAAACAGGGAGAGAACACCCACTTCACAGCTTAAGAATATTTTACAGTTTCAAAAGCTGCAGAATAGCTAACTTACTGTTTGTTAACCTGTTTTCTATCTTGAAAGCTGTGTTTCATTTTGCAGGAAAAAGCCTATTAGCTTCCATGCTTTTACCAATACCCATTAAAAGTAAGAGCATATAGAGGGAACAGGCATTCAGACTACATCCTTTTTAAATATAGCTCATCAGATATCTGGTCAGGTCTTTGACCTCAACCTTATCTCAGCCATGACCCCGTCCCCACTTGTCCTTCTAGCCTCTCATCTATTAAAACATTTTACCCAGCATTTTACCACCTTTCTTTTCTTTGAGTATGTACTATTCAGTAAGACAAACACTTGTTTACCCCTAAGTTACTGAACAGCCACATTTATCATCTACAAAGTTATTCAGAAACCAAACCTGTAAACTATTGCCAGGATACATGCAATGTAAAAACTGATCACTGGAAACTGTCAGTAAAACTAAGTAATATACTACTTCTAAACTTTGCATGCAGGACTAATAAATTTATTCTCAATTTCCTAATCCCATCAGACTTTCACAGCATCTGCTACATCACATCCCAGTCCTAGTCACTCCCTGCCATTCGTACATCAGCACATTGAGCTGAAGTAACCTCTATTAATTCATGCATTCATACTTGATCAGGAAAGCTGCATGACAGTGCTCTCCCATATCATAGCATGCAATAATAAAAAGATAAAAAACAGCTGTGCATTTTACATCATCCTCATCCCCCTGCCCTGGAGGAAGAAAAATTGAAGTTTAGGCTCCCGTGTAATACAGCTACACTAAATCCAGAAACAGAATATAATGGACTTGATATTTTATCCCCAAGACACTAACTGTAGTCAGTTTGCAAGGTTTCAGTTTACAATCTAAATCAATGGAAGAACTGAGACTCATTTTACATGTACCACAGCAGCAGCACAGCCAGTTGTCCCAGCTGTCACTGGTAATAACAGTATTTCAGAATGAAAGTGTTCCTGTTTTTCTCTTTCTTTAGCTAATATATTAAACAATTCATTTAGACTATTGATTTTTCCCTGTTCTTGAAATTCTAAAATGAGTAGACTCTACACAATTGTCCTGAAGAAGCACAAGCCATGTTTAATGTGGTTACTAAATCCAGCTTTGTAAATATGCAAATGAGTGTTTTACTAAGACTGCTTTCCATCCTCCAAAAACACTGCATTGTATTCCACTGAAACCCAGAAGCAAAGTCTGATGGAACTACTATGGGAGCAACCAAAAGCTTACAGTATAGCTCTCCACACAACTGATTTCCTCACATTTTCTAAAGGATCCCAGGAAGATTATATGTAGGTGTATTTGGTAATGAATTCTTAACACAGATTTTATTTGCTATCCTTTCACAGCCACAGCC
Organism: Malurus cyaneus samueli; assembly: GCA_009741485.1. Lineage (NCBI taxonomy): Eukaryota > Metazoa > Chordata > Aves > Passeriformes > Maluridae > Malurus > Malurus cyaneus. Next base: position 591,294 of record CM019236.1, on the reverse strand, counting down.
GCACATAAGTGGGAGAAAGGACCAACAATCAAGCATATAAAACTCTGAAGACCACTCTACCTGTATTAATTTATACTTCTGATAAACATACTATCAATCCAATCATTAATGATCAAATATATGCTCCATGCACTCCATATCTGTGCTCCATGCACTTCAGCCCAGTCAAAATATCAAAGTTGAATACAGAAATTAAAAACTAATAATAAAGCTCGGAAGCTGCTTTTGAAAGTATTAAAAAGTTTGTGCTGCCACTAGGCCTTGCGCATATAGTGGAACATTGCTATGCATAAGGAAGGCAAGCCACTAGCATAGAAGAAGAAAAAGCCAAACTTTAAGCATACAGAAACCAATCTGAGAGCCCTCTTGAAGCCTTTAAGCCAAAGCTCAGATTTTAACATAAGCTTAAAAACACTTAAATAATCAGAATACATGCCAGCTTGATCATCTACTGTTACAGACTGTACATTTGTCTCACACTCTGTAAGGGCTTATCCAATTTTAATTGCCTTGATGGCCTAATTTTTTTTTTTATTTCATTGGTCAGTGTAATTTAAACATTGTAGTCAGCTGCACAATTCCTGCATAGTTCCTGCACTATCGCTGCATTACTACTCACTGTCAGTAACCAGTTAGCAGTAAAACTTGGCACACATACAACAAAGTGCCTCATTTCTTAGAAGTCATACAGCTATACAACAGTTGATTTTTCAGGGTTCTAAAACAATAATTTGAATGCAATTAACTTTAGTAAAAAAATAAGTTTAAAAAAGACAAAATAAAGATATATATTAATGTACTTCTGGGAAATATCTTACTATACCATTTCCCTTGTAAATTTTCCAACAATGCCATAATGTATTAAAAGGTCTAACACCAATTAACCATGAAAGATGACTTATGCAAGCAGTGAGATTGTTAAATAAAGTAGCATAAAAGGTAAATCACCTGAATTTTTAGCACATTAATTCAGTAAATGAGCTTTCTATTTATCTGACTAGCTAACTTCACCAGTGCAAATTTAAACTTACTGACAGGTTTTACTGCATCCTTCCAATTAATATCAGACTTTCTCATCCATTGCCCACCCATTTCCAAAACAAACTTTCCAGGTATTTCGCAACAGTCAAATACACTCACTTGCAAAAAGGAGTGGAGGCTTAGAGTAAAAAATAATGATAAATAAATAAGCAATTTTAAAACCCACAAATAAAAAATAGTACTCTCCTTTCTAAAGGACATGATGGTGGGTATCACAATTCCTTTAAAATTACTTTAAACATTGAAAAACAAATTATCAAACAGAGGAGATTTCAGCAATTTTCAGAAGTATTTTAAAAAGTGTTAGTAAAAATTCCACATTAGGAGACCTTTCAATCTACACTGAATTGTATCACATCAGAAAGTCTTTTGTATGCCCACAAGTTCTTACAGCAGGCCTTTTATCAGTTCTGACTTAACCACAAAGGAATCCTCTACACTGTAGTTACAATCAGAAAGCTACACTCCTCCAGTCTGCTTGCACTTTAGCAGAATCCAGTCAGAAAATAACTATTTTAAGATGGTGACTTATATCTCCAGACTTTCTGGCCCCCCACAGCAGGGCAAATGCAACAAAGACTGGATGCATACTGCTGCTTCAGAGGACAGGAGAGTAATGTGCTGCAAGGCCATCACATAAATCATGGTAATTGGCATGTAGCTGGAAGGAGAATACAAAGCAGTGTACAGTACAACCCTAGTGATCCAGGTCACAGAAGGTTATGAAGCCATGTCAAGGGTTGCATTCATACTTAGCTGAGAACTTTTTACATGGTTAGTCTTAGACAGTAAACCAAGAGGAAATACTGGAAGTTCAAGGAGACAGATCTCCCAGAACAAGTGTAGTTGCTGGACAGTCCTCAAGTATTCACGTGCTGTCAGTCTGACTGCATTCCAGGCAATCAGAATTCACATTAAATTTGCATCTTTGCTGCACATGAAAGCTTTTTAAGATTTCAAATTAGTTCATGACACAGACAGAATATTCATAAATTAGGACAGCTTTTGTCAGTTAAAACAGTGCAAACCTTTTTTTCCTTGCCGTTTTGTTTTTTTTTTTTAAGACACAGTGAATTCTCCTCCCTAACCCCCAAAGAAAATAAGCTAGAGAGAGATCAAGTTATGTCAGCTGCTTTTCTATACTACTGTGACTTTGCACTCATATTTACACTAGTACAAAACTTCACACTTCATCTTGACATAGCTAGATTACCTAGGCAGCAGGTGACACTTAAACTGAACTCATATAGACACATCTTAGAGCATGCCATCTATTATACTTGATCCTTCAACAGTAAAAACTGCATGCGACAGTTTAGCAAGTTTCTTCACTTGAATTTTTTCAATTAGATTTTTTATCAGGGTCTTAGGTACTGGTTCAATTTTAGCAGGTTCATTTTAAAAAGTAAATGGTACAGCAAAATGCAGCAACTAGCTACTAATTTTTAAGTAAGCCAGTTGGTCTGATCCTGACTTTTAAATAGTCCCAGCCTATCTTCACACACAGATTTTGCTTTTATTAATTGTTTATCTCCGAAAGTCAGAGTACAGGGAGAGAGAGCACATGCAGGCATCGGTTACTGCATGACAACTGGCCCAAATTCAAACATTGCTACACACCAAAACACTGGATCATATACAGAGAAGGAATCATTTTCTAAAGAGAATGCCAGCTTTGAAAATGAAAACAGTTTTCCTGGAAGTGAGGAAAGTTGAAATTAAGGGGAAAATGGAATGTAAGAAACACGAAAACTGACCTAAAACAAACAATCAAAAATTTTGTTACATCAACGAAATATAACACTCCTGTATAGAAGATTTCTCATTTTAGAAATTGTAATGGCAAATGATTTGCAATTTTTTTCCTTAAAAAAACAAAATAATTCTGGAGCAATACTGACACCGTCCATTTATCCTACTATTTACAATTACACAAAGATAGTACAAAGGGTTTTTTTAATACCTTGAAATCACCCTAAAATACTTACATTCTCTTAAAATCCAGATTAAACATTTTCAGAAAATCTGAATGAAAGGTGGGAGTTAATTTACAAAGAATTTCCACCTTCAGTAATCTGGTCTTCAAAGACAGATTTTTACTTCTTTTGCTCTACATTTTCTTCAGGGTTTCCGAAGAAATTATTCATAGTGAAGGATAGTGGATTAGAACACATACACACAGAAAATAGCTTGCATATTCCCCAATTAATGCATTACATTTGAAATCTAACAAGGAAGCTGGAATGTATTAGATGCCTCCCTTTCAGAAAGGGACATTTAAAAACTACCTTATTGGTTTATCTTCTGGAACTTAAAAATATTGGTAATTATTTCATACAGAAAACTGAAACTGGAATCAGTGAAGGCATTTTCACAAGACTCTACTAGTCTTGGAGCCAAGTCCAAAGAAGTCTAGCAAAAAGTCAGACATCATTTGTTTATGCCCATACCACAACATTGTATTAACAAATTCTGGATTACTTGTTTTACTCATACATTCCTAACCAAACCCAAGCTTAGGCTGACTGCAGAAGAACATGGTTGTTCTTTCAGCATATCAGCAAAGTTCTCCTTTTCAAAAAGGCCGAGTTTAACACAAACTTTTTTCCTTGGAAAAAGGTCACTACACATACCAGAACAATTTGATACCACAGGTCAAAAAAAAGTTAACACTACACAGCACCTGTATTCCCACTAATGAACCTTAGTTTTATCACACAACTCAGTATTACTTTCATTAAGTAAATCCCTTTACTAAATACATCTGTCCCACAGGTTTCAACAACAATTACATATATATTTGACGCATCCATGAGTATCATCATCTATGGTAAAAGCAGCATTTCACCTTACAGCACAGTATAACATTTGTGCCAGCTTTGCTAATAAAATACTTGATATGGTTTTATCAACAGAAAAAAACAGTGTTTCATGTTATGCCACTGGCATTCAAGCAACTGAGTCACAAAATGAGAGAAATTATATTTATTTTACTTGCTTTGCAATTTCAGAAAACTTTTTTTTTTTCAGTAAAGACAGCTAGGAAGAGCCAAATTTTAACTGGAATCATCATCCACTAAAAGAATCTGAAATTTCCCAAATAAAATACACACTCCACCAGAATTACATGTAGCAGCTACTAAGATGGCCTTCTCTTGTTCCAGTGAAAAAAATGGCTTCTAGTTTTGAAAGGAAAAAAAAAAAATCAAACCTTTAACTTAGGAATGAATGAAAGAAACATCCTGGGACATTCAGCCACTATTTCACAATGGAGAAATTTTACATGCTTTTCTCTAAGTATCCTGGTTACATCCGCCAACCACATATTTTTGAGAGGCTTCCAAAACACAAGCCTAGAGCTCCATGCTAATGGTGCTCTTCAGCTGAACCTTCTTCCACAGACAAGGCAGCTTTCTAGCTCATAATATTAACATCATATTCTAGAGCTATGGCAAGTGCCAGTCAATGAATTCTTCATAATACTTTCCTTCCTCAAGAGTCCCTTCCCTCCAACTCACTCCCTTGCCATGCATACCTAAAAGGCATGACTACCACAACTACAAAGTGTGATGCCATGGAAAGGGCTGTACTCCTTTAAAGAAGGCCTGTACAAGCAAGTAGGGTCTATGCAACAAAGACAAACCTACCTTAAATCACAGACAGATAAGAATACTGTAGGAGTATTTGTATGACATATCAAAAAAAAATCAAGTAACTTCAATTGCAAATGCAGCTGCAGCAGTGAAGCTGAGTTTTACACCACTAAAGGCAATCTGCATCTTTCCCCAAGAAACAGTCATACCAGCAGAGGTACAGGGTTTATTTCTTCTCCTGGAATAGCTGCATTAAGGGCTTTCACCAGGCCAGCTGTGCTATTGAGGGATCACACCTCCTCCTAACCTTGACAGCCACAGCTGTGACAATACAGTACTGTGTACTAATTCAGGACTAACCTCAGAAACCAAATATATACTTGGCCATCTAAAACTGTCTGCTTGCTTCTGGCATCTTCACAAATTTGGCCAAATGAAATACAGTCAATTTCTGATTTTCGATCCAGATTGTTGTATTTACTCACAAAGTGCTTTCTTGTTTAAACTGCAATTTTTACTAAAAATACTTGGTTTGACATGCATGGTAAAAGAGCTGTTTCATGCAGTTGGGAAGGTTTGCCTTAGGAGCCTGCATTCTCTGGGTTTTTTTAAATAAACTAAAAAAGAAAAACCTTTGTGTCCAATTGAAACATATCAAAAAGCTATAAATACATCAATAAATTAGATGCAAATTGAATTTTGAAGCCATCTTCTTTGGAGAAAATTAAGTGGAGCTAATTATTATACTAGGACAGCACATTAAACTACAAAATAGGCTAGCAGACACCCTTACTGCCTGATTACCAAAAATATTATTTGTGTGTATCACTAATACAAGATCTTCACTCAGATTTTCTTTAAAAGAAGATAGCACACAAGAGATTAAGTAGCTGGGCATAAAGCTGGATCACATGAAGATTTCTAGCAAAAGTTAGATACAAGGTTTGTGAAAGCCTCCTGCTTGAAATGATTTAACATGATAAAATTGTCAGAATATTTATTCAAGGCTAGACTGAAAATTTTGAAATGTAAAATTCAGAAGCAAATGGTTCCATTTAACTACCACTGAACTGAAATTTATGTGTCTCTCAAATCAAACCCTGCATTCCCTGTTTATAGCAATACTTCAGGTTACAAGTAAGGCAGTTAGAACTGATATGTAATAAAATGTGTTTTGTCCAATAACTGCACTTTTCCATAGTTCAACTGTAAACATTTACAGAGTTTCCATTACTCATACTGCAAAGAACATAAGTTCACATTTACATGGTCACTAAACATGCACTTACATAAACTTAATGCTAAGTTTTCATCAATGCTGCATATTCAGCTGTATTACATGGAACCAATTCCATTCTCTGCCCAACATAAGTCACCCTAGAGCTGAATCGCCTTTAACAGTTGCACCTTTCTGCTTCACAAGGAGTATCTTGTCAGCAAGACCCAGTCTTAATGACACAGCTACCTACCCAAATTACACAAGAACTTTCCTACAGCAGTAGCAGCGGACGCGGCCTACCCAAGTCTCCACAGCTCCCTCACCAAAGCCTCTGTCAAAATAACTGACATCTTTCATATCACCAGTTTCCACTACTTTTTTTGCAGAGTTTCAAAGGAGGCTCTACAAACGGGCGGGGGGGGGGGAAGGGGACACACACAGGTGAAATACAAACATAACAAATGTATTTTTCAGCAGGAGGTATGGTATTTGTTTGAAATGTGTTTAAGGTTCAGAGAACCCTTGTATTTATGCATATTTTCTTTCTTCACACTGACCCTTGCCAACATGCTCCCCCCTTTGAAAACACACAGAAAGTTACTTTTTTCTTTCACAACTACTCACTAAGGCCTATTCCACTGCAGAAAGTAAGCAAAGCGAAGTCCACGCTGGGTGTCTGCCTCCTAGAGAAGATTGCATCTTTTATTTATTGCCCCTTGGCTTTATTTTCACAGTGAATTCCTGGCTTAAATGCAATCAGCCAAGAAACCCTCCCTATGTGCACTCCTGTCATTCCTAATGGCCTGCAAACAGAATCAAGCGCAAGCAAAGGGGAAAAAAAATCTCAGCACTGCCAACCAAACTAAAAAAGCCCTACTTGGTTTTTCCAGTCCTGAGGAACCCCAGATGCACCTCAAACCTCTGGAAAGTCAAAAGATGAAAGTTATAAGAAAGTTAATTACGAAACAAAAAAGAAAGAAAAAAGAAAAAAGAAAAGAAAAAGAAAAAAGAAAAAGAAAGAAAGAAAGAAAAAGAAAAGAAAAAGAAAAGAAAGAAAAGAAAAAGAAGAAGAAAGAGAAAAGAAAAGAAAAGAAAAAGAAAAAAAAAAGAAAAAGAAGTCCCCAGCAGAAAAGAAGGACACAGAGCCTAGGAGCAGGGACACATCTTCCTTTCGGGAAAAAAACTGACTGCACCTTTGGAAAGTGGCCGCCAAGTCAAACCCGCAGCGGGCAGAACTGAGGTTTTGGGGAAGGGTGAAGAGGGGAATCCCAGCGCCCCACACATTACTACACACCGAGCCGCCCGTCAACAAAAGGCGAGCAGCAGCCTCTTTTGTCTGTCTTCCCCTTTCAGGGAGAGGAGAGGAAAACGACATTAAACTGGAAGGGAAAAAAAAAAAAAAAAAAAAAAAAAAGACGCAAATAAACATGAAAATGAGAACAAAGTGGCCGGGTCGCACAAAAGCGCATCACCACTGGCAGAGGGACTGCCTGCCGGGGCGGCTCCCCTTCCATCCCTGAATAAAGGGAGCCGCCCCCGGCAGACAGCCCCAAAGGGGGGAATACCCACCCCTGCAGCCTTTAAAACACTGGTGGTAGGAAAGTACCAAGGGAGCCGCCGCAGCGGGTTGAAGTACAGCGGCAGGCGGCTGGGCGGGGGGTGGCGAAGACGAGTGGGGGTATTGTTCCAGGAGGAGACGAAGAGCTGCGCTTTCCCCCCCCTGTCACAAACCGCTCATCCTAAAGCAAGCCCCCCAGCCATACCACCCCCGGGGGCGGATCGCGCCCCCTTCCCTCCGGCTCGTCGCGCGCTGCCCTAGAATGCCTTTGTTCGCGGATTCTCCCCCCCCCGCACTCCCGCTGCGGGGTCCCGCACTGCTTATGTCTTATTTGGACGCGGGCCATCCGCCCCCCTCCTTCCCCCGCCGGCCGCCCTTCTTCTGATTCATTTCCCGTGCGGTCCCCTCGGATGGGGGGGGGGGGGCGGCATCTCCTCGTTATTTGTGGCTTGGGGTAAGCGATGACCCGGATTACCGGGGGTGGGACGCTGGGCAGCGGGGCAGAGCCAACGGGATTACACAGGCTGGATTCGGGAGCGGCACGGCGGCGGTGCAAGACTGCGAGTTAAAGGGACAGGCGGGGGCCGTGTCCCGTGTCACGGAGCCCGGGAGCTCTGCGTGTCCGGGGGCGCGAGGGGGGAAGGAGATCCGGCGGAGAAGTTGCCCGGCCCGCGGTACAGCCGGGCAGTGAAAGGCTCGCCGGGCCGAGCCGGCGGGGGGGACAGCCGGCGGAGATAAGAGGGACGGGCAAGCGGGTGACATCGCAGAGGGAGACCCGCGGCCCGAGCGGCGCCGGCCCGGCCCCGGAGCGCGGAACGGGCCAGTGACTCACCGACTTGCAGGACGTTATCAGACGCAGCGCCGTCGAGCAGAGCGATGCCCCTGCGGAAGGGCAGCCGGTTCTCGTCGGCGGCAGTGGCGGCGCGTCCATGACCGCCGGGTGCGGCGCACCCCGGGGCCGGCGGCAGGATCCTCGGCGCCGGTGTTGAACGAGGAGTACATACAGATCTCCCTCTCGCTGCGGGGAAAGGACCAATAGACGATCCTGCGCTGCACCGGCTCTGGGATCCGTTCGAACCTCTCTTCCACCTGCTGAAAGGGCCACTTCTCCGCCACCTTGCGAGCCGCGATGTCCAGCAGGGACTCGGGGCTCTGGGTCTTGCCGAGCGGTAGCAGCCCCAGGGCGGCGGCGGCAGCTGCGGAGGAGGGTCCGGCGCAGAGCGCGCCCGCCGGGCCCGGAGCCGCCCCGCCCGCTGCCCCGGCCTGCAGCCCGAGCCATAGCCGGGTCTGCAGCAGAGGCGCTTGGCGGGGTGGTGGGAGCTGACCGCGCTCCGCCATGATCGCGCCGCTTTCTAAGCCGACAGCGGAAGTGGCTGTACCCTATAAACGGCTTCAGGAGGCAGCGAGCGCGCCGCGAGCCCCCGGGACACGCCCCTACCCTTATGTGGCGAAGGGGCGGGGCCGCGCCTGTCGCCCGCCGCGGGGTGGGCGGGGCTCTATGCAAATCGGCGTCACGAACGTAAATAGAACGGCGGCGGGGGAGCGGCAGGCGGTGTGTGCCCTTCCCCCCGCCCTCCCGGCCTCTGCTCCGTTGATGTCACGCGCGCAAGCCCGGGCGCGCCCTCGCGCGCGTGGTGGGAACAGGGGGGCGTGGCCGGCGGCGCCCCCAGCTCTGCCGCCATATAGGGAATGGAATGCGGGGGCGGGGCCGCCGCCGCGGCCTGAACCCGGTCACCTCTGCCGGGAAAGCCGGAGGGGCGGGGCGAACCGCGGCTCGCCGCCGGGAAATACGGTATCGGCTGCGGCGGGGCAGGGGAAAGATCTCCGCTCCTGCGTCACAGGCGGGCCGCAACTGGCGAAGCCCTTTCTGTTCCCCTCTGGAGCAGGAGCTCACCTGCGTGCGTATGACAAGCTTTTGACCTGCACGGGTGAGGCGCGCCCCAGATGTGTTGCTGTAGTATTTTGTGAGGGGTTTAATTTTGCGTCTATTAGAGGTAGTACGGTAAAGGGCGTCATTCCGGCGCCAGCGCCCGGTTGGCTGTGCAGCTGTCCCAGGCTGGAAGCGCTTCGGGAGCCCGCGGTAAAGGGCCGGGCTGCACGGACCCCTTGACTCGGTGAAGGCCCCGTGTTTACCAGGTGGGTCGTGAGGATGTCGCGGCATAGCGGAGGGTGGGGGGGTTTTCGACGATCTTTATAAACCGCGCCATTCGGGTCCGTGCCGGCCACTCAAGTGTCCTTCCTGAGGAAAAAAAAAAAAATATATATGTAAGTACATATTATTATATAGATGTGCTGAGGGTCCCAAGATGCTGCATGGCGCCCCGGCTGCCCGCAGCACGGAGCGCTGCTCCCGCTGGAACACCGGCCGCATGGAAGCGCCTCACGGCAGGGATCGAGCGAACACAGCCCACAGCGCCTTTCTGCGCAGAGAGGCTGCGAGATGGGTGTCATTGCAGGGCAACTCACACTTTTGTTTTGCTAATTAAATTTTAAAAAATAACTATTATTGATATTTTAGAATCTTTCTCGGTCATGGGATTACGCTTCGATGCGTCGTGGAAGATCAATCACCTTTTTTAAAAAAAACGTTTGTTAACCAAATTTAAAACTAATTTTTATTAATTAAATGTTTTGGGACTATAGGCTGTAAGCGGCGGGTTTTGGCGGCTTGTAGTTAGTTGCTCGCACGCCATGCCCTGCAGAAGTCGTAATTGAAGCGGCTTCCCTCGGCAGGCAGGTTTTCCCAGACAAACTACATTTTCCATGATGCAGCGCCAGCCGCCCTCAGCGGAGAGGCGGTTCCGTCAGGGAATGCGGCGGAGGAATGTCGAGCGTGCCAGGCATAAGATGTGAGAGGTGCAAACAGCATCGCCTTGGCTCGAAACTTTGTCGTTTGCTTTTTGTTTCCACTAATCCCCTCCAGACTGCAACGGGAGCTTATTTGGTAGTCAAGGGATTTAAAAGCTTTATAGAAACTGCATGTTCCATTAAAAGTGGATGGTAAATTGAATGAAACTTTTCAGACTCGCTGGCTGATTTTTAAAGAGATTGATAGAAACCTGAAGATGGTTTTAAGAATATGCATGTGTTTGGGGTCTGGGCGTGAGGGGAGGGAAATTGTATGCTTTTAAACTTCCAAACAGTAGCACTGATTGAAAATTTCATTGGTACAGAATTGTTTACATCTATCTATAGCACTCTTTTTTTTTTTCTTATTTTTCTTTTTTTTTTATTTTCTGCTGCTACTTGCTCATATTTAGAAAATGACTCGTGCTTTTTAACCAAGGAGTTTAAACTGCAGTCAGGGCCAGAATTATTTCTTCATAGTTAATTTTTTTGTATACTCTACAAATTTGGAGGATTGAGAAAGCTACCTTCTGTGTAAGAAATGAGTTTAAACTGATGCTTGTGCCTCTGGCTGTGGATGCTGGTTTCATAAATTCAGGGATAGCTTGCTGCAATATTAACTGTCTTGTTTCTTATTTTATATATGATCAGCTGGCTTTATAAAGTTAACTCGAACAAAATTTCTCAAGTATTAGGAAGCCTGAGGCTGAAGCTGCAGACCAGAGATGAGGTTCTAGTACTTGCTTTTACTATGAATATGGTCTTTATCTCAGCTTTTTGAGAACAGAGAAATTAAATCTGTAGAAGGCAGGAAAAAAAAGATGATTTCATGATTGCATGTGTATGAGAGGAGAAGAAAATTATATTTGTTTTTCACTCCATCATTTGGTTTTGAGTAATGATTGTTCACATCTCAAAGCGATTTTTCTTCTCGATTCTACCACTACTTCTGCTTTAAAGAAACATCTAACAAGTCTGTAAAAATACTCTTCCAAATTGGGTAATGGCTGTTCTTTACCAGGTCTTAGCCACCTGTTGCAATAAAAATAACACTGATGCCTTGGCAGAATTCTTCTCGTCCTTGTAGAGAAACTTTACAGTAAAAACCAAGAAGAGTGAGAAGAATGACAGTGGACAACAAATTATCCATAATAAGCAGATTAGCCTATGTGTCAGTTATCTCAACTTTTTCTTTCTTCTTTCTTTCCAGATCTGGGCAGAAATTCTTAAATTCACTAAAGAAATCCCGGACAAATGCAGGTGGAAAAGCTCGTAGATCCACCTGTGATCCCACTCATCTCTGATTCCACTCATCAGGAATAGCTACTTCCCACTGAGTTTATGAATATTAATTAACGAGTACACAGGATGCTGGTCAATCTTTCCACTTTCTAGGGTAGGCAGCAGGCGAAGAGGCAAGAGGGCATCTTTGCTCTTGTCATTCCGCCTCAAGCACTGAATGTGCTCCACTTTGGGATCCAGCTGCACTGGTGAAGCTCTCAAAAAACTTCCACATTTTCGTCTAAGGTAGGTTCTTTCGTCCTGCCAGGTTTGCCCCTGAATTCCCTCCACTTTCTGTAATCAAGTGGGAAGTTATGTTAACTTAAGAGAAGAAATTAAAATGTGTCAAAGCCATATCTGAACTGTAATTTATTTGCTAATTAGTTGTTTTTCTTTTCTTTCAGTTGGATGTTCTTGAGGAAAGACCTTCCCAAACTGAGTGTTTCTTTCCTGTCTCTCACCATTTTGGGAAGTTTCTATTCCAGAGCTACACAGAGAGGAAGGAATGGCTGCAAAACAGCAGGCTTAACTTGGCTTAATTCCTGCATGTAATCAAAGGCTGTTTAGTGAGCTGCTTGGAAAAACACCCTTGGCCACCATGCAGTGAAATTCCTTCCTAACAATCTTTTCAAAGTGTTAGGCAAGTTGCAGTCAGTTTTGCTCATTCCAATGAAGCATACAAGGCTCGAGCGTTCTACCAGTTGTGCTAATTTAAAAGGAAGGTCACATGCAGTTTCACAGTTGTCTTTGTATGAAACACACAATTGTCTAAATGTAGAAAAATGATGGCAGACTACATAATGCTAGCCAGCATGTCACCCTAGTGGTTTAATCTTATCTGGAGAGATGAGACTTGGCATTCTCTCATTGAAGCTGAACAAGAGTCTGGATTCATGCACTGCATAAAATATTTCTAAACTCTCAGAGGGGAGGGGGTCACAGACAGAGAAGGAGAATTGGGAATGGATGCTAGAGGGTTCTTGGAGCTAAGGCTAAAAAAAAAAAAAAGAAAAATTACATGACAGCACTAAAATAATCAAAAATAGGCCTACTGAAACAACTGGATTTACAATGCTAAACCAAATCTATTTTATCCTGTTTCTGTGGGCATTTTTAGATAACTAGGCACCTCATTCCTTGTAAGAAATATATAGGTTTTACAGGTACCAACATCATGTGAAAACATCATGTGAAAACTTGAAAACACTAGGTAGCAAATATCACTACACTCTGCAGTGTAGTGAAACTGGAAATTCAAATGTAGGAAAAGCAGACAGAACTATGAGTGTTGATGAAATCACCATCTTAAGATTGATTGGTGAAGAAAATAGTATAGTTGGTCACTGTCTTCAGTTTTACAATATTTCATAAAAATGTTTCTTTCATTATATTAAGGAACTATATTTAATTTAAAGCCTAAAAAAAGAACTTTGCCTTTTACTGGCCATTTAAATCAGATATTCTAGGATAAGTATTGCTAGCTATTTAGAGTTTCTCTGTTAAAGTGAAAAGAAACTGGCAGCACTGAATGACCCCTTTCAAAATATAGCTTTTTACATTAATTAATTAAATTCCATGACAATTCTAAAATTTGAGTCAGAGACTAGGATCTAAAATAATTTAGAAACATTTACTTAAAATACTAAGAATGCTTTACCAGTATTCTAGAAGAATGCAAAGAAACAAACATCTAAAACTGAGTTGAATCCTCTTGACATTAATTTCTGTGTCCTCTTCTTTTTTGTGGCTCAATACTTGACATATGAAGTCATTCTCAGATGAACTGAAGGGGAGGGCATTGTTTGTGCCATAGTCCCAGAGCTGTGTGAATTAATGCTGCTCTGTATTTCCTCAAGGAATGAGCACATTCAGTTTACATTTATTGAGAATAGACCCTGGGAATGAATTATTTCTTCCTTACAACAAGCCTTGTGTTGGGATATCTGTTGGGACAGTTTAGTTCACCACTAAGTCATTTGGGATAAAAGCATCACTGTTGGAAGTAAAATGATAATGTGCAAATTACTTTGTAAAATTAAGTATTGCAGTGATTGCAGTGATTTAGATGGTTCAGAATTTCAAAGTCTTATAATAGAAGAGTAAGAGTGTCTCACTTTTCTTCAGTGAAGAAAATCTTTAAAAAATCTAAAGGAGAAAGGCTGCCTCTGAGAGAACTCTAGATTTAATGTCTCTCTGGGTTTGGTTTGACCTTGTTTAGATCTCAGTTGCAAAATTCATGAATACTCTAAGTAAAAATGGTATATTCCTCTCACAGGTGTTTCTAAATGTTATTTTTAAAGTATATTTTCCTAATATCAAAATAAAAGCTATTTTGATGAAAATTTCAGATCTTAAAATGTCCTTCTTCATTTGTCCTTTCTCTTTACTGCAAAGATATGCATTTAGTTGTGATAAAGTGGTTTTAAAAAAAAAGAAAGATTCCTCAAAGCTTTAGTCTCTTCTCATAAGTCTGCACTCCTAAAATGGGACAGGCCAGTCCAGAAGTTTTTGGTACTTGTGGGAATATATACTAAATACCATCATATGTTGGAACACACATATGTACAGAAAGTGAATGGAAACTCCAGGGCACTGCCTTCTGGATAAGCATCCTATACCAACAACTCCTCCTTTTATCTTCTTGGACTTTCTCCCTTTGACCTGCACTTTAGACTTCCTTGCATTGGACTGGGTAACCACCATGCTGTGGCAGACCAAATAATTCTTGGGCAGAAACTCTGCATGAAAGACACAAAAACCTCAATCTACTATTGTTACCAAAAAAAGGCATTGCTTACCTAAATTTTAACCTATGGCAAAGAAAGAGAAATGACATAAAAATTTTTAGAAGAGCATTTTCCAGCATGCAAAATGCTAGTGGAACAATTTTTAAAATGGTTTTAAAAAATAAACAAAAACCAAAAAAAAAAAATAATAAACTAAAAAAATCAAATCCAAACAAGCCAAAACCCTTCCTTCTTCCATATCAAGGATCACAGAATCATTTAGTTTGGAAAAGACCTCCAAAGTCACCAAGTCCACCCCTTTGAATGGTCACCTCCTTGTCAGCTAGATCATAGCATTAAATGCTACATCCAGTCATTTCTGGAGCACTTCCATGGATGTTGATTCCACCACTTCCCTGAGCAGTCCATTCCAATGTTTGACAGACCTTCCATTAATTAAATTATTCCTGATATCCAACCTAAACTTCCTCTGGAGCATCAGGAGGCTGTGTCTTCTCATCCTGTCTCTGGTTGCCTGGGAGACCAGCTGCCACCTGGCCATGGCCTCCTCCCAGGGAGTTGTAGAGCAATGAGGTCACTCTGAGCCTCCTTTTCTCCAGGCTGGACACCCCCAGCTCCCTCAGCTGCTCCTCACAGGATTTGTGCTCCAGACCCTTCCCCAGCTCCGTTGCCTTCTCTGGACTCGCTCCAGCCCCTCAGTTCCTTCCTGCAGGGAGGGGCCCAGAACTGGACACAGCCCTCGAGGTGTGGCCTCAGCAGTGCCCAGGACAGGGGGACAATCCCTGCCCTGCTCCTGCTGGCCACACCATTGCTGATCCAGGCCACGATGCCATTGGCCTTCTTGGCCACCTGGGCACACCCTGGCTCATGTTCAGCCGCTGTCACAGCACCCCCAGGTCCTTTCCAGCCCCTCTGCCCCAGCCTGTGGCACTGCCTGGGGTTGTTGTGAGCCAAAGGCAGGACCTGTCATTTGGCCTTTTTGAACCTCAAACCATTGGATTGGCCCATGATTCAGCCTGTCCAGATCTCTGCAAAGCTATCCTACCCTCCAGCAGATCAATACTTATACCCAACTTGCTGTCCATGAATTTACTGAGAATGCACTCAACCTCCTTATCCTTATCCAGATCATCAAAAAAAAAAATTAAACAGGACTGGACAAAATACTGATTGTTGGAGCATTCCCATAGTGACCCTATGCTAACTGGATGTGGCACGATCCGCCACCCCTCTCTGTCCACTCCATGGGCTGCTAACTTTTCCAGGAGAACGCCATGGGAGAAGTGTCAAAGGCTTTGCTGGAGTCCAGGTAGGCTGCATCCACAGTCTTTCTCTCATCCACTAGGTAGGTCACGGTGTTATAAATGGAGATCAGTTTGGTCAGGGCCTGAGCCCTTGGTTATCCTGTGTGTGCCATGTGATCCTATCTAAGATGATCTGCTCCATAATCTTGTTGGACACTGAGGTCAGGATGACAGGCTGTAGTGGTCTGAATCATCCTTCTGGTCCCTTTGGATGGATGTCACCTTGGCCAACCTCCTGTCATCTCAGACCTCCTGGTTAGCCAGGACTGACTAAGAAGTCTGACTCCAGATGTATTCATGATGGCAAGAGTGCTGAACTTGCAAGGAAACAGCTTAAATATTCCAAAACCTGGAGCTCCTGCCTGTGTGCTTGAGAGATTTGGTGCCTTTCTGTAGGATCCTTGCTGTGCTGGTGCACCCTTGCCTCCAACAGCACAGCCAAGGCAACAGTGGTAGGAAGAGGAAAGTTATGGCTAACTGGCCAGCAATATCTTTGGGTGCCAATCTTCTGTGAACTTCTCAGCCTTCACAAATTACAATGGGGGCCCTCAAGGAAAGAGACAAAGAAAAGTCAGAGATAGCTAAGCAACACTTTAATCATTCTTGTTGGAACAACTGTTATTCTTTTAAAAAGCTTTGGTACATACCTGCTTCCTCTTACTTAATCCCAGTGATTGCTTTTAGCAAGCTGGGAAAATAGAGCTGGACTAAATTTTTTTTTAATGATCTCTGTTAAAATTTTGTTCCAACTGGTACTTAAATTCTTAATTTATAAGTATTTGAACAATATTGCAATCCATCTCTAGCTTTGCTGGGACTAAACTCCCATTCAAGATTTACAGTACAGACAGGTCTTCTCTTGGGTTGTATCAGAGACAAACTTACAAGGTGGGGCTCTAAATACCAGGGCTTCTGTATAGTTAAGACACCCTATGAAATAAAAGGATCAAAGGTTTTATTGGACAAAAAAAATGCACTGTGCTGTCTCGCCATTCATTTTGTCAGAGGGCTATACACTGAGGAATAGCAAATAAAGATTGAATGCAAGGGTATAACATTTTGAAGGGTTGTTTTCCCAGTTTTTCCCCAACCCAAGATTTTATCTTCTGTTAGCAAAACTTGGGCATTTGTCCCAAAAGTTCAGAAAGTATTTGAAATTTTTTAGCCCAAGTGCTAATTGGAGTGGTGTGTACTTGTTTTGCCAAGCTATCCATGCAAGTAACTGAGCTGTGGAATGCTGCATCTGTTCAGAGCAATAAGCTTTCAAGGTTACACACAGCTTACTAACATATGTCTTGTGTGACACTGATTTACTTTCACCTTTATTTTGTACCTCAGCTGCAAGTATTTTCATTGTCTGGGTGCCTGTTTCCATCCCTTCTTTTTCTTTCTTGTCTTCCTTTGATTATACTTTGCTGTTGCCAGCTCACTGTACACTCTGTCCCTATTAAATAGACAAAATGGGTAAATTTTCCAACCACTTACCTTTCTTCTTCCAATTCTTCCTGTCCTGCAGCCTTGGAAATTGTGCCAGAGCTACTATACCAAGTAACCTTGTGATCAAATTCAGAAGACAGAGATAGGCTGTGGTTAGAGCCTGCAGTAAAATTTTGTCAGAGTACTTCCTTCACTACCTTCAAAGGCTTCACTGGAAACCCTTTCTTGGAGCAGGGATTTAATCTTTTTCTACTGGACTGTGACTAGACAACATCTAACTTTTGCAGTTGCTCTGAATAACAACATCTAATTTCTGAAGTTGCTTTGAATAGAAAGGGAGAACATTCTTCCTTTTTTTTTCTCTTCTGCTTCAGGGATTCAGATGAGCTGAGAGATACACCTCTGCTGCACTTCAACACTTGGAACAATAGTGGCACAATATGATCTTACATTTCCAGAAATTTAGTGCTTTGAGCCTCTTCCAGGGGGTTATAAGGAGTTTCAAGATTTGACAGGTTTACTACTGAAAAGGAAAGGACCCCTTGATAATTAATATGTCCCCGTGTTTCTTTGCTTTAATAAATTATGCAGGACACATGGGACAGCTGTCCTATTGCTAGACACTGTCCTCTGCTCTGCTATTTTGGGGTCCTTCTTGGGGAAAAGATGCAGGCACTCTGTTGATGTGGTTCAAACACTGCAGGACATACTGAGTCAGTAACTGCAAGCTTAGGCAGATGTCACCACCAGTCATCCTACAGATGTTGTGATGTGTGAGCAGGAGGAGTTGAAATGTCTGTTAGTGTTTCGTGCAAAATACATTTTCTAGTGGTTCCAAAAGTGAAGCCTCTGGGCAAGGACAGGTTTATGATTCTTCCAGTCTTCGTAAAGGTCCAATGTCATGTTACTGTTCCCCTAGCCTAAGAAGATGGAAGAATATCTCCAGAAGAATTTTGCAACTCAGAATTGCTTCCCAGTCAGTATTTTAATGTGTGATTCTGAGAGCTTTGTTACAGACAGCACAAAAATCATTTTGTTGTGATTTCAGTGGTCTGAGAAGCAACAGCAGCACAGCCTGAGCACGATTTTCACCGTGCTCAGGACAGCAGCCCAGGCTGCTAAAGCTCGCCATGTGTGCACTGGGATGACCACGTTTACACCCTGCTCCGATTTTCAATTTATCTCTACAAGCATAAAGTCTTTGATTTTTTTAAAACAAAAATTTGCCTGCTGCAGCTGAATGGCTGCTTTTGAAACTCACTAGGAAAGTTAGAGGTCTTTTCTTTAACAAGAAAACAAGAAATCACTAAGATATGAGGAGTGGAATAACTGAGGAAGAGAAGGGAAGAACTAATGTGAGTAAGATTTGAGGGGTAAATGTATAAACACAGTTCCTTGCCAGCTCCACCCTCTAAATGGCATTTACCACCAGGGAAATTGGATGCACCCTGGACTGATTCTAGCACCAGGAAAATCTTCCTAAAATAGCTCTGAGCCTTACAAAAATTGCAGTTTTCTCTCCCAATAATTGATACTGTGGTGACAACTTCCACCTGGTACTCATGAGTCGCAGTCACCACATCTGCTAAGGGGAAGAAGGCAATGTTTTCCCTTTGTTCAGAATCTTCTGTCTTATCTGTAGTGGTGGTCCTAGGAGTGAAAAATTGCTGCTAAATTTGAACATTTCTTAGAAGGTGTGATGCCCTCTACACTGACAGTCTGCTTACTCAGAGTTTAAGAAGTGTAAATGAAGAGGAACAACTTTAAGACTGCCTGGGGATTAGGCTAAGTTGCATTATTGCCAATGAATGTGGGTTTTTCCATACTGTTTACTAAATGAAGAGTATAACCATGGCAACATTCAGGACATGCTCTGTATGGATCTGCCAACGCAATACTGAAATTAGCATTCAGAAGGCAACTGTTTAAAAGTAACTTGAGAGCTGAAAAATAATGCTTCAGACTACAGTCCGTATGGGAATGCACTTCAGCATCTGCAGCATGAAAATTATGCAAAATTTACCACTATACTTATGCTGATCTCAGCAAGAGTATTTGTGGTATCATTTGTATAACTCTTACTTCAATGAGTGAAAGCAGTACTTATACTAATATCCAGTGGTGATTCAGTCCATATAACAGCTATGTGTATACTTCACTTCGTGTGAAGTATACCTAAAAAATACAAATAATATTAATTTTTTATGATCAATAATAGTGCTAAGATAGTTTAAATCTTTTTTCCAAATTTACTTGGGGGAAAAAATGATGACAATTCTTAGACAAGATGAAGGTTCTACTGCCTGCAAATAAAGAAGAAATTTGGGAGGTGAATGGGAAATAAGAAGAGAAATATAAAAGAAAGTTCTAGATCTGGGTTAGTCACCTGCTATCCCATTAATCTGTTCATAAACTTAATCTAATAAATACTTTTAGTTGTTGCATGTTGTGATGTTCTTGCAGAAATCCTTTATACAGGAAGTTGTGGTCTGGCAGAATGAAGGTTGATTGAGTTAAAACTTGCTTCTTCATGTCTCTCCATAGGTCACTGCTTTCTGGAAGAAGCAGAGTCAACATAACTACACCTTTGTCATTGAGTCATGCCAGCTGTTTCAAATAATGCTGAACAAAAATAATTCTCTGGTTACTCTGCCTGCATTTTTATCACCCCTCATCCATGTTCATCCATGCAGGTCTCCCAGTAGTTTTGTCTTTGCTGGGATACATTGCTCCTGACTTTAAGGACCTTGACCCTTGAAGATTAGCCAGCTTTCTTGGGCCCCTCTTCCCTCCAGAATTCTGTCTCATAGTCCTCCACCAAGCAAATCCCTGAAGAGACCAAAGTCTGCGCTCCTGTAGTCCAGAGTAGAGAGCTTCTTGCATGTCTTTCTCAAACTCCACCATTTCATGGTTACCACTGCCCAGGCTACTCTTGAGTTTCATCACCAGTCCCTTCTTGTCATGAGAACAAGGTCCAGCTAGCACCTCTCTCCCTAATTGCTCTATCATTTGGCAAAGGAAGTTATTATCAATGCATCCCAGGAACCTCCTGGATTGCTTGTGCCCAGCTTCGTTGTTATTCCAACCAATATTGGTGTGTTTGAAGTCCCCCATAAAGACCGGGGCTTGTGGATGCTCTAGTGTGTTTGAAGCATCTGAAGATAACCCAAACTTTTATTACTTCACAAACTCACAAAACACATCTTATTCCAGCAATAACTCAGGAGTCTGTCAGCCATCAAAACTAATTTTAAACTAACACATTCAGATAACTTCAATGTTTATACCAAAACTGAGCAAAAAGTTATCTGTATTGCTACTGACTGTTTTCAATAATTTGAAATTGAGAAAGACAGTCCACAAGCTTTGTTAAAAGTATTAGCAGCAAAAAGGGTGAAGAGAATAATCCAGATGATTATTTACAACTTATATATAAGCTCTTAAAGGGAATCAGTAGAACTAATGTTGGTCAATATGGGTATAGGAGAAAACAGGTCTAACTACAATTTTCTTAACACACTAACTGAAAAGTGTGGTGTTTACATAGCAATACTGTAATGTATAATATTTAGATTTCTTGAAAACATTCCAACTTACTGTTGCATTACACATTTCATATGTCATGCTAATTGGATCAATATGACCTGCTAATTAGTAGAATATTGACTAACTGACAGCCAAAACCAGAACAGTAAATGGTGGATCCTAACTGAGCAAGTGTGTTCATATTGGGGTTATTTTAGGAATTTTTTTTTGCTGTGTTATTTAATGCTTGTTTTAAATTGCATCCACATTGTACAAAGTCATTAACAATACTCATAGATTACCTAAAAGATTGTAAATATAATGAAATACAAAGATAAGTTATTGATACAGTTCAGATGGCTTTAATAAGTTGGGGGCAAACAGACAAGTGTTTTGTGGATAACTTTTAAAGTAAAACATTCGAGAACAAGAGAAAGCAGCATGTCCTTTTTAGTCTTAAATTTGCAACCTTTACCTTTAGTCTGCCCGTCAAATTCTGGATCTTCAGAACAGAGAAGACACTCAAATTTTGAGCCATTGAAGGCCAGTTGGGCAGGTTATTCTCAAAGTAAATTCTCTAGTAAACAGCTGTCATGGTTTGGACCTGGCCAGATGCCAGGCACCCATGACAG
Organism: Malurus cyaneus samueli; assembly: GCA_009741485.1. Taxonomy (NCBI): domain Eukaryota; kingdom Metazoa; phylum Chordata; class Aves; order Passeriformes; family Maluridae; genus Malurus; species Malurus cyaneus. The sequence continues at coordinate 570,110 of CM019236.1, read as the reverse complement.
CCGCTCACTTGCTCTCCCCTGCCACAGCTGGGCAGAGGAGATGAAGAAAATTAAACAAAGGATTCATGAGTTGAGATTAGGACCAAGAGAAAACATTTCAAGGGCAGAACAGGCTCAACTTAGAGTTACAAACTGTGTTAGTAACAGAAGAGGATAATGAGAAGTAAAATAAGTTCTGAAAGACACCGCTCTTCCTCCCAGCTCATCCCTCCTTCTCAGCGACAGTGCAGAGAACTGGATGGAGGCAGGGTTTGAGCCGTTCATCACCGATCTTCTTTTGCTGCTCAGGGAGTAAAGTTCTTCCCCTGCTGGACTGTGGGGTCCCTCCCATGGGAGACAGTTCTCTGTGAACACTCCGGCCTGGTTCCACCCTCATGAACAGCAGTCCTCCCAAAACTGCTGTGGCATGGGTCACTCATCCAGGGGGTGCAGTGTTCCAGGGCCAGGCTGCTCCAGCCTGGAAGCAGGGGCCCCTCTCTCCACCTGAGTCACCCTCTGGACCACAGCCTCTCTAGGCATCTGCCTGCTCCGGCATGGGCACCTCCTCCATGGGCTCTGCACCCTCCGTGGACCCCATGGTCACCAGGGGGACAGCCTGCTCCACCATGGTCACCAGGGCTGCAGGGGGACAGCCTGCTCCACCATGGTCACCATGGGCTGCAGGGGACACGCTGCTCCACCATGGTCACCATGGCTGCAGGGACAGCCTGCTCCACCATGGTCACCATGGCTGCAAGGGGACAGCCTGCCCCACCATGGTCACCATGGGCTGCAGGGGACAGCCTGCTCCACCATGGTCACATGGCTGCAGGGGGACAGCCTGCTCCACCATGGTCACCATGGGCTGCAAGGGGACAGCCTGCTCCACCATGGTCACCATGGGCTGCAGGGGACAGCCTGCTCCACCATGGTCACCATGGTCACCAGGGACAGCCTCTCCACCATGGTACCATGGCCAGGGGACAGCCTGCTCCCATGCACCATGTCACCATGGGCTGCAGGGACAGCCTGCTCCACCATGGTCAGCCAGGGGACAGCCTGCTCCACCATGGTCACCATGGGCTCAGGGGGACAGCCTGCTCCACCATGGTCACCATGGACTGCAAAGGAATCTTGGTTCTGGCACCTGGAGCAGGTACTGCCCATGCTTCTCCACTGCCCTTGGTGTCTCTGCATTGTTTTTTCACGTTCTTCTCCTCCCTCTCTCTGGAAAAAACTGGCATTTTTTTTTTTCTTCTTAAATTGTTACTAGTACACAAGGTAACCAACATCTCTAATTGGCCCAGCCTTGGCCAGAAGCATGTCCATCATCTTCAGAGCCATCAGGCCTTGGTTCTGCTGGACATGGTTTAAGCTTCCAGCAGCTTCTGACAGAAGCCACTTCTGTGGCCCCCACACTGCCCAAAACCAGACCAAGCAAAGCCAACACAACAGCCTTTTGTTTTAGGGGAGTTTAAGACTCTAATTTGTTTTCCTGAGTTTCCATGTACATTTTGGCTCTGATCATTCTGAAGTGTTCCATTATGTTACAGAATTTTATTTTGGCATCTCAGAGTAATGCTAAAATATCCCCATGCTACAAATTTACTCTACTTTTGAAATTTGAGCCAGTATTTTTATATATGTCTTGTACCATACACTCATTGTGACTTGTTACCTTTTCTCTGCCTTTCATAACCTTTTCACATGTATTGGTACAATTCTAGCAAAAAAGGAAATAAAACCACTTCTGCAGACAATTCCCATAGTCTACTCATCAGTCATGTCATGGCAAACTAATGCTGTTGTTGCCTTTCTCATCTTCCAAAATTTGAGTTTTGCTGGATCTGAGTAGAACTGAAAAGGCTGATTTGCTTTATTTGTTTTTCTATCAATAAATTATTATTTGAGGATTTGGAGGAGGAATGAAGAGATGCGGAATGATTTGTCAAGGTGGGTAACAATGAAGGAACTCTTAAATATGGTGCTTTGGCCAGAAAGCCTTGTGTAATTCTTGGCTAAACTAAAATAATTATTTAGGGATTGCATAGACAATACTAGTTATATGTTTTACACTGGAACATTTCTTTTTAATTTGCTTTTCCTAGTTTAGAATACTTAGAAAGTATTCAAGAATACTTAGAAAAGATTGAGAGCAAAGTCAGAAAAGTAATTCATTCATGTAGCATGATACAAGGAAGCTTTTCCTCTTTTTTATCAAACAAAACCATCCATAAGTATCTACAATAAAATAGAAACTTGACATCTGGCTTCTTCATCTAGTTGACTGACATAAAAGGATCTGATTTCTGAATGCTGGAAGCTGAACGAAATCAGACAAGAACTGAGTGGTAAAATTTTCCCTAAATACAGATCAGTTAACTATTGAAACAGTTTACAATCATTTGTAATGGGCTTTCCATCTCTAGTTTTAACCTCAAGAGATGTCTGTCTTAAAAGGTGTACTGTAGCTCAACTCAGCAATAGTTCAAGGACAGCACAGAGCCTTCTGTGACAATACAGACCAGCCCAGTGGATGGTCAAAGTGGATGTTCTAGTCTGATCTTTGATGGGAGAGAAAAGTGGCTTTGGTTCTTCCTTCAGCTCTTCTGTGGGTTTACTTCATGTTACATTTTTCTTGACTGTGGAGGCAACCATTTGTACTGGAACTTCAGGACGACTGCAGCTGTTTAAGAAAGGACATAATCACCTGTAAATGGTGTGGTGTGGCAAGGGATCCAGACTGCATAAGAGTCTGTTCTAAAGATGTCCGTGGAATAGAGCCAGCCATACATGGCACTTTAGCACTTCTTTGATCTGTTTATTCCAGTTTCTCAGCAATAGTCTTCTGAATTAGTAGTCTCCCTGGTGATTCTGCATCACTGTGTGAGTCTGTGGTCATATACAAAAGGTGGAATACATTCTGGATTAACAGTCTAAGCTCATGTTTTAAGTTTGTCTGCCTATATTGTTTTAAATGCAACAAGGGTATATCCATATTGACACTTGTTATTTTAGCTTGTCCAAAACTTCCAATTTGTGTTTTGTCTTTTGTTTGTAAGATGGTATTAAGTCCTTTGAATAAAAAAATGGAGAAGTAATTAGCAACATTACCTTATCATTATTTACAGCAAATTGGTTCCTTCTTTTTCCTTCATTCTTTGGCTGAAATCTTCCTTTCTGCAAGCAATAAAAGATGCAAATATCCCTTACAGTGGCTACTGCAGCCTTCTTGCAGCTTGGGGCAAAATAACATTGGCAGAAGAACAATGTCTTGTCTCTGATGTCTATGAAAAATCTCTGAACTCGACCTGAATATGAACTTTCATAAAGCAGACCTGTGTGCAGTGACAAGAACTTGAAAACAGTGTGTAATTACGTAAGAAATTTAAGATAAGTAGCGATGCTTGTTTCAATGAGATCAGCATTCCAAGTAGTCCCTAACAAGAACTGAATATTTGTGTCTCTGTTTTCATTCATTTTTCTTTATGACTGACCATCTGAATTTTTGTGTTAAATTTTCTGCAAGCTGAAAACTTAGACCTGATAGCAATCCCTCTCAACAGGCCTTTGGTACAAAGTTGGCCTTGGTATCCTATACAAGTTTCCTGACTTCTTTGACTACTTTGATACTGGTTAAGAGAGGGTGTATTAAAAAAAAAAAAATTAAAACAAATTAGAAGGCATCAAGAAGGATGTTTTCTTGTCCCATGTTGAAGAAGCTAGTAAATTGCATGATCTCAGGAAGTCAGGAGAAAGAAGAGCTGCAGCAGTATCACTGGTAACTCTGCCACATAGGTAACACTGGTCACCTTCTCTTTGATGATGAGGAAGCTGGGCAACTGCTGCCATTGGGATCAGTAGCTGCAGAACTTAGCCTCTTTTCAGATGAAGCCGGTTTCTCATTAAGCTCCAAAACACTATTTTACTTCTGAAGAATCTTTTCTTTTCTCTTTTAGCAGTAGTTTTCTTCTCTTCTAAACAGATTGCCTTGCCTGTCCTTTGTAGCTTTGCTGGTGCATGTGATATCTCACTCCTTCCTGATCCATCTTCACAGCAGAGAAGCTGTTTGACTGCACTTCAACTATTCTGGGAATCTGTATGTTTGTGTTGTGGTTTAACCCTGCCAGCCACCAAGCCCTACATGGCTTGAGATACACAGAGTTTAACAGAAAAGCCCTACAGACAAGCAAAGCAAAGCAAGGAATGAATTCACTGCCTCCCACGGGCAGGAGGTGTTCAGCCATCTCCAGGAGAGCAGGGCCCCATCACATGTGACCATGACTTAGGGGGACAAACACCATCACTCCAAATGTCCTGCCTTCATATAACCTTTTTGGATTGAAGGAGGTTTGTCTTCTGAAAGAGCCCAAGTCACTTTGACTTCAAATGAGATTTTCCTGGGACACCAGATTTATATCAAAATGCTGTGATAAGAGTTGTTTGTAGCTGAAGCCTAATTGCTCTTGCAGGCTGAAAGTATTCCTTGCTGAGGTACTCCTGAAGTCTGTTTCAACTCCATAGAGACAATCTTATAATGCTACAAAATGGTGAGTCTAATATGCACTTTAAATTAAAATTAAATCATCTCCCCAAGTTGTCAGGCATTCCCCAGACTATCACACCTTTCAACATATTAACTGAGTGACACGATGGGATGAAATGTTTGTGTTATACCCACTAGACAGCATTTCTCATTTAACATTCCTGTAGTGAGTCTGTATCTCGAATAGTTTAAATTCTCATCTGATGTAAATTAGCATAGTTCCAATGGACTTCAATGGATTTGATGATTTATGCCATCTGAGGTTCTGCAGCTGAAAACTGTGTAACAAAAAGCAGCTGCTACTTTTAACTAATTTGAAGAACTATGAATATGAAAAACTGTGAAACTATGAAAAACTGTCTTAATGTGTGTTACTCAACTCCTACATACTAGATATTCAAAATCCTTTGCCTTATCTGAGTAAATGGGATTACGTGCATTAATTTGTCAAAAATGAAAGTTGAACAGAGGCTGCCATAGTCATTGACAAGCTTTTTCAGGAAGACCCAAAAGCCCACACTCTGACACCAAGCATGTGAGTTTGGCTTCACCAGAATCTACACGTACCTTTATATCGACTGTGAACATTACATGTATTACACATATGCAATTTTCAGACAGCTGGGTTTCTCACAATAATGGGTTTAATTTTGGTTTCTGTGTTCATCTTCTAGCCATATGAACATTACTCAAAGTTTGGTATCAATTTGAACTTGTAAAGAATATGAGATCCTATGAATAGAAGCTATTTCAAGATTGTGATAAGAGTTTGCAATGTTTCATAGAAAACATGGTCTGGGGCCTATTTAGAGGAACAGATCTCTGACTTATTTGACTGAAGGAAGGGATGTCATCCAGGGGGACCCGGACAGGCTTGGAAAGTGAGCTCCTATGAACATCATGGAGGCCAAGTGCAAAGTGCTGCACCTCAGTTGGGGCAAACGTAAATATCAACACAGGCTGGGGATAGAAGGGATTGAGACCAGCTCTGCTGGCAAGAACTTCAGGAGTGTCATGGATGAGATGCTGGATATGACCCAGCCATGGCACTCACAGCCCAGAGAGCCAAACGTGTCCTGGGCTGCATCCAGAGCAGCGTGGGCAGCAGGGGAGGGAGGGGATTGTGCCCCTCTGCTCTGCTCTGCTGATACCCCACCTGCAGGGCTGCATCCAGCTCTGGGGTCCCTAGCACCAAACCCTTCTGGACAAAATGTCCAGTTCACAGATGGATTAACACATCATGCAACAGGCGAGCATCTGTCTCATGGCTTGCGCACAAAGAGTTACAGTGTTTGCGGTGACATCAGACTGGGTGTCCGTCACTAAGAGGGTTCCACGGGGGTCCATCCTTGGCCCTGTGCTCTTCAACATCTTCATAAATGACTTGGGTGCAGGACTGGAAGGGATACTAAGCAAGTTCACAGATGATACAAAACTTGGAAGAGCTGTTGACCCTTCAAGTCAGGAGGGATGCCCTTTGGAAAGACCTTGACAAATAGGAGGACTGGGCCACATGAAATTCAACAAGGGCAAATGCCAGATTCTGCACTCAGGATGGGATAGCCCAGGATATATGGATAGACTGGGGAATGAGGCTGGAGAGCAGTGCCATGGAAAGGGCCCTGGGGATCCTGGTCCATGGCTGAACATGGGGCAGCAGTGCCCTGGCAGCCAAAAGGGCCAACCAGGTCCTGGGGGCACAGCACAGCATCAGCAGCCGGGCAAGGGAGGGGATTGTCCCGCTTGCTCTGGGCTGGAGGGGCCTCACCTCGAGTGCTGGGGACAGTTTGGGTGCCACAGCATAAAAAAGACATTAAACTACCAGAGAGAGTCCAAAGGAGAGGAACAAAGATGGTGAAGGACCTTGAGGGAAGCGTGTGAGGAGCAGCTGAGGGCAATTGGTGTGTTCAGCCTGGAGAACAGGAACAAAACTCACGACAATTACAACTTCCTTGTGAGAAGAAGATGGGCAGGCACTGATCTCTGCTCTGTGGTGACCAATGGCAGGACTAAGGGAATGGCCTGAAGTTGTGTCAGGAAGGTTTCGCTTGGATATTATGAGAAGATTCTTCATCCAGACGGTGTTTGGGCACTGGAACAGCTCCCCAGGGAAGTGTTCACAGCACCAGCCTGGAGCTCAAGGAGCATTTGGACAATGCTCTCAGGCACAATGTGTGACTCTTGGGTTGGTGCTGTGCAGGGACAGGAGTTGGACTCAATGATCCCTGTAGATCCTTTCCAATTCAGCTTATCTTGTGGTTCTGTAACTAGTTTGACTGAGTCCAGAGGAGAGCCACAAAGATGATCTGAGGGATGGAGCACCTCTTCTATGAGGAAAGTCTGGGAAGTTCGGGCTGTTCAGCATGGAGGAGAAAAAGCTCCAGAAAGGTCTTATGCACCTTCTGTTACCTAAAGGGGGTTAGGGACAGCCAGAGAGAGGTTTTTTTTGCCAAGGTGGATAGTGATAGGGCAAGGAGGGATGGGTTTGAGCTAATAAATAGAAAGGTTTTGTTGTTTAACCCCAGCTGGCAACATTGCTCTCTCACTGCTCCACCAGCAAGAGCGGGGAGAGAATCATGAGGGTAAAAGCTGGAAAACTTGTGGGTTGAGGTTCAGACCATTTAACAGGGAGAGCAAAAGGTGCACATTCAATCAAAGCAAAGCAAAACAAAACAAAACCAAACAAAAGAAAACCAGGAAAGAAAGCCCTGTTTCCCATGGGCAGGGAGTCATTCAGCCATCTCCTGGGCATCTGGGCACCGCCACATGTAACAGGACAAACACCATCATTCAAAATGTCCCACCTCCATATAATCTTATATATTTTATATACTGAACACGATGTCACATGGTCTGGATTATCCCTTTGGTCAGTTTGGATCACCTGTCTTGGCTGTGTCTCCTCCCAACCTCCCATCTTCCAAGTTTCTGTCCCTGCTCAAAATCCATCCTTAACAGGTCAGCAAGAAAAGCATAAATTTTTGTTCCATATTGTTCCTCAGAAATCACTGATCTGACTCTGTTTATGTCATGCAAAGACTTTATATTAAATCTCAAAGTATCTTTTCCTGTTATGCATGAGGTAGAAGCAATGATAAATGAGAGAACACTGGATTTTAGATTAACTTCTTTCTTGCTATCTGAAGGTCATCTTTTATATCTGTAGGGCTGGGCATTTTGTGTTTGTTCTGCTTCATTCCATTTGTTTAATACACTATTACTTTATTTCTAGCCAGTACTAAAATTCAAACCCTCTAACAATGGTGGTGATTTCGGCAGGAGGTCAGAAGAAGCATTTTTGCTTTTTCCTCCATTCTCAAATTTTCATAGAAATGTGTAAACAAGAATGAGTTATGGCCTACCAGTCAAAGGAAACTAGGTGCTTGCAATCCCAGACTGGGAGAGATAATGCACCAGCATGTGTCAGGTTGTACTGCAGTCATGGGACTTGTTAAGGGGGTCCTGGGTTGGCTGTTTTGGAGAACAGCTGTAGATTTGTCATGCAGCAGAGACGAGTACATGCTAAAAGAACACATTCTCCCTTCTGAAGGCTTTTGGCATGAAGTGTAGGCTGTATCTTGGTGGCAAAACTAAAGAAAGGATGTCCCCAAAGTTCTCCTATCCTTTCTTCTCTTGTCCTTACTCTCACTGCTGTTCGATCACTGTCCACGTGTTTGGGTCACTCCATCTTACCATAGAGGAGCAATGTCCTTTGCCCTTCGTGAATCGCAGCTGCTTTCCAGCTCTGTCATGTCATTCTCACATGGTGATCGGCTGTGTAAAGTAATCACCGAGGGTGAGAGAAAGTGCAACAAATACAAATAAATGTATTGAGATCATAGTTTCAGCATGCCTGCAGGAACCCTGAGGTGTGGTTGAACCAGTCTGGTAATGTTCTGCCCTTTGGCACCATTTTATGTGTACTCAGGAGAAATAATCAGCAGTACCGTAATTTTTTTACATTTAGGGTATACAGATAATTTGCGAGTGTGATAACTATTTCGTTTATGCAGCGCATACATTCAGGTACATTTTTACCTATTTGCAAGAAATTACTCTTTATTCTACATGTGCTTCCAGATATGCTGCTTTTTACAACACTAGTATGGATAGATAAGTAATATATGTTGTGTGTTGTATACTGATAGGGCAAAACTTAGTATTGTTTTACATGCTGATAAATTAATTTGAATTTCTTTGCAGCTAACCAAAGCACTATATCCAAACCCTTATATTAATTATGGATTTTCAATTTTGCATTTGCTAGAACAAATAGCATCTTATGTCAGAGGTGAGTTTGGATGGTAAAATCTAAAATGAGGTGTAGTATCTGAAACTCCTCCTCAATTTAGACAAAGGATACCCCAGGTACTGAGTAATCAGTGAGCTCCAGAGCCCACATAGCAAGGATAAACAGCTTAGCAGCTTAGAAGAAAGTACCTGGGCTCCAGGGAATCTTCAGAGATGGGGATTGGAGAGGCTGTGCCTGTGCCACTAAGCTAGTTTTGCAGACTGTTGTCCTGTTTTTTGTGCAGTCAGTTGCTTCTTATTTTGCTATTCACATCAACAGTCTTTTGAAAACCCAGATCACTTTCCTAAGCTGAACTGATAGTGTTTCCCTTTCAGCTGTGAGAGACATTATTCTTGTTCAAGGATGGAACTAATGGAAATGCAGAAATTCGGAAAGGGTTCTAGGCTGCCGGTGATGCTCTTTGGTTAACTGCAGCCTACGTGGCAAGGACAGATCCCATGCCCATTTAATTACCTTTCTTCTCCTTTTCAGATTACTTGCATATCATGTGTTTCTACACATCATCTGATTTACTAGATTTTGTTGTTCTACTTAGAAAAATATTATTCTGTGTGAAAATTATTTTCCTCTGGGAAGGTATTTATGCTTATTTAGCAGTCACACAGGGTATACTGCATTCTAGCTGCATGGTACTTCTTCCTATCTAGAATCAAACACAGGCAAGAGCTGATAACCTCCTCTAAGGGAAATGCATTCATCACACAGAGGCAGCTTTGGTGCACAATGGAACTTTGGAACTTTTTAAGCAATGAGAGCATCCATGGCTTCCTTTATATATGGGTGTGAATGATTCATTACTCCTAAAAGTTAAAACTTGGTAGAAATCCTACTAATGCAAAAGAGTTTTTTTTTTTTTTTCTGCCACTCTTCCTTGTGGAAGTGAACTCCAACTGTGACCCCCTTGCTGTTATGTAGAAGACATTTATCTTGATGAATTTTCTATGTGATGTTCTCTTCATTTCACTATGAGTCTTCTTCTTGTATTCTGAAATATTAAATAAAATCAATAAGTTTCTTCTTATTTTTTTTTTGCCCTGCACACAAATTTGTACCATCTTTCAGGTCTGTCATGTCAAATTTTTGTCTTTTGATACCCAGGCAATGGATACTAATAATTTCCAGTCTCTGTATTCCTATTAGGTGCTCTTTTTTTTTTTTTTCCTTGGAAGTGATTGAGTTCTTTTCAATTGTTTTCTGTTTTATCCTAAATGAGGTCCACCTAGAGAAGAAAAAAAAAAGCATGAAGACCCTTTCACAATGTCTGAATGAGTATGTGCTTCTAGCTCTTATCTAGATGGCTTTTTTCTAAAGATTCATCTGACTTCAAACAGGCAGAATTAAATGCTACAGAAATCAGTCTGAATTGACCTCAGCATCTTTTCTAAAAGCAATTTTAAAGTAGTTGCAGTCTTTCCTTGTTAACGTTTAGCAATGCCTATACATGCATCTGAATCGGTATAATAACAATACATTTTGAAAAGGTAACAGTATTTAATTTGAATTTAAATGTCTTGTTTTAAATAAGCAGTTATGATATGGAGCCAAATCAGCCAGCTTAACAACAAAGGGCAGTATGCCGATGAATTATGTATGCTATCTTCATTTTCTGCCTGCTGATAATTGACAGGTATCATGGCACCTTCTACTTACTTCCTGTAATTATATGCCATATATCAAACACTGTCTTGTGTGTAATGGTCTTCCCCACACACACATACGCACAAAATGGTTTTATGTTTTATTTAAAGCTTACAGCATTTTTAAATTTTCTGCTTCACTCACTCTGTTTTGAAAGCTGTTTTGCCACTCAGCCCATGTCAACAATGTTAAATTAATAAGATTTCTTCAGTATTGGTTTGTCAGTCACTCATTCAAGCAATGGCTCCATCCTTTTGTTTGTTTTGTTTTTTATAAAAATGAGTTCGTCTAAGCCAATACTGAAGAAAATTTATCTTTTAATTGCTTAGAGAAAATCTACCTGCTGTTTGGACATGTGTAGTGAAACACGTTTCTCAGTCTTTGACATAAAGTTTATGTCTTCACTAACAGATGTATTTTCATCATTATATAGCAACTTTAGGTAGAATTAGGTTAAAAAATGTTGTGTCTTAACAGAGCTGATTAAACGGCTAATTCCTTCTTGGTAGTTTGCATTTAACCCAGACTAACTCCACCATAACAAGGATACGTAACAAGGATACATTAATAGAGTGGCTCCACAACTGGGCTCATTAGATGCAATGCTTACTGGTTAATTTTAACCACTACTGGGTGTCTTAGCACATGATTCAGAATTGCTTTTCTTTTAATTCAGTGGCTTGTTTTGTGGAAGGAAATTAATTTTGCTGAGAATTATTTTAACAAACCTGTGATAATAAAGTGAATCTTCAATTAAAATGAAACCTGGGTTGCCTTGAAGGGCTTTTTACTTATATTGCCTTAAATGTCAAAATTCATATTTTAATCTAAAAACTTACATTCAGTAAATTGTATGCTTGGTACATGCAGAAAAGCACCACTGGTATATATTGTGGAAGAGTTCCTTGCTACGACTGCATTCTTGACAATATTCACTACAAGAGAAAGTGGCCTTCAGACAAAACCTCAGAAATTACAGAAAGTAATTGTGCAGAAAGACAATCAGATTGACAATCTTTTGTTCCTATTAATTTCAACTTGATTTTTCAGCTTCTTTAGAAACTTAAGTTTATATACTTTTCCTGTGTCATTGATTAATTTGGTTCAAGGCTCATACCCAACTGAAATAAGTGATCTGATATACTGTTTCTCACTGAATTAGAATAAACTATTAAATATCTTTATAAAGTCCCTTTCATCAAAAATACTTCAACTCTCAACATGGGGCTGGTAGAAGGTGACAGCTTGTCTGCAGCCAGTGATGGCAAAAGGCAAGAGTGCAATAGCATCAGCAAGCAACATCCCTGCTCTTTACTGAACTGAAAGGCAAAAATTCCTAGAGGAACAAAAACCCCAAACATATATTTCTTTTCTCTTGGAATGTTTTTTTTTTTTGCAGAAATATCTGGAGTAGCGTAAGCTCTAAATACCTGACTGCAAAAAAAAAAAAACCAGACTGTGGGGCTTTTGGCAGTCATTGGCAATGCTCATATCAACAATTTGTTAATGGATATACATAAATCAATTTTCAAAGACTGAGTCATTCAGCTGAAGTAACTATAAAATTCATGGGATATGCAGAAGGTAGTCTTTTGTTGGGCTGAGTGCTAACTTCTATAGTTGTCTCAATTTCTATCCCTGTGTTGAGGTATATCTAAGTTTTGAGGAGCTGCAACTATAATTTAAATAGAAATCATCATGCTCCCTCTCTTATTTTTATTTTGCATTACCACCAGTGCACCTAAACTTCTGAAGAAGTTTTTGTTTTCTAGCTGCTGCTTATCCAGTTTAGTCTGAAGGAGCACAGATGGCTCTCAGAAGGTGAGAGGTTCAGCAGGAGAAGCTTTCCAGATGATCTCAGATGTATCTGCACCACAAAGAGTGTTTTGGGTAAGTGAGCAGACTGAGTGTTGTGCTCCAGAGACAGAGGGATGGACAGCAACCACTCTTTAGAAGGGAAATGCATCAAAGACATTTTCATAATTGGCTTATTCTGCCTGCTAAAATGAAAGTAAGGAAAGAGTTGATTTCTTTAACAAAAACAAAAGTGAATAACTTCCATTCTGTACCTTGTAAAGAATAATAATAATAAATAATAATAATAAAAATATAAATAGTAATAATAACAAAAGCACAAACAAACTTTCAAAATAAAACAAACTCTGTAATCCCTTTTCATCTTCTAATGGTCTCCTCACTATCCATCTGCTAGCATATCCTAATTTGTTTAGGGCTAAATAATATACCACTTTTTTCACAAGAGTGGTATGCATTTAGGTAAGTAAACTTGTGAAAATAACAGAACTATTCATTCCATTAAGGTTGGGACCTTGGCAAAGACCTTTTTTAATCTGCAAACATTCACATTTTAAGTGCTTACACAGGGTCTAATTATGGTAGAGCAACAGTTACTCTTATCTGATCCTTAGTGGTTGTGGGCAGCGTTACGTCTTGTTGGGGGCACTCCCAGACTCCTGCTTCCCAGCTTTCATGGATCCATTAGGGTTGGGAAAGGCTTCCAACATAATTGAGTCCAACCTTAGTCCAAACACCACCCTTTCAAATAAACCATAACACTCAGTGGCATGTCAGGTATTTTCATGAATGCTGCTGAGTGTGGCGACCACCTCTCCCCTGACCAGCTCATTACAGTGCTTGACAACCCTTTCCGTGAAGAAATTTTTCCTGATGTCCAACCTAAACCTCCCCCGGTGCAGTGTGAGACTTTGTGCTTTTATTCTGCTGCTGGTTGCCTGGGAGAAGAGACCAGCCCCCACCTGTCCACAGCCTCCTCCCAGGAAGCTGTAGAGGAGCCATGAGGTCACTCTGAGCCTCCTTTTCTCCAGGCTGAAACCCCCAGCTCCCTCAGCTGCTCCTCACAGATTTGTGCTCCAGACCCTTCCCAGCTCCGTTGCCCTTCTCTGGACTCGCTCCAGCCCTCAGTTCCTTCCTGCAGGGAGGGGCCCAGAACTGGACACAGCCCTCGAGGTGTGGCCTCAGCAGTGCCCAGGACAGGGGGACAATCCCTGCCCTGCTCCTGCTGGCCACACCATTGTGATCAGCCAGGATGCCATTGGCCTTCTTGGCCACCTGGGCACACCTGGCTCATGTTCAGCTGCTGTCACAGCACCCCCACTCCTTTTCCCCTGGGCAGCTTTCCAGCCACTCTGCCCCAGAATCACAATGTGTTCAGAAGAGAGAGTATTACACATCCTCCTCCCACAGGTCACCATGGGCATGGACAAGTGAATTCCCAAACACCTCATGGAGGAGGATGCTAAACGTGCCTAAACTAAGCTTTCCCATACAAAAGAGCTGCAGCTGAAGAAAATGACTGCATGCTCCACAGACACACGCATGGAGACTTCCTGCCAGGAGCTTCTGACAGGGCTCACACCTATATAATTTTATAGTAGGCCTTCAAAGGGTGAATTGAAAACACACTGCTCTATGCTTTCCCCTAGAGAATAAGCACATAATTTCTGCTTATTTTGGCACTTAAGTCTATCAACAAAAAACTCCTACTGTGGCAAAATAGGCTGTCATTCTCATAGCAGGCTGACTTGATTAATATAGCTGCAAAGCTTGTTTTACAATTCAAACCTTGTCAAACCAAATCCGAAAATTATTTTCCTGGATAAATCCAATTAAAATGTAAATACTGAAATAAAGAATCACAATTTATTCTCTAATTATCAAGCAATTCTGTTAAAAGACTACTAAAGTAGGCTAAATTGCCTCTCTTACCCCACCAGCCCTCCCTGCCCCGCCAGGGCCACCTTTCTGAAGCAATGCTGTGCTTGACAGGGAGGCAGGAGACCAGTCTGTGTCTGCAGAGCTCCCCATTCTGGGCTGGTTTGCAGTCAGCTGCACTCCACTCAGCCCTAGCACTGCTCCAAAGGGAGGAAGGATTCCTGACAACACAGTGTCTGATGGAAATGGACACCTCTCCCATCCTCTTATTTCATTGAAGTCCTCTCCTAACTGGATATGCCTCTGTCAGATCAGTCAAGGCTTCAGCAGGCTTTGCTCTGCATTTGCATAAAGACATATTTTAAAAGATGATAGTCATTTGTCATACGCTTCTATATAAATTTTTAACAATAAATATTTCTATAAAAATTTTCATGGGCAAGTGTTAGATGTTTCCTATTTCTGTAAAGCTGGCAGACATGTCACCAGCACTACTAATTCTGAGAAGACGGAAGAAAAAATGCCAAATTATTTTTTAAACTGCTTTTTTCATTAGCTGACCACCTTGTTGTCTGTAGTAGCTTTGTATTTGTAGGGTCTGATTTCTGAGTGGCAGCTTAAATGGATCAAAGAATTCACAACAGCCCCCCTCAGTTTTGTGCTATTATTTTCCCCAATTAAAATTGTGGGGCACCAGGCCAGGGTGAGAGTTTCACAAAAACCGACTGCCATGAATAATCCTTCTGAAACAACAGGGTTGTGCACAGGAGTGAGAACGTTTTCAGCACAGCAGGTAGAAGCATTTTTGAGGAAAGCTTTTTTCCATCTGAAAATGACAGCTGGTTAAACTGAATATTTCCCAGGATTGGCACAGTTTTGACAGCAGCAACAAGAGCACAGAGATGAAGAACGAGGGCCAAGGCAATTTTGTGGGAGGAGAAGGAAGGGTATGTGCCCACACCAGTCAGATTTGAGAACAAAATGTTTTTCCCCCTTTCCTGGACAATGTCTGACCGTGGAGCCCTGCTCTGTCCTTGTTGCTTTCCTGCTGGAGAGACTCCACCTTAGAGAAATAATCACAAGTTTTCCCTGCGGGGCTGCAGGAGGGAGACTGTGGCTGCCCTGGGTTGGGCTCGCAGGCAGGTGCCAGGGCTGAAGCCCTGTGGGGGCAGCTGATCCAGCTTGGATCCCGTGCCTGGAAACACCAGGGCTTCTGCTCTTTGCAGAATCATCTCGCTACTCCGCTTTTATTGGAAAGTGCCATTTTACACTTTTAAAGGTGAAATTAATTATCTGGTGAATATACAGAAATAAAAGACATTGTGAATGTCTTCCTAGACAAAATTGTTTTCTAGCCGGTTTCCAACATGACAAAAAAGTGACAGTCTGTTGACATGACTGAAGGCCATCTGAATTCTCAAAGCTGAAAACGGATCCTCACAGCATTCCTAGTCCTGTATTTCACATTAACCAAACAAAAAGAAAAAGAAAGAAGTTCTCTGTCTCCAGAGTGCTTCTACCCATGCCAATAAACATCTTTGAACTGATGATTCTTAGACTAGGAATTCATATATCATTGTATTTCAAATATGCACTTTAAGGATTTATTTGTTACAGCTTACAGAGTAATACAGAATGTACTTGTCCAGAGCTCTTTCTACAGTACATTTTTTCAACACTCAATTATTTCATACTCACCTCAAGATAATTTGTGGAAAAATTTATGAGAACTTCACTTTTACAAGCTGATGTTAGAATCAAAACAAAAATGCATTATATAAATATATACTAACTCTATGCCAGTTTTGCATCTTACTGCTTCCATACCATGCACAAGTTTACCAATTCTGCTTCTTCAGTTGTCTCTCTCATTAATAAGACAATAATCTTTAGACCCTGGAAGTCTATGAAAGTGCGGAAAGTGATGTTAAAATACTTGCGACTTTCACATGAAAAACAGAGAAATAAATCTAAAAAATACCAAGAGAATATCATAGAAAGCATCAAATCAATTACTGTATTTCCTTACTTTTTGACTACACAATATCCCAGTTGTCTGGTGCTACATCAGGGGAACTATTCTTGATGGACGTATTTCAGGTTTGTTGTTATTTTTTATGGTAGAAAGGGTGAAGGGATGATGAGGTAAAGCTAACAATCACAGTGATAAAAAAATACTGCTGTTCTGGCAAGAATAATAATGATGTGCTCATCAGAGAGAACCTGCAAGTGAAACCAGTCTGCTCTGGCTATTCCAGTCAGACAGACAGAGATGGGACAGAGCCATGCATTTAGGAGCAGCAGCACAGCAAGTTTGACAACATTTTAGTATCGCTTTTAGAACTTGGAAAACCCAAAGCACAATGTTAGCATTTAGAGTCTGTTCAAGTTTAGCTGGAAGAAAGCCCAGCACTAGCCAAGAGCCCAAGTATAATAGGCTAAACATAGTTTAGAGGGAAGAATGTCAACTGCAGTGTAACCTGTCCCTGTTCCAGCAGAAGGGTGGGCAGCGAGGAGAAACGACCACGCAGGGAGAGAAAAGAATGAGCAGGAATACCCTGGGCTGCGTCACTTTGCACAAACCATGCAGTGAAGGCAACATCCCACAGCCCTGTTGCTTGAGATGGTACTGTGTTAGATCATATAATAAATTTGCAGCATCTACAGGATAGGGTAGAGCCTGGCATTTTCCTTTTTATTTTGTGCGGTTGATGATACTCAATTTTGATTTGGACCACAAGTTCTGTTAGAGTACAAAACACCACAGTGGCACGGTGGATTGGAGTTTGTCTTGTCTGGGGGCTGCAGGATGTAGCTTGTGTCTTCTTACCTTTGCTATGGTCTCTAGGTATTAAAGTATCTGCAAACTGGTTCAAGATAATCATCCTCATACAATGTAAGTATCTTTCTTCTCCTTTTGATTCGAGGTTTTCAGAATAACACTTCTCACAGAAAAAAAAACGTAGAGTAGAACTAGTGCTGTAAATGAGAAAAGCGTTTCTTTAGTAGTTAAAAATAAAAAAAAAAAAAATCCCAGAAATTAAATTCTTCACGATTTCAGTACTTCTTACTTAGCCTGCACTGCCGGCATTGATACTTCTAAGCAGCAGCATTTATTTAGGATCAAGTATGCTTGGTTTACATGTCATAAGCACTGTCTTAACAATACTGCAAGTTAATTAGAAAATCTAATATACCCTGTTTCAAATGAAAAAAATTGTTTGCTTATGTCTGCATCACTGACATACGAGACCAAGCCTAAATAATCCTTTAATAAATCCACTGTTGAAATATAGATGTTCTGGTCTGATCACATTCACATATGGAGATTCAATTTTAGTACATCATCTTACCAATATTTCAGCAGCAAGTTTTGGCCTAAATCACCAGGTAATTTCCATTTGTGTATCATCAACCAGTTTCATGATATTTAATGTACCAAAAAGCTTCTTAAAGCTCTTTGGCATTTTTTTGAAAGAGAAAAGTTCTTAACTTGGGATGGGATATGGTAAGTCCTGAGAACAGATTCAATATAAAATAGACAGAATTATTCTCCTGAGGTTTGGTTTTTGTCATTTCCTTTTTCTCCTAACAGGAGCAAAAGGAGAATTATTCAGATTCCCCTTTTTTCCCTTGTTCAACTCCCGATTTGTTGGTAAGGAAACTGGAATTTTATAAATAAAGCAAAATAAATAAAGAAGATCCACAAAATACATAAACCTAGTTGAACTGATGCACAACTTAGTAGTGTTGGATGAACTTTCAGCAATCTTCCTAGCACCCATTGTCACTAGAAAGGTTTCCTGTTTAATAGACAGATGGTGGCCGGTTTGTGCTAGAACCCAAGCCCATTTCACCTTTGGATATTGAAACAATGTGGACAATAAACCATGAAGATTGCTCAATGCCTTGCAGTGTTAGAGTGTCTCAGTGTCTTTTGTCTTTCTCGCCTAAATACATACATTTAAAAAGCAGTTATTTGCTCCCTCTTTCAAGTTTGAAGATCACTGACTATGAATCAGAATCCACCAACCCATGCAATCACTAAATTAACCAGCAAGATTGATCCGTTTGGTATGGTGAGAAACAAGTACATCTTCTATTGCCCAAATCGAAGTATTTTAATGCTACATTCCTCACTGCACCACTTTGTGTTACCCTTCTCCAGTCCTGCTTTGCCAAAACCTCGGTAGGGATTCCATGGACCATGGACTTCTCCTACAGACCAAGCAGGCAAGCAGCTCATTCTGGAAACACAGAAAGCACCTCTCTGTGGTGGGAAACCCCAGCTCTGAGTTCGGCAGCTGGGCTGGTCAGCCAGGTGTGGGGGGTGTTGGGCTTCATCCCAGCACTCTGTGCAATCTGTAGGGTACAATGAGATGGGACATCCTTCTGTATTTTGCAGGGAATTCAAACTCTATTGCTGTACATTTTAGGCTTTTGCAATCTGCATAATATGCTATTAGATTGTGCAGTTATAATTTTTTCTTAGTGACATGTTTCTCTGCATATATATCAGGTGCCATTCATGTTGCCTCACTGATTCATATTTGTAATTGATATATAGGTCATTGCCTAAGCTGATTACACTGCATGAGTAAGCAGAAGGGGAATGGAAAGAGAATTCCTCACCAGGGCTGACAAGTTACAGTTTCCTTTTGGAGGATTCAAGTGTCCTATGACCTCCATACCATATTTTTATCCCTATATTTGCCTTACAATGGATCTTGCTCACCCAAGAGCATGACACTTCATTATTTGGTGTGATCAGTTTGCTGAAGTACCCACATCACTGGCTGTGTGGGAGCACCACAAGTGAAGATGTAGCTGACTACATCCATGACCAAAAGCACCAGCTCCTTCTGTTTTCACTCTCTGCATTCATCTCAGTCAGTGCAGGGTGAATTCTCAGCTTTCACCTCCCAGTGCTTCATAACAGGGAGCACAGAGGGAAAGAAACCACTGTGACTGAAATTCTTCAAGCAGAGTTTGGGAGGTGTCCTACATAGAAAATCAGACGGTCTTCAGATCACCTCTGTTACTGCACAAAGAACAGAAGAGTTGGGAAGAGAAACTTGAGCTAGGCAGAATGCTTCAATCATTTCTCTGCCTACTGGCCATTGCAGTGGTAACAGCAGGTTACATGTCTACATGGGTAATAATCCCATGAGGAAAATTGCAGTTAGTGTGATATCTCTAAAAAGATTTTCTGCTAATTTTAGCCCCAAAATTCATGCCACTGTAAGTCATGTTGTCCAATTCAAACTTAGTGTCACAGATAATGGCAACAATGCTCACATCACAAAAAAGAGGCCTTAAATGATGATTCAATATTTCCTCTTAGAATGCTTTCAAAATTATTTTTATCAGTATTTCACATCTTTGAATGCACTGTTTTATGTCTCTTTAGAGCTGCATCAATGGAGACATAAAGTTCCACCTCTCTAGATGCTTCTCAGATATTAAAAAAAAAAACAAAAAACCCACAGATAGTGAACTTCTAATGTTATCTTGTCACTGGTTCACTCCTATTCCAGCTAGCATTAGCTGGAATGTCCTTGACACTGTCCTGTTTAGGAGGTTAAAGTGTGCCTGCTACTACTCTGTGCAAGGATAGATGAAAATAAGTCTAAGGTGAGGTATAATCAATCTGTCATGAAAATAAACCCAGCTTTTGATGCAGGCAGAGTTAAGATCAGCAGATTCACACACTCACAGTCACACTGCAGAAGCAATTTATGCAGATGGGCTCTCTGGGACTTTTTGCACAAACAGCATCAAAGCTGTTTTTCTCAAGTTTTTCCCAAGATTTTCTCAGTCCTCACTTTTTTGTTGCATCCAGCAATAAAGCTTAAAGGTGGGAGCAGGCAGTCCAACAGCAGCTGTGAGGTTGTCACAGGAATTGGGAAGTGACTAGAGCAGGTGCACAGGTGAAGAAGGGAGGAGCAGCTCCAGAAGGAGCAATGAGAAAAACTCCAGCAGGAAAACCATGGCCAGTGAGACATGTGGACAGAAATGAAGTGGAGAAGGAGGCATAACATCAAGAAGGCAGATCTAGAAGCCATTTGATCTCAAATGTTCTCTGACACCCTTGCTAAGATAAGCAGAATGCTCAGATGGCTGACAGTGCCTAGGAACATCCAAGGTTTTCTCACCATGTGGTACATGCTGTCCTAATGAAAGCCTTAGGCAGTTTGTTATTATCTTGCCCGTGCAAAACATACAGGATGCACACCAACAAATTAATATTGAACCCTGAATTTGTAGAATTTTATGATTTTCATATTCGGTCTCTTAATCCAAATATTACTTTTAATTCATGCACGGAATGTTCAAACACATCTAAGAAAAGTCAAGCACAACCACTGCAACTTATTGAAAAGTCATATTCTCAGGTTGTCATCAGGTGCCATGCTAAGTCTTTGACTTGCTCAGAAAACTAGAAATGTGTTCAAAGTGCATTCAGACTTAATTAGATATGGTGTTTCTTTCATAAAGGACAAAGTTCACCTGTTGATGTGCTCACATGAAAATACAAAAGGTGATCTGTTTTAATTTTTTTTTTAATCGTATACTCTTGAATTTGCTCCTTTTATCCCAACAACTGGCATAGCCAGGAATCATTAATAGACCGTGTGCTCTGCTGGAAATTACTTCAAAGCAAAAGTATCAGGGACACCTATATCTAGCCAGGTTTATTACAAATGCCATTTTAGGGAGTTGAATGTTCTCCCATTCCATGTTCTCCCACACCCCCCCTGCTTTTCCTGCTGTGAATGTTTTTCCAAATAGTCAGTCTCTCTCTACTCAGTGTGTTATTTGTCATCCCATGTTTTTCCAGGAATAATGGGTAACAGAGTATGAAGTTCCTAGGGTGCAAAGTGTCTTCTTTTCCTTTATTAGTTGCAGATGCAAGCAAGGAAACCCAGAGCCTTCCATGTTAAAGCTTATACTTTCAGCAGAGCCATTCCCATAAAACCTCCTCCCAGTCCCAAGCAAGAGGGTCAACTGTGAACCAGGAAATATTAAAACAAAGTCCTCACATGAGAGAAATTCAGTTTCCCAATCCAGCCGGTTCAGCACAACTGTCTTTAGGAGGCATATTCACGAGCTCTGACCATCTCCTTTAGCAATCCTGAACAGATCCCATTCTTGGAAGCCACTTTCTGTACATCTCCCCAGATAAGAGGGTAAATGTATTCTCCTTTTCACGAGTTTAGCAGAAAAACTCTCCGATTAGCCACTAAAGCAAGACCAGGTAGCCAGGGAAACACAGTAGTTCTGTAACTATTCTAAGTATAGTTACAGATATAACAGTGTGCAGAGTGAATTCCTCTTGCATGGTGCTGAAACTCCTACCCAGCCACCCCAATGGATCGATCCCTCCAGTCCGTGCATCATGCAACCCAAAGTTACAGTTACCAGCACCAACTAAACAGGAAAACAGCAGTATCTGACAGCTCATTAAATTACATGGGGAAAAAAGGAGGATTTCATGTGCAAATAAACTTTGATTGATTGTATAATTGCCTCCGATACCTAAACTACACCTCCAAAAACCTTAATCTATGAAGGTTAATGACACAAGAAAGAAAATCTATACAGCTTGTTCTGACACCTTCAGCTATGGTCTCTGACCTACAGGAACTTTGGTTACAGTCCCAGTCCAGCTCCTCTCTGGGAGCTGTCTCATCTCAGCTAGATGTGGATCTGCCCTCTGGATTGTATTTGCTTTCAAACCAACTCAGTTGGAGCTGTACCAGCAGAGGCTAAACCTTCTTTCCCTTCATGGACCTCACTAATGAGTAGGTACTGTCTCTGGGGATTATGCAGTCAATAACATGGCCATCCTGGCTCCCAGTTTTATCACCTGGGAGCTGCATAGTGGGTAGAGCATTTATAGCCCTCACAAACAAACTTTATATCAAGCAGCCAGCAAGAAAAAAGAAACAAACCACAAAGAAACCAACCAACCAACCAACCAACCAACCAACCAACCAACCAAAAACAAACCCTAAGAAAGCTCAGACCTGGTGAAAAAATTGGGGGGTTTTGTGATCCTCAGTACCTCTGGGCAGTACTGCTTCCTCTGTATCTGTGTTCATTCTTCAAGTCTGGATGTGGTGGAGAACTTTTCCCCGTTTACTGCGTGCTGCTGTTCTCCTTCCTGTTTTAAATTTGCCCACCCATACTTGTCAGTAACTTTCAGCTGTCATTACCCAGGCAAGACAACTTCAATGGTTATTACTCTCAAGGGAATATCACGATCTTGCTTTGCTGACATAAAAAGACAGTTCAGGTTGGACTGAAAATCATGGGGAGTTTGTAGAGTGGGAGGACTCACGCTGCAGGGCTCCTTGTCTCTCCACATCCTGGCTCCCTTTGCAGCCTGGGTTAGAGCCCTGTGTGCTGTCTTGCCCATTATGCAGCAAAGAAAAAGTGCCTGGAGAGCAACCATCTGGCAGGCAGCGTGTACTCTGTGTATCACCTTTGAGGAACACGAAGCTCTGTCCACGTAATTAGGGAAACCATGGCACATTCAGTCTCTCTCTGCCCCTACATCTCATGTTTGCCTATTTTATCTCTTAAATGCAATTATGACTACGCTGGCATATTTGTTTTGTTTTCTCAAACCTGTTTTTCTTGTTATGATAGCATGTGATATATCAACTATTTAATACAATTAAGAAAAAAAAAGACCCAGTAACACTGCACGTAAGACTATGCACACATTCCAAGGCTGTGATAACATCACAAGGCATGAGAGCTTTGCTTTTTTCAGAGTCTCATCTTGCCAAAATGACTGGGTGTGGGAGCCTTTGGGTTCACAATTAGTTCTGTAGGGGTTTTTGGGCACAGTTTTTGATTCTCTTGACTGCATTTTTAAGATAGGAAGGAAGCTTCCTAGTGCTAAATGTTGCATCTAAATGTGATTAATTGGAGCAGAGACAAGTAGTCCTAGTGTTGGTAGGAAGAGCAAGTTATGAGAATGATCATTTCCAGGATTACCCCAGCATGCACTTTTTGACAGTCTCATGGTGTTTAAAACTGTTTATTCTAGAAACTTTCTTTCCGAGGTTCCTCAGTAGGTGACTTTAGGTGATTGTGTTTCATCAAAGACCTACCGCTTTCTTTGTGGAACAATTTGGAGCAAGGAAATTTGACTGACTCATGATGACTGCCAAGCTGCAACTCTCCTGACTTGTAGCACTGATGGATTCCCCAAATAACTGTATGCTCCTACCTCATCCTAAAATCTCTTGAATACCTGAGGAATCAAGAGATATATTTCAGTGGTTTTATCTCTACTAAATGCATTCAGGGTGGTACCTCCACGACAATTCCAAGGTCTAGCGCTCTTTTGTTTAAACTGATGAGGCCTCATTTCAAGCACCATTTCAGTGTTGTTGTCTCCCTTCGTTCCTGGTTTTTCCATGCCAGGTATTTTTGTCTTCTTTTCCTGCTGGCTATTGCCAGCTCTCTTATTGCCATGGCACAGAATACACCCCATCTGTCAGAAGCATTTTTTCACAGAGTCTAAGCTGAATGTTGAATGAAGCCATGCCTTATGCAGAGGAGTTTTAATTATTCTTCGGTCTGTGGAAGTGGGAAGTAAGGCCAGGATGAGGAGGACTGGGTTGTCAGGAAGATAGCTGGAGGGAATCAGAATATATCATTACCTAAGGGAGTGGTATCCTCAGTCTTCATCTACTTTAATTCTCTCACCAGACACTTCAAATGACAGTGCTGTAGGGCTTGAAAAAATTGGGGCAAAGCTGGGGCAGTGGATGGCTTATAATGACAGCCTGTCTAAATGTCTGAGTGGCAGATGAGTGGAGAGAAAGAAGTCTGCCGTACAGGCTAGCTAAGGTGCAGTGATAATGCATTTAGATTTTATCTGCTTTGTTTCTCGAGCAAGGTTTGACAACTGGCTAATTTGGCTAGATCTACAGGAGCCTCACACTCCTGTTTATTAAATAATTTTCAAAAAAAAATTGAAATTTTCAATCATCACAGTTGTCCAGAACTAATTGTTACTTCATTGAGCACAAGAACCAAGGACTTGAATGACTCTTGTTTTATTGGAAAAGTGAGAGGCAGTCACAGCCTGATTTCCTTCCACATCTCCTGAAAGGGATGCAAGTTAGAAGTTTGAGCAGGTGGAAGTAGTGTAAAGAAGGAGCTCTTCAGGAGGGAATGCAGCTGTAGTTCTACCAGCCTCTCTTTCCTATGAAAGAAACACATTTTTCTATTTCTGTGTCACTGTTCCATTTCTGCTCACACACACGAGAATCTATTTCCTACTTGCTAGGCAAATCTGGCATGTGCTCCCCTCGTTCATTTAGCTCTTGTCACACATGCAGATACTCTTGGCACAATAGCCACAGGTACCCAGGAAACCCTCACCAGCGGGTGAGGCCGGCAGATGCTGGGTTCACCCAGCACAGCTAGGAGCCCTGGCACTTCCCATGGGTTCTCATGGGACAGGAGGTGTCTCACCAGCCCAGGACTTCCCTTCCCTGTCCAGATTTGATGATTACAATGAGTTGTCAAGTGAGGGACTATAGAGTGCTGCCCCATCACTTCAGCACAAGAGACTTAACAAGATTTTCCATTTCCCGTGACGGAAAACTGAGGAGTGCCCACATGGAAGGGTGGGGTTGCTCTCGCTCTGCTGTGTGTGTTTAAAAGTTGGGCTTTTGGCTGAAGTAGTCACAAACCTCCACTAACAGACAAAGGAGAGAAACAGGCACTTCCTGAGACACATTCATGCCATCTGAGACAGATATGTGAAGTCACCAGCACTGGTAGGTGATTCATCTCATCTAGCACTTTCTCCACAGACCAGAGGGTAGCAAAAGTTAAATGAGATGAGTTCAGTATAAATAAAAATAAATATTCTGGTACCATCCCCCAAGTGTTCCTCTAATGTTGATTTTTTTTCTCTCTTTTTTAATGTTATCTGTAATCTGGAGCCAAATATTTATTTAGTAGTGAAACAGGTCAAACCAGCTATTATAGGTCTGTCTCTTGATTAGCAGTAGTTTTTGTTACACCATTTCCATCTGTGCTGTGGTAGCCTTTTTGTCCAAGTCTTTTCCAGATGTCATAGCCCATGACATCCCAGGGAATTCTTCTCTTCCACTCGCTGCTGTTTGAGGAGACAACAAAGAATTGCTCAGACATAAAGGTTGCTAGCCACACACAAGTACAGAGAATGTAGCAGTATAAATACACAGTATGTAGTATATAGACTCAGATTTCCAATTACTTCCTGTAAAGGTGGTCAGCAAGTGTTGTCTTACCACAAAACTGTTTGAAAAAAAGCTCACCAGTTTGAGAAAAGGTCAGTCCTAATTTCTGCTCTTCTGGTTACACATCAGCTGAAACTGCATCTATTTCCTGCACAGAACAAAGATCTGCATTTCTTTCCTGGTCTAGGATCACAATTAAATGATGCCATGCAAAGACAGAAACAAAAATCAAGAACAAAATAACATACCCTTTCCTAAATATTTTTAGGACCTACAGTCCTAAATATTAAGAAAAAAAAAACAAAAAAAAAAAAAAAAAAAAGGAAAAGAAAAGAAGAAAAATATACAATAAACAGGCACAGAGAAGTACAGGAATAATGTCACAACAGACAAATTATCAGGCAGTACATGTTAGGCTTCTGCAGCCTGGCCAATTCAGGCTTCTGTAATCATCTTGGTAGAAAAGAGCTTGATGGAAACAAGCTGGCATTCTACAGAGGCTTGTAGTGAGCTCCAGAGAACCAAGGCAACATGTCCTTTCTCAAACCTGAGCGTGAGGTTCTCTGCTCCTTCAGAGAAAGGATAATGCTCAGTAGAGTGATTAGAAAATGGCATCTTTTGCCCAGAGTAAGAATGGCAATTCTCAGCAAAGGACACAATTTAAAACATTTCCTTATCCCCTTGGCAGCACGATTGCTCATTCAAGCTTTGGCAGCTCCTCACTCAGCTGCCTTCCACAAATCCCACTCCAAGATGCCAAATTTCCAGCATACCCATAGATCAGATTTACATGTTAGAAATACCACTGGGTATCTACAGCTCAGGAACTACGACCTTCAGCAGCATAATGCCTAAGTCCCTTTGGCTGTAGACCAAGAGATCATTGCCAAACAGGGAGGCTTAGATTTGTAGAGGAAAGGTGAAGGATCTACCCTGGCTTCTTTTCGTTGTCCTGTACTTGCATGGTGAGGAGAAACTCCAGCTCATTACCTCTCTTCACTAGCCCTGTCTGTTCAGCTCCTGCGCTTCATGGCCTTCTCCATGATGACCCAGACTGGAAGAGTAGGAGCAAGGTACTAATGGCACAGTCAGGACTCATTTGCTTTTTTTACAGACTCAGTGAAGGGGGTTATTTTCTTCATATATTGCTTAATATTAAATCTCTGCAATAAACAGAGAGCATGGGAATATTTGTTAGAAGCAAACACAAAATCCATAAACATCTCTTCCATATTTAAACAAATGTTTGTACATCTCCTCATTTCCTTTACTCTGTCTTTATGAGTGTATTTTTTAACAGTAATGTCTGTCTATTTTGGATTGATTTATTTATTTACATGCTTAGATTTACATCTCACAGGGCTCTGTGTTGCCCAGGTCAATGCAAAAGCAAGGAGAAGATGATGTTGTGCTTGAAATAAAACTTGTAAGTCACCCAGATAGTTTGGCATAGGCTTTGGTGAGCTGTGAGTGGCTGCTGGCACTGATTGTGCCTGATGGGAGTTTCATCTTTCTGTCTCAATCTACCATCCTGCAAAGGTGGTGCTTAATCTGCCATGGCCTCCAGGACAGCAGGATCCAGTGCCACCTTTCAAGGGCTGTTGAATAAGAAGAAACAGCAATATGATATTTCTTAACTTCAGTCTGCATTGCTAGTTACTTCTGCCTTTTGTTTCTTCAGTGATATGAAACACGTATTCCAGTAATTAAAAAAAATACATTCTTAGAGCATTCACATTTTTCATTCCACATTGCAGTGCCAAAATGTGCAGAGCCAGCCCTATATGTTGTGAAAAGGGATGTCAAAGACTTAGGAAAGCATAAAATTTTCTGAAGCCATTAACCAAATAGCTAGTAGACCAAAGTCCGCAAGATGAAAACATCACCAGGCCACATGCACTAACTTACTAAGAAATGAACTAATTCTGTCCTACCCTGTTGCTTGGTTTGCACAGCATAAACCTTCCAGACTGGTACACATCATACACAAAGTCCAATTCTGGCTTAGGATTGATTAGATTCTAGGTACTGAATTACCTTTTGTTTGGCCCTAGACCTGAAAACAAAATATTTCAGTTAGGGATAGTATTCATTTTCTGAGCAGTAGTGAAATGGACCTGCATTCTAAATATGGCATTCAGATGTGTTCCACTTCTTCAGAAGTGTAGCTGCTCAGTCTTGTGCTGCAATGCACTCCCTCCTCATTTGTGCTGCACTGGAGTTTTCTGGGCTGCACTGTCAGCCAGGGCAGGGGACTGGCATGGCTTAAATCCCCCTCGCTCCCATTTCTGCCAGAGTGAACAGATTTGGGGATGAGCCTTCTTCTGGAGGGTTTCAATGAAAGGACAATTCATTCACTGGCTGCTGGCCCTCGGCCCTGGATTTGGTCATCCATTTGGGCCAAATTCTCCCTTTGGGCATGGTCTAACGTGACACACAATGCTTTCAGTGGTAATCCTGCCCACTGAGCTGAGAGCACAATTTAGCTGTTAAAGATGACACAAATCCTGATGCAAAGTCTTTCCTTTGTTCTTTGTTATCTCCAAAAGAATTTCAGTCTCTCTTGCAGCTGTTATTTTTCTCCAGCAAAAACAACACTTCTGTGGTCTTTACAAAGAATTAGTAACTGTCAAAAATCTCTGCTTAAAATAGCACTGTGGAGCATTAAAAGTGTCATTTCTCTTGCATTACTACTTTTAGGCATTGCACTCAACTCCATAGGACGCCTTTTTATGTGTTGACTCAAGTAGTTGCATTTCCTGTTGCAGGGATAAAAAAAAACACTTTTTTTTTTTTTTTAATATATTCTCCAGTTCAGTGGACAAAAGTATTTCTCTTGAATCAGTGAAAGTATCTGTGAAGTGAGGCACCATTTGGGAAGAGTGGGGATCCTGATATTTAACCCTTCATTCCAGCAGTGTTTCTGGAACTGCCACCGCGTACCAGACCAACCACATTGCCTAGGATAGAGACTACAAAAAACCCGAAACAAATTAGCAAACAAAGAGTAAACCCTCCTTCATGGTTACCTGCTTGCTGTTACATTTAAATGGGTGAGAAACTACATATGAATTTTCAGATTAGCATTTTCCAGATATGGCATATTTTATGTTTTTAATCTACAGAAATAATTAAATCCTTACTTTAAAATATTATACAGAAAATGGAAGTCTGCTTACATACTCTGGATGCTTAAAATATTGTTAAGTCTAGGGGAAAATGGATCAAGAAGTCAAGGAAATGTGAAATTTAAGCAGAGGTCAGACTGTTTTCTGAAGGTCACAGACACAAATTTAGGCTCCTGATAATGCAGAGTATCTTGTCCCAGGACATCACACATTGTGCACACACACACGTTTTGGCTCAGGATAATGCAGAATATCTTGTTCTAGGGCATCATTGTATACGCACACACGCACGCACAAATATTTAGACCCCTGATAATGTAGAATATCTTGTTCTAGGCCATCACCATAGTTCAGATTTATTATCTGTGTCTGATTGAAAGAAGTTCTGTTGCTGGTGATCTGTGCTGGCAGTGAAGGGGAATGGAAGATCAAGAATCATATGTAGTACTAGAAACACAGTGCAGGCTGTGCAGGACTCTGAACTCCTCGCTGCTCACTCCTTGAGGTCCTCACTGTGGCAGATATCACCCAGGAGCTCACAGTGTGGACCAGGGCAGCTGAACACCATGAGCAGAGGGAGAGCAGTCATAGGGAAAGAAAGGAAGGCAAATGGACATTCTCACGGCTCTGCTGTTGGCTTATACATCTGTGAGCAGCATGGAAAAAACGGCCCAACCATTGAAAATATGCCTGAATTTGAGAGGGAGTATTGCAGGACATTTTTCATTCATAATTATGTCTCAGGTTTTGAGGAAGTTGAGATTTTATATTCCACTAAGCCTTTTCTGTATATAAAGTAATTTTGTAGTAAACAGATGATCAGTTCTTAAATTTCAAAAGGGCTCTCGGATTATTAAAAAATCTCTTCTTCAAGTGTGAATTAGGTTTTTTGTCCATCTTAATTGAAGGGAGCAGAGCTTCTAACTGCATCTTATGCAGGTGGGCTTTCACTGAAGATGAGTAGGAAATGTGGTGCACAATGGGGATCATGGGAGTCCTTTGCTTCAGCAGTCAAACATTTGCCCTGTCCCGGAGGTGTGCTTTTCATTCAAGGATGTTTCAGGGAAAGGAAAGATACTGACTTTATTTTTGATGTTCAGCATGGCCACTTGGGGTACTTTTCTGTCTAGGGGAGAAAAAAAACTCTTGGAACTATATGAAGCTTGTTGTACATAAGTAGAGAACATGACATATTTCACTACAAAAGTACAGGCAAACACAGAAACACTTTTGCAAAAGTTCTTCACAGACATCACAGAAAAACAAAGATGCAATTGTCATACGAGACAGTGATCAAATATGTTGACATTATAAAAAAGAGCACTTTCTGTGCACTTCTTGCTTTTTAGATTTTAAATCTGCTCTGCCTCTCTTCTTTTCTGTTGCCTAGACTGTGACCATTTCAAGACAAGAAAAATATGTATTATGACTCAGGATGAACTCCACTAATAACAATTAAATCAGAAAGGCGCCACTGAAGGAAGAGAGCTCGAGTGATATGTGTCTCTAGCTGGATCAGTACATTTCTTTTCAGAACAACCCTTGCATTGAGGAAGATAAGAGTTGAGAGCAAGGTTGGAATCTGGCAGCAAACCCTCAGTGCAGAAGACAAGGAGATGTACACAAGGATGGTGTGCAGCCTGGCAGAGCAGCACTGGCTATGCAGATCAGGGAAGGATGGAAAGGATGGCGACAGCAGAGGCTGTACACTAATAACCCACCCCGCAGCTGAGACTCTGCTGTAATAGGGACAGATCCCTTCATCTCTCCTGGCTCTATGAAAACCAGGCATCCCATCCAAACTAGTCATCCTGACTCCTTCCCTCTTGTCAACAGTGAGAAACAGACACTATGAGAAGTAATTTATCCTTCCTCTTATGGATACATGCCTTAGGATAACATCACTCACCTTCTGAAAGAAATCTTGAGTAGAGACAGGTTACAGTGCTAATGCCTTGCCTCTTTCAGAGATTTTAGCAGTTCCCAATTAAAAATGGCAGCACTGTCACAATGGTGGAAGAATCTATGAAGATGCTCAGGGAAAACAACATTTCTGGCTGCTAGTCATATGAATCTTCTTCAGGATGTTGCAGATAATAGAATATAATAGATTCATAGATAATATAGTAATAATAGAATCTTAGACTCACAGAATAAGCTGAGTTGGAAGGGACTCAAAAGGATCATTGAGTTACACTCCTGGCCTTCATAGAGCCAACCCAAGAATCACATCCTGTGCCCAAGAACTTTGTCCAAACAGTTCTTGAACCCTGGTCACCTTGCTGCTGTGACCATTTCCATCATAAGCCTTCCGTGACACATACTCAGGCCATTTCCTGGGGTCCTGTCACTGGTCACAAGAGTGAAGACATCAATGTCTGTCTCTTTGCCTTCCCTCAGGAGGAAGCTGTAACTGCGATGGGCTGTCCCCTCAGTCTCCTCCAGGCTGAACAAACCATGTGTTCTCAGCCACTTCTCATACATCTTCACCTCCAAACCTTTTTACATCTCTATGGCCCTCCTTTGGATGGTCTCAAACAGTTTTACTTCCTTATTATATTGTGGCACCCAAAACTACACAATATTCACAATATTCAAGGTGAGGCCACCCCAGCCTAGAGCAGAGCGGGACAATCCCCTCCCTTGCCCGGCTGCTGATGCTGTGCCTGATCTCCCCAGGATGTGGGAGGCCCTCCTGGCTGCCAGGGCACTGCTGATTCATGATGGTGCAAATGCCAGTATTTTTTAGAGCCTGATCTATACCCGTATCCCCTCTGTGATTATCCAAAATGGAGCAGTGCTGGCAGTAGGAGCAGCAAACCGATTTTGCCACGCAGCACAAAAGGGTGGGATGACACTTCTCCAGCTAGCTCCAGAAATTTACATTAACAGAAATTTTCCATTAAAGGAGTGGATGATAAGGCAACAGACACAGCAAATTTGCCAAAGAATTCATTATAGTGGATTGCTGTGGCGTGGATTGCACTGCCACATTGTAGTCCCTCTGTTAAGCATGAGTTGCACACCCCTTCATGAGGGGTGGGATCAAATATTTAATTATTTTAAATTTTCATCTAAAAATGAGATCACATTATAGATGTAAATATTGCATCCTGTTTCCAAAAACACATCTAACTCTTAACAGAGGGGGAGTATTGCCTTGTCTGATTTCAGTATGTAGAAACTGCCCTGTAAAAGAATCCCTAGTAAGGTCCTTGCTGCATGCACCAGCTATATTTTCTTCTTAGAAGTGTCTATTAACCTAGTTTTGCACCACTGAAGTCAGTGAAATAATTCCAGCTTTTTACTGATGCAGAGGAGACCAGCATCTGCTGGCTGCAACATTAGCTTTCAGATTGACTGTTCAAGCAAGTCCCACATCATTAAGCAGGATTTTTTTGTACAGAACAAACTGCACTACAGAGAGGGTGGAGGTGGCTTTGCAGTTAAAGCTCCAGCACTGGTTTAAGGCCTCTTTGTACCATTGTTTAGGAGATTTAAAGGATAAACAGCTGCACTAAGCCTGCAACTCTGTATGACTTGGACTGGGGGACTCAGGAGTCCAAGGGTTAGGCTTTATTGTCCCTTTTTTTATAAAGAGTGTGGGCAAGGAGGCAGCAATTGCCTGTAAGAATGGAGCCCCCTCCACAGTGTAACCATTCACAAAACTCAGAGCTGCCCTGAGTGAAGAGCATGGTTAGTGTCTGGACTACAATGTCCTCTCCAGAGAGGGTAATTCTGTTCGGCTGTGTAACCTAAACCTGCAATATAAATGCAAAGCAAGCAGCTGAGTGCAATTGTGTCTTTGCATAAGTATATATCTGGGTATGGATGAGTTTTAATGTACCATTGATATAATCACAAATAAGAAGCAAAAACTGGCATCTGGTGATCCCATAAATTCAGAGATGCCATGCTCAGAACAAGAGAGGTTATTTGGAGAGCTTCAAAGATTTTCCATTCCAGAATCAGACCTCTTGCTGATATCTTAATTCCTCACCCCAATAATAATGCTGAAGCTTTATTAGTTAATCAACAAGACATGATATCATAAGATAATCATACCCTGGAGTGTTTTGAGGCATGAGCCCTATGCCTCTAATCAGATTGGGTGAGATTATCTTTTGATAACCACACTCTTGGGGATTGGCTCATTTCTATTATGAGAAAATTTTATGGTTGGGAAAATGTGCATTCCTGCTGTAGAAAAATGAAAATGGTAGTTTAGCATCAGCAGCCATTTCTTGCAAGCAGAAAAAAAATTGTATTTACTTTTGGAATGCTTCAGGGGAATTCCTCACTATCCGTGCTGTTTCAAGGCAAAAATAACTTTGAAACAGGTGACATGTTTAGGGGTGAGTTTTAGCCTACCATAGATAAATATAATACATATATATCTACACACACTTCAAAGAAGCATAGGCATACAGGAAAAAATATTCAATGACAGGTTTTTGTACACGTGCAAAAAAAAAAAAAAAAAAAAAAAAAAGAAAAAAAAGAAAAAAAGGAACCATCTTGTTTTCTTTAACAGCAACAATGAACCAACCAAAAACAACAAACCTCAAAAAAGCCCATAAACAACCTAGATGACTAGATATTATTTTTGATGTCATATATGCTACACACCCAATTGCTGTTGACTATCTACAGCCATTTTTTGTCTATTGTTCACTAATATGAAATTGCAATGTTGATAAAAGTTTCATTTAAAGGGAAGAAAAGAGCACATTGAACTAAACAGAATGACCTTTTTAAAATACATGGTTAGAACTAGAAATCACACTTGGATATGAACATTGGAAATGTACTCATATACTCTGTTTTTATAAACAAACTCAATGTAGACACTTCAAGACATTTTGGAAGTGCTTTCCATGAGTGTTCATAAGAAACATTAATGAAAAACCTCAAATTTTCTTTTAAATGTGGTGCCAAAACATGTTTTTTAGATGTACATGAACATATAGCTGTACAAAATGTCTGTGCACTAAATCAAAAAAAAGGTGAGTATTCATGACAGATTTATGATTTTTCTGAGTAAAAGTAAAATTAATAATAAAACCTTAAATATTTTTTCGTGGTTTCAGAGTTTTTTTTTCTAAAATTGAAACCCTCCACCCTCCCCTGTTGTCATAAAACC